>BSBM01000100.1:4965000-5297500 GCA_027924585.1 Larix kaempferi | reverse complement strand
GATATCAAGCTTGAAGACCATTTCATGGTGATGGTGGATATACACAATTGTACAAGAGAATCAAAGAGCCCAAACAATTTATGTTTTAACTTTCATTTTCTTATTATTGAAGAGCACCAAAGGTAAATTTTCTCATTCATAATTGTTTTTGATGGGAAAGATGAACATTTGAGAAGAAAGATTGAAGCACCTTGAAGGATCTATAGTTCTAGAAAGCACTAAAGGTTTGAAAGCTTGTAATTGAGGAGCAACAAAAATAAATTATATTGAATTGATCATTGTGGTGATGGGGAATCCACGTAACTGAGGAAGAAAATCAGTAAGGAAGAAGAGACCTCAAGAAGTCATTGAAGAAGAGAAAGAAAAGAAAAGAATATGCATGATGAATCGGAGGCTTTCTTTGGAAACTAATGCAAATCCAATTGTAGAGGATACCACGGTTCATCCTATTAATCCACGACAAGAGGGACCTTCAATTTCCACAGTAGTTGTTGAACAAGAACCCCATGGAAGTAATCAAGAAGCTCATGAAGAAACAAAAAAATTGTTATCGGGATGTGGTTATACAAGTGATGAAGTCAGAGAGGTGTTGGACATGTTTCCTATTGTTGAAGAAGAAAATGTTATCTGGACCATCAATGAGGATGTTGGACTTCCACCATCCAACTACCAAGATGAGAATGAAGGACACCAAGCTACTACTAAAACGCCAGAGCGTCTTGGCGATGTGCTACATGGTAGAATTCCAACCCCCTTAACTCCATTAGCAAGCACACATTGAAGAACTCCGAAGCGTATACAAGTTGATGAAAGTCTCATCAATTCCATTGAAGGTACGCTATCTAAATGTAGTATTGGTTATCAAACTCAACAAATGCTTGATAAATATTTTGTTTCTAAATGTGATGGAGATAAATGTAGATTATTTTTATCATTGTTAAAATCTAGGAGCATGAATGTTGTTAGGAAAAAGTTAGGGATAAAGATGATAGAGAATTTTGAACCAAGTTCTCATATAGTTAAAAGCTCAGTAGATGCATTTGGTAAAATTGGTAAGAACACACGTTCACAGGACTGCAATGGGGCTCGTCGTGTGTTGTCACAAGCAATTGCAAATAAGAACACCAGGGTCCTTCATATTCTCAGGCCTACATTTGAACTAGTTAATTTTAATGTAAAAACCCTTTGTAGGTATTCTATTAGAAGAGAACATCTTGGCACAACCGATCAAATAGATTTTTGGGCCTTTATTGGTCGGTTGCCACGTCGTGACATGAAGCTAGTTGATGCAGCAAAGGGACTAGTGCAGAGTTTTTGGCATGATCACACAAGGCCTTCTTCAAAATGAAAGGATGTACTAAAACTGAGAAGGGGTTCAAAGGATCGTGAACCACATACTAAACATCTTCTTGATATAACACATACAGAACTATACGAGAAATTTAGGAATGAACATAGACAATTGAGCTTAGGGAAAAGATGATTTAAGAAATGTAAGCCATGGTATGTTATAATAAATACTCTTCGTAACAATTGTTGTTGTAGATACCATGTAGAATATGAATATTACTATAAAACATTTTTGTACATTCATCGTGTGTTGCATACTAACCATGTGTAGGATTGCTCCCTGACAATACCACTGACTTCATCAAGAGAATTCATTCATAACATCATGTGTAATAGGCCTGAGGGGTAAACATACTATGCAAAATCTTGTTTGGATGGAACATGCCCCAACTGTGCTGGAATGGCATTATTGATACAATGTATGCACGAGAGTGGAGACAGTGAATTTGGGAAATGGTTGTAGACATGAAAAGTTTCAAATATATTAGCTATGAAATAGTCCCAAGGAAAGAAAGAAAAAAAATACAATTGGTGACATCTAAGGTATGCATTTATATCTATAAAATTATGTTTGAACAGTTACATTGCAATCCTTGCTTACAAAAAAACTCACAGTAAGATCATTTTGTGTCACCAGGTACCAGTTAGTGACTTCGTTAAGGAATTTACTGAAAAGACACATGATTATGTTCATCATGTCCACTTGGCATGATGGCAGGATGAAAAATTTAGAATATGCAGAGATACATTTCCCCGTGGTACTATACTTTCAGTTGTTGATTTTGCCGAGAACTACACTCTGCAACCTCAAAATGAGATCGAAAGTTAGTATTATCACTCTGAGCAGGTTTCCTTGATGGTCTATATCACATATAGGCATGGCCCAAATAGAGTTGAAGAGCAAAGAGAAATTCTGAAGGAATATCACTTCTACATAAGTGATGATAGGTGCCACGACTTCCACTATGTACATCATTGCTTCATCATGTTCTATGATCACTTGAAGGGAAGGAACATACAAATGGATCGATACTGGATTTGGTCTGATGGATGTGCTGGTCAGTTAAAAAATGCACGCATATTTCAATGCTTGTGTTCATTGCATAAAAACTACAAAGTGCCACATATGTGGAACTATTTTGAGACTGAGCATGGTAAAGGAGAGCATGATGGAGCCGGAGCATGTGTCAAAACAACCCTATGAAGAGAGGAATTGAAAGTATCTGTGGAATCTACTATTCAAAATGGTCAATCTATAGTCAGGCGGTGCACGTCAGTAATGGGAGAGGAATCAACTATGCGACTAGAATCCACAAGAAAGAGACATGTGGAGAGATTTTTTTGGGAGGTGGTAGACATAGATCGTTCACATGCATGGGAATGCAAGACTATGCTTGGGACTCGTGGCTTTCATTCAGTTCAAAGCTCTGATAACCCAGTATTTGAAATTTGGACCAGAAAAATCGCTTGTTTTTGCCTGCCTTGTTGTAATGGTGACTGGGATGGGTGTGAATCATCAGATTGGGTTGATGGATGGGATCACATATCACTTCCACTTGATCAACGTGTAATTGTTGAGTTAAATCCGTTGGAAGAAGACCAATCATCTATTTCTGCATATTTTGATCATGTCTCAGACCTGTACAACCTGGTATGATGCATTTCCTTAACATTTTTTTGTTTATTTACGTAGTCTTCAAATGCACATTAATGGCCTTGTATCGCACGAAAAATATTTTGATCATATACCTACAATCATATTACGCAGGGCACATATACGCAGTGGTTTCCTCAAAAGATAGTGAATGGGGTGGTGATTACTGGTTGGCACACTGTATAGATGGAAAGCAAACCCTCAGTATGTCCATGACTGACGATGAAAACAACCACTACCCAACCATGTCTATGGTTGTTAAAGGTGAATACTTAACAAAGGAAAACAATGCAAGAAAGAAGGGTGGATATGTTTACAGGGATTACAAACTAGGTGCAAGTATGTATCACTTTACCAACTTAATCATTGGTACAAACCTCCAGGTACCAACAATGCCTAGCTGAAATACATCGAAGGTACGCTACCTCTTACCGGATATAGAGCACGAGAGACTAATGGAGACCATCAGTATAAGACATGATCCAGAAGCCTTTGTTGTATGATAATAGGTGGGATCTAGCATGATGAGGTATGTTACATACTTTTAATACTATACTATTTATACTATTTGTAATTGAATATTGATATATGCTCAATTTTCTCATGTATGTTGTTTATGAATATGTCAATTTTGTGTTCTTTATATGCCAAATTTATGGTTACGTTGTTTATAAATATGCCAAAAATTCTCTTGTATGTCAAGTTTATGAATATGCCATTTTTTACATGTGATCAATAAACCCTAACATTATATTATGTTGATTATGTTGGTTATTGGCTTCACCCAACAAAATGTATATTTAACAATACACATATTCATAGATTTGGTTTCCCATGCTCAATGCTCACTATATTTAACAATACACTTATATAGAATTTAATTCATGTCTTGTTAAATATTTCATAATGAATTAGCTATTTGGTTTTCTTTTATAACTCTAAACCTAACCCTCAACCAAACCCTACCACTAAACCCTATGTACCATTTAGATACTTCCTCCAATATCATTATCATCTCTAGGTTCATCATCAACACCTCCATCATCATCTTCTTCTTCTTCTTCTTCTTCTTCATCATCATCTTTACCACCATCACCATAATCAACATCTTCATCATCTCCATCATCATCATCACCATCAACATTTTCATCATCATTGTCATCTCCCCCTTCCTCATCAACATCTCCATCATCATCATCTTCTTCATCCTCATCATCTTCATCATCATCTTCATCACCATCACCATCATCATCAACATCTTCATCATCATGATCATCATCATCATCAAAATCTTCATCATCATTGTCATCTCCCCTTCCTCATCAATCCTAGCTGTAAGTGCCTGGTGGAGGATTTTGCAAAGTTAACCTCCGTGTGCAAAAACTGCACACTCCCTCACTGAGAAAAACCCTAGTTTCTAAGATGGACCTGCAATATGACACCTAGGTCATGGGACTGGATGAGAGGGGTACCCCTAGTACTATCCGAATGTCATGAATCCAACGGAGTTGACAGTTCGTCGATCGGACCCACGATCATCATTCTATGGCTCGTTCCATCTCGCATCCAAAAGGCCTTTAGGGACACCTACTAGATGCCTGCTGAGGGCATATAATTCCAACCGTGCAGCAAAAACTAGTTACGGGGAGTCCTGCAAGTGTGTCTATGGAGGTTCCAGCTCAGAACGCTAGCCGTAAGTTCCAAGTGCAGAATTTTGCAAAGTTGACCCTCATGTGCAAAAATTGCACACTCCCTCACTGAGCAAAACCCTAGTTTCCAAGATAGACCTACAAGGTGACACCTGGCCCACGGGACCGATGGAGAGGGGCACACCTAGCACTATCTGGATGTCCTGAATCCAACGGATTTGATAGTTCATTGATCGAATCCGCGGTCGTCATTCTATGGCTTGTTCTATCTCGCATCCAAAAGGCCTTCAGGGACACCTGCTGGATACCTGCCGGGGGCATAGAATTCCAACCATGCAACAAAACCTGGTTTCGGGGAGTGTTTCAAGTGTGTCTAGGGAGGTTCCAGCTAGGAACACTAGCCGTAAGTGCCCGGTGGAGGATTTTGCAAAGTTGACCCCCGTGTGCAAAAATTGCACACTCCCTCACTGAGCAAAACCCTAGTTTCCAAGATGGACCTACAAGGTGACACCTGGGCCACAGGATCAAAGGAGAGGGGCAGCCCTAGCACTATGTGGATGTCCTGAATCAAATGGAGTCAACAGTTCATCGATCGGAGCCACGATCGTCATTACATGGCTCGTTCCGTCTCGCATCCAAAAGGCCTTCAGGGACACCTACTGGATACCTGCCGGGGGCATAGAATTCCAACCGTGCAACAAAACCTAGTTATGAGGAGTCCTACAAGTGTTTCTAGGGAGGTTCCATCTAGGAAGGCTAGCCGTAAGTGCCCGGTGGAGGATTTTTCAAAGTTGACCCCCGTGTGCAAAAATTGCACTCTCCTTCACTAAGCAAAACCCTAGTTTCCAAGATGGACCTGCAAGGTGACACCTGAGCCATGGGACTGGAGGAGAGGGGCACCCCTAGCACTATCTGGATGTTATGAATTCAACGGAGTTGATGGTTCATCGATCAGAGCCATGATCGTCATTCTATGGTTCGTTATGTCTCACATCCAAAAGGCCTTCATGGACATCTGCTGGATACCTGCCGGGGACATAGAATTCCAACCGTGTAGTAAAACCTGGTTCTAGGGAGTCCTGCAAGTTTGTCTAGGGAGGCTCCAACTGGGAACGCTAGCCATAAGTGCCTAGTGGAGGATTTTACAAAGTTGACCCCCGTGTGCAAAAATTGCACACTCCCTCACAGAGCAAAACCCTAGTTTCATAGATTAACCGGCAACTATTGCATTAGATAGCTTCATTGACTCCATTTAAATTCAATTGGACATGGCATGAATGATTTAAATTCAAAACCTTAGCTAGTTTCATTTCATTCAATGATGGGACTAATTTGACGGGAGCATGGGAACCCAAACTCCATTCAAATTCAATTAAACCCATTAGACTTCAATTGGACGTGACATGAATGATTAAAATTCCAGCCGGGAATGCTGGCGTAGAGAAAAACCTTTGAACTAGGAAGAGGTAAAATGAGCTAGGTTGAGGACAATAAATGCTGTATTTTTTCACACAATCTAACGAAAAATGGCCACAGAATTGGGCGGGATAAGTCCCTCCAAACAATGGCCAGCACAGATCTAAAAATAGGGATAAGGGAGGGAAACAAATTTTAAAACAAGTAATAATATTCACTTTATACAAAGTATAAATTATTGCTACATGGAAGATTCTCGTAAATTGAGATCATATTGGCAGCCTCAAAGCAAGAGGATAAGTTCATCAAAGCAACTTCATTCATCTATATTCTCGTAATGTACACATAGTCTATCCTTATCTTGATAAACAAGAGTTTTATGATAGCTTGAGTTTTTTGGGTGTGGTTATCTCCCTGTATTTGGTTGTCTGATTGTTTGACAAGCTTGCCTGAAAATCTGTATGTTGAACTTCTTTGTTTTATTGCTGAAAATTGGAAGGGATTTTCAAGTCACCTACAAAATGCTCCTTTGTTGACATATGTAAGTTTTTCCAACAACATAAATTTGGCTAGTGTATCAAATGCTGCCATAACCCATAGAGCTTACCAGTCTTTGCAAGAATATTCCCCTAGTAGATGAAGGTGGGAAAATCATTAGGGTATGAGGCTGTCTGAAGTTTCTATAGCCTGCATCCATGAGGAATCCTTGGACTACCATGGTCTTTTCAACCCTTTCTGAAGGTTACCTTACACTACCATCTTGTGCAGAAGCTTTGATGTATCCAGTTAATGATTTAGTTTCATTCGTTCAAAGACACCTTGGTGTAGTAGATATTCCAGAGCTATTTCCTCTGAATGCCAATATTTCTGCTATTTTCCATGCTTTGACAAAGGAGAATGCATTTCTTCTACTGCAGTAGATCCAATATTTGAAGCAAAAACCCTAGTTTACGAAATGAATGCACAATGAAGCCACTAGGCCATGAGAAGATGAGGTAGAGGGCACCTTAGAGGTAATCGCACGCCAAGAGACCAACGGAGTCAACGGTTCGTCGATCTGACCTCCGGTTTCTAAGTTATGTCGAGTTGCAAGTCGCATGAAAATGTCGTTCAGGGACACTTGGTGACTTTTGGTCCGAGAGCCAAAAAGAAAATGGAGCAACAAGATTGCATGTCGTTGGATCCTACAACTATGTATGGGCAATGCCGACGTGGGAACACTGCCAACACTAGCTCGGGGGAGGGTTTTGCAGAGTTGACCCACGAATGCGAGATTGCATGCAATGAAACTGAGCAAAACCCTAGTTTATGAAATGAATTCACAATGAAGCCACTGGGCCATCAGAAGATGAGCGAGAGGGCCCCCTATAGGTAATCGCATGCCATGAGACCAATGGAGTTGACAGTTCATCGATCCGACCTCCGGTTTCTGAGTTATGTCGAGTTGCAAGTCGCATGAAAATGTAGTTCAGGGACACTTGGTGACTTTTAGTCTGGGAGCCAAAACGCAAATGGAGCAGCAAGATTGCGTGCTGTTGGCTCCTGCAAGTGTGTGTGGGAAATGCCGACATGGGAATTGCTAAAAATTTAAAATTTTTGATATAGCGAAATCATAAAGAAAATGCTAACTGTGGAATGAAAGATGTTCAACTATTTATCTAATGGCAGCTTCTCATGATTATCATTATTATTCCTAAACATAAAAGATAGCAGATTTCTAAATTAAATGCGATAAAACAATGTTTATCTTTTCATGTGTTATGATTCTAGTAATAATATTGGCGACTTGTTTGCATATTTCTGAAGGGGTTCCTATAGGGTGTCCTTGGGTTTACTTAGCTTTGATATCTAAAGAATTGGATTCTTTTCTTTCGCAGATCTGCAGGTAAGTAATAGAGTAATTCCAGTATTTCAAGAAAGGTTATAAGCTTCAGCTAGTCGTCTATGTTTTTAAGATAGATGTGTGTACTGTCGTGCATGAAGGTAGCGATGGTAAGAAGTTATAGCTTTTCTTTATCAACTTGTGCCATTTTATCCTAACGCTTGTAAGTGTAGCTAGAGATATTTTCATTCTATATCTCTGTTGTAAATGATGGGAGAATCATTGGAATTATAACTTATATCAGCAATCTGAAATTGTGACAAGGTTGAACAAGATGTACTTTGGTGAAAGGTCTTTAGATCTTGTGAAAAACAACATAATATGACATCTATGGTCACGACATGGTTGAACAATGAATGACCTTGATGAAAATCCACAATCAACTATTCTTGAAATTGAAATCTTGCAATGTTTAAGTTTGAAGTGCAATTGTATAAAATGTCTGTATTATTACGATACTATGATGCATAAATAAAAATTGGTCTTCAAAACCTATGTGACGTATCGCTAGTACCATACCTTCCATATGTTCTTGTAATATGGTTCTATTATATCATTGTGTGGGCTATATGTTGATTTGTTATGCAAATGCGACATATACCAATTCATTGACAAACCCTATGTATCCAAATGATTTAATGGTTAGGGTTATCATGCATAAATCCTATGTGAAATAATCTTATCATTGATATCAAAATGCATGGTTAGTATATGAATGAAAACTATAGTTACCATGCCTAGACCCATGCGAACTAAGGCTTGGTATTGGCAATCTATCACGTGCTTGTTATATGAATATAACATATCGTTTGGATTTACAATACACATATGCTATGCATTTTTAACTTAGCATTGAAAACATAATATGCATATAACCTATGGTTTGAAAAAACAATACACACATTGTTATGCGAATTCATATCATGGTTCGAGACTATATAACGTGATTGTAATATAGTGTTGTTATATTATCCCGAGATCGTGCAGTAAGAATAACTTCGACGCTGACATGAACTTAAATGCCATTACAGGCATGTTCTGGCAAGTGATACATCGGATCCAGCATTAAATGCAAACCCTGTGTATTGATAGTGGATTCTCTTATTGGATCCTACCTATAGCTGGCTCCACCTGATGTAGTTGCAAAAATGGTGGAAACATTGCCGAGCTGTAAGCTTCGCCCTGGTGATATGGCACTTCAACGAGGCTTGCTATTTAATGGAGTTGTTAGTGGTAGGTGATCATAACTCTATCTTGGTACTGGCGTGGCTTGGCTGGCCAAATCACGCCCGTTGATTTATCCTGTCTCGATCGTGGAGATCTAAACTGTAAGGCATCTCGCTATACCATTTGTTGCTTCCTTTTGCATTCATTTTGGATTTTTGGTTTTGGGGGAGAGGCCGACAAGCTGTTGGATGGTAGGGTTCGACCCTGGGCAGTTTTCTCAATGGATCTGCAAATCCCATCTTTGTAAAATAATGGTGAGAGCTGGTTGTAAAAGTTCTATGGTTCGAATGATGTAAGGTGTTGAAGCCCTGTGGCTTTCATTGTGTGACAGGTTAGATTTTTCAATGAATTAGACTCAGATTAGAGAATCGTTCAACGCTGCATGCTACCCTTGTTGCATCGGATGGAAGCACTGGAAGCATGAAGCATTCCATTGTCCTATACTTGGGAAGGTAAGTTCGGCCTTATAGAAATGTTGGTTAACAATACAGTTTTTGATTTACATGGTATTCGTTTTGGAACTCGTTATAACTTCTTGGTAGTTTTTGTGGTAGGTACTATCTACATCGTGGATTTTACAGTGCTGAGGTACGTTGGTAATGGATGGCTCGCTTCACTTCAGTAAGCCCCAGTGGCATAACCCTCTGTAGGTTCTCCTTCCAGATTATGGCTATCGTTGAAGTTGTAACCACTTTGTGTTTTTTAGAAATCGTGGTCCAAATAGTGTTGCTTTGTTTTTATGCGTGTATTATGGATGCCTCTCGTCTTACAGGGTCGATGTAATACGGTGTAAAGAGGTTTAGGTTACTGTACAGTGTTTTGGATTCTAAGTTGAATCTGGGCAATGTATCTTCTGTTGTCGAGGGTTTCAATCTCTGTCGCATTTTAATAAGAACACAAATATTTATAAATCTATTTTGCAATAGTTGTTTTCGTTTCTCTTTTTGGGGCTTGACCCGTGAACATAACTTGGAATTTGGTGATTTAAGTGTTGAAATGAACTGGTTACTAGCATATCTCTGCGTTTAACTTTGATGTAAAACAATGGGTAGTTTATAAACTAGGTTTCGATACCTCTGCAACTATCGTTTTCTTTTGTGAACTGTGAAACTTTGAAATGTATAATGATGGAATGGGTACCGTGTGATGTATGTGAATAATGAAAATACTGTTGCTTCCACTAAACAATGGGTAGATGTTTGTAACTATGGAAGGCTTTGGTCTGTGTGTAGTTCGTTGATTTGTAAATAATACTGCGTTTTCATCCTATAATAGGTTTGAGTATAAGGGTTTGTCTTTGTGTGGAAAAGTATGGCTTGAACCTGCTCCTTGATATGAAATCGACAACCATACTTGTTGTCTGTTACTACTGTTAGAGTTGTTCCATAAATGTTGTAATAACTAGCATGCTTAAGTTGGTGTCGATACTTTAACTGTGTCGATTTATGGAAAATCGCACATGGTTTGACATAAGTTTAAAATGGTTAATAAGAAAATTGTTGGCTGTATGTCGAAAGTTGATAACACTGTTTATGGTTATAGAATGAATTGACAAATGTTTTATTTCCTACTATTAAATTTATAATATAAAACAATGAGAAATTATGTGCATGTAGTAATTGGAATTTGCTATCTTTACTCTATTTTCAAAAGGGAAATATCACTATGCTATATGTTGAGATTAAATCTATAACTGTTATAGTAGAAACGTATACATTTTAAATACTATAATATAGAGAAACAATTCGAATACTATTAGAAAAGAAAAACTATTTATTTTCAGGTAGAAGATATTTATGAAATGAAGAAAACATTACTCGTTCATTTAGGAGAACAGTTATCTATAAATAGAATGATAATGGGGACACTGTAGATGTATACACAGGAATTAAACAGCAAGCAGAAAACTTTGAGAAAATATAATAATTTCATCTTCTCATTCACCTAGCTATTTTCCTATCTTGATCTATCTGACTTAATGTTATCTCTGTACTAGAGTACGATGCAGATCCATTTGCATGGGGAAAAATGCAGAGACTATTCTATTCAATCAAAAATAAATTTTACACAGAATCATAACTTACTCAGGGAACTGAAATAAATTTATAAAATAAAACAATAAAAGTTTTTATACAGTAGAAGTTTAAAATGTATGAAAATAGATAAGATAATAGAACTTGTAATTGAAGATAGGGCCGACAAACACCTAAGGAGGCTTGCTCCTACCAACCTATTCCATAAGAAGCAGCTCAACAGCTGGCTTCTTGTGAACCCCCGAGCCTGATTACTGAGCCACTAAGTAGAGGGAATCTGTGTAGAAGCAAGGCACTCAAAAATGCCTTCAGCACTCAAAATCAACCTCCTGTAATAACATGCCTTCAGCACTCAGCATCAACCTTCTGAACTCAATAAGAGTTTGGCAGACTCACAACATGATCAACAACATAGCATATCCCCTCATCAAATCTCTTGGGTGCAAACACAACAAAACCCCAAGGTAAATTTCCTCGTCAGGAAAAGTGATGAACCTCAGTTCATAATTTGATGGCTATTATATAGATTGCCTAGGTCTTTAGTGGTCAGTTTGGAATAAATGAGCCTCAAGATCCAGTCCCATCTTTTAGGGCACCATGACCACATTTCAAGGGAGTTGTCCCATACCAACAGCTAGTTAGTTTCATCTTGATGATGCCACTTGTCCATTTCCTTCTACCCCAAATTCCATTCCACCTTGTGGATCAATAACCACTCTTTCAACAGTTCTCTTAGGTGCTTGTCTCCTATTTTATTTATTTAATAATAATATATTGTGCAAATTACAGTCATCCTTAGACACCTGTCCAACATAAAAATTTACAATAAAAGTTATCATAATTTTTTCTAACACAAAATGTTTTCCAACAAAAAGGGTATGTTACAAACACCCCCAATTAAGCTCAGCATCGTCCTCGATGTTGCTTATTCATCATCAAGTTCCTCATGGAACAGAACTGGATATGTTTCCCGCATATTACTTTCTAGTTCCCAAGTAGCTTCATCAAGGCTAAGGTGCTTCCATTGCACCTTTACCTGCCGTATGGTGTGAATCCAAAGCATAATTTCCCTCCGGTCGAGAATACAATCCGATTCCACCTGAAAATCTCCTTCGGGTTCCACCTGTATGTCATTCCTGTTCGGATATCCACATCATCTTTTTCAGGATCTTGCATGCAATTAGGGTTTTCATGCAGAATCTAGGGTTTGCATGCACCGGCATGCATTGGCATGCATCCCAGTCACCAGTTTGATGACTCCTGCACCTTATCCACTTCATTCTAGCACCCGGGAGCCACCTACCACAGAGTTTTAGCCCTCCTAAGCTGAAAGGCGCCCACTTCTCACCTACTGCCAGAGAAGGGCGCACTTGTTCACCTACCACTGCAGTTCCACTTCAATTACATTCAGTTAGCTCCGATTCTCCCTGATTTGAGGCTAGTTTCACTCCCGACTGACTGTATCACTTCCGTTGGACCTCCAGTTCGATTAGGTGACTTGTTCTGACTTTAGTTAGCCTCTCATGCGCCCCCACTGAGCCTCCAGATCCTATATCAGTGCTACACACTTCAGTTACACTTATTACACTCAGTTAGACTCAGATTGACACCTGGATGACTGGTTGTTGTGCATTGATGAGCACCACCGATTGATTGATGAGGACTCCTAGTTAGAGTCAAGCCACTCTATTCTGTAATTCGAATGACCTCCTTAGGCAATTCGAATTGCTCAGTCATTGTGACAGTTTGTATTGTAATTCATTCACCCTTTCTAGGATAGAGAGCACTGCTGCATGTTTTGCACAGTTTTGCACCATATTTTCTATGTTCATCTGTTGTGATTGATTTACTTGTTCATTAGATCTACTGTGACTAATTTTACATGGTATCAGAGCCATTGCAGGGACAAGATCTCTTTTCTACAGGTGTTTATACAAGAAGATTTGACTGAATTGCTAAAAATTTCAAAAGTTTGGCATGAGATATCTCAAGGGCATTCGCTCCTGTGCATGCAAAGCTTGAAAAATATTCCAATACCACTCCAGAAGCTTGAGTTACCACATAATTCCTGGATCTGATACATTGGACCTATTCAAAATTGCTTGAAATCCAATCCCAGGTGTGATGCAACTCTCAAAGGGTGGATTGTTCGACCTTATTGTGGTTGTTTTTATGTGATTTGCAGGTTTATTGTCTCCTTCAATTGCACTTGCTACATTGTGCATGCAAGCTTCCCTACAGCAATTGCATTCGTTATCTTGTGCATGAAAGCCTATTCTACATCAGTTTGACTCGCTCCTAGCAATGGAATACTCTTCTTCAAAGCCTATCCTCACCCCATTCAACTATTTTGATTGGAAATATGATATGGAGATCATATTACGTTCAAAAGGTTACTACCAAGTCACTCTTGGTCTTGAATTGGAGCCAAACAATGTGTCAGATCGAACCAAACACTACAACAAGCTTGATGAAGCTTATGGTCTTCTTTGTCTCTCCATCTCCAAGGATCTTCACTTCCATCTGAGCGGATTGAAGACTCCAAAAGCCATATGGGAGCAACTTGAAACACTATTCGGCAAGCAGGATGAGCTTAGGGCTTTTCAATTAGAGAATGAATTGATTGGCCTTAATCCTGAGAATTTCAAGACCATCAATGAATTCTTCACAAAATTCAAGAACTTGAACTTGAAATTGAAGAACAGTGGTGTTATCAAAGAGGATAAACAGTTGATCCTCTCCATTCTAAGCAAGCTTGGGAAAGATTATTCGGTATTTGTCTCTACTTTCAATTCCGGTCGGCTAACTACCCCGAATTGGAAGATGCCTACCTTGAATGCCTTCATTGAGTCCGTTACAAAAGAGCATGACAAGTTGATTCAAATGGGGTCCATAAGCTCCAAAGATTCAGCCCTATTTGTTCAAGGACCCAAGATCTCGAATGGTAAAGGAAAGCAAAAGAAGGAGAAGCCCAAATTCGAGCCTCACAAGCAAAAAGACAAAGGCAAGCAAACGGATGCACCATCCAGTTCGAAATCCAAGCAAAAAGGCAAAGAAGGTAACCAAAAATCTAAATGTACTTATTGTAACTGTGGCTTTCATCCCGAAAGTTCATGTATGAAGAAGACTATAGATCAAATGGCCCTCCTTTTGGAAAAGAACAACATAACCCTTCCTGACGGTGCAAGGAAGAAGGATCGGAATGATGATCATGAAAGAGGACAAGCACTCATGGCAACGGTTTCGAAGCCCACTACTCTCTTGATAGATTCGGGTGCATCAAATCATATGGCTGCAAATATTGATTCTTTTTCCTCATTTGATCCAAACAGCTCCATCCCCATCCATTTGGGAGATGACTCAAAAATTTCTTCAAAGGGCAAAGGTACGATTCATGTAGAACATGGAAGCTTTCAGAATGTTCTCTATGTGCCTTCCTTAGCTTCGAATCTCCTTTCTGTGTATCAAATGACACATACTGGTGAACCAAAGCAAGTCACATTCAGCCCTAATACAGTTGAAATTTATGATATCAAAAGTGGAAGACTAGTTGCGGTTGGAAAGGCAAACCACACTGCAAAATGTTATGAGTTTTCGCACTTTATTCCGCTTGCAAAGCCCACTGCTCTTCGCACACATGGTAATGAGGTTAGTAGGCTTTGGCATGAAAGATTTGGACATCTAAATTATAAGTATTTGCTGCTGCTATCAAATAAATCCATGGTAGATGGGCTTCCACAACTCCGTTCCTCGAAGGGAATATGCACTGGTTGCATTATTGGGAAGCACCCCGAGCACAGATTCGACCGCGGCAAGGCTAGCAGAGCCTCTACTATTTTGGGATTGATCCATTCTGATATCAGTGGTCCGCTGCCCCATATGTCATTAAATGGTTCAAGGTATGTTTTGACATTTATTGACGATTTTTCCCGCTTTACATGGGTATTCTTTCTCAAAAACAAGTCAGAAGTGCTTGGAAAATTCAAGGATTTTAAAGCTTCTGTTGAGACCACCACTGAGAGCAAGATCAAAGCTCTTAGATATGATAATGGTGGGGAATATATCAAGTCCGAGTTGCTGCAACTTTGTGCCCAAAGCGGAATTAAGATCCAACATACAGTTCCCTACACACCCTAGCAGAACGGTGTAGCGGAAAGGAAAAATCGGTCACTGAAAGAGATGGCTACATGCATGATTGAATCGAAAGGTTTGGCTGCAAATCTTTGGGATGAAGCAATCAATGTTGCTGCATATATACAGAACCGTGTTCCACATTCATCCGTGAAAGGTATGACTCCTTTCGAAGCATTCTTTGGTCACAAACCGGATGTGTCAAATTTGAGAGTTTTTGGCTCTACTGCATGGGCTAGAATCCCTTCTGAGAAGAGACGAGCTTTGGATCCACAAAGTATCGAGTGCATATTGATAGGATATGGGGAAGAATCAAAAGCATATAAACTCATGGATATCAGATCTAAAAAGATATTCATAGAGCGCAGTGTGCAGTTTGAAGAACCGCTTCAAGAATTGCAACTAGTCGAGGAAAAGACTGCCGATTCACCGCCTTCACCAGAAGAAGATCCGAGCAGCGATAATGAAGGTATGAGTTCTGATATTTCTGATATTGTAGCAGCATATGATGATCATGACATATCAGGTTCGGAATCCGATCATTATGATCCTCCTCAGTTACCAAAGTTGGCCCAAAACACTCTACATTCTGCTGGTTCGAATCTTGGAAATCCTGCTGATCCGAGACGAACAAGAGGAGACTTTCAAAGAGCAGGTATGGCTCTTTCTATTGCTGATCCATTTCTTCCTGAGATTTGTTATTTGATGGCTGGTTCAGATCCTACATCATACTATTCATCCCATCGAGATCCGAGATGGAAAAGTGCCATGGACGAAGAGTACAGTTCTCTTCAAAAGAACAATACATGGGAGCTAGTTTCTCTTCCACCTGGAAGAAAATTAGTGAAGTGTAAATGGGTCTACCGTACTAAAGTTGCTGCTGATGGAACTATCAGCAAATATAAAGCAAGGTTGGTGGCAAAAGGTTTTTCCCAAGTCCAAGGAGTGGACTACACAGAGACCTTTGCACCGATTGCAAAGATGGATTCCATCCGCCTTCTTTTAGCTATTGCCGCATCCAAGCACTGGGAAGTGCACCACATGGATGTGAAGAGTGCATTTTTACATGGAGACCTTGCTGAAGAGGTCTATATGCAGCAGCCAGAAGGTTATACATCAGATCCATCATTGGTTTGTAGATTGAAGAAATCTTTGTACGGGTTGAAACAGGCCCCAAGAGCTTGGTATGCAAAGATGGACTCCTTCCTTCTTTCTCAGAATTTCCAAAGATGCAAATCTGATCCGAATGTGTATCTTCAGTGAGTTAAAGGTAATTTGTTGGTTATTGTACTTTATGTTGATGATCTGCTTATTACTGGTAGCACACTTACTTCAATAAACAAGCTAAAATCTGCCTTAAATCTAGCTTTTGACATGAGCGATTTGGGCTTGCTGAGTCACTTTTTGGGCTTGGAGATAGCTCAAAATTTCGATGGGATCACTATATCTCAGCAAAAATATGCTTTCGACCTGTTATTGAAGTTTAATATGGCTGAATGTAAGGCATCCCCGTTCCCATTCCTCTCAGGAATCAGTCTTGAGGAGGGAGATTCCACACCGCTTGCAGATTGCAGTATGTATCGACAGTTGATTGGTTCACTACTTTATTTGACACACTCACGGCCTGATATCTCATATGCCATGAGTGCCGTGTCAAGATATATGCAGCAGCCACATGAGCTTCATTGGCGAGCAGCCAAGCGGATCTTGCAGTATGTGCAAGGTACGAGACAGTTTGGCATACATTATGCTGCAGATTCTGAGCTAGATTTCATTGGTTTTACTGATTCAGATTGGGCAGGTGATAGCATTGATCGGAAGTCCACTTCTGGCTATGTTTTCATGATTGGTCATGGTGCTATTTGCTGGTCCAGCAAAAAACAAGCAGCCATTGCACTTTCTTCAGCAGAGGCAGAGTATCGAGGGGCAGTCAATGCCTGCATTCAGGTAGTTTGGTTGCAGGGTATTCTTTCCGAGTTTGGTTTTGGTGGCACTACTTCGACTGTCCTATTTTGTGACAATCAAAGTGCTATCAAGATCTCCACAGATCCAGTTCAGCGGCAGAGGACCAAACACATTGAGATTCATATGCATTACATTCGACAGTTGGTGCATGACCGCACCATCATTCTGCAATATTGCCCTACTGATGAGCAAATTGCAGACATCTTCACCAAGAGATTCACTGAGAAGAAGTTCTCTTACCTCCGTTCACTGTTGGGGGTGAGTTCCATCATGGTGGAGATAGATTGATTCATTATTATGCTTTAGCTTGAGGGGGGGCTTTCTTCCCACTGGGTTTTCCCTCTTTCCTCACTTAGTTATTTTCAGCATTTTTTTGGATTATTGTATTGGGGTGACCTTTGGTCTTAGTTACCAGGGCCCCACATTATTTTGTTGGCACATCATAGTCTAGCTTGAGGGGGGGTGTTCGGATATCCACATCATCTTTTTCAGGATCTTGCATGCAAGATCCTGAAAAAGATGATGTGGATATCCGAACAATTCCAATTCAGCACATGAGTAGCATCATGCACATACTTCTTTAAAATAGAAACGTGAAAAACATTATGGATTTTGAAATTATATGGCAATGCCAATTGATATGCAACAAATCCCATCCTTGATAGGATTCTGAATGGTCCACAATACCTTGGTGCCAATTTAGCACAACTCCCAAGCTTCAAAGAATTTTTCTTGGGTTTTACCTTTATTAAAACATGATCTCCTACCTGAAATTCTCTTTCAGTGCATTTCAAATCAGCATAGCTTTTTTGCCAATCTTGGGAAACCTTTAAGTTACCTTGAACCTGTTTCACGGTTAGCTCCATTTCTTTGAATAAATATGGTCCTAACATTAATCTGTCTACAGGATTATCCCAAGAAATCGGAGTACAACATTTTCTTCCATACAAAATCTCAAATGGCCTTAACTTAGCAGATGCTTGATAATTATTATTGTAATCAAATTCTACTAAATGTAAGAAATCTTCCCACTTAGATGGTTGATCTTTAACATACAATCTTAACATGTTTTCTAGAATCTGATTTACCCTTTCTGTTTGACCATCAGTTTGTGGGTGGAAAAAAGTGCTGAAATTTAATTTAGTATTCAACCCTTTAAATAGTGCTGTCCAAAAAATTTCGATGAACTTAGTGTCCCGATCTGAAATAATTACCTTTGGAATTCCGTGTAAACGAAAAATTTGCTTCATAAAAATATCTGCAATTTTAGAAGCCTTGAAAGTAGTTTTAACAGGTATAAACTGAGCAGCTTTACTAAGTTTGTGAACAACAACCATGATTGAATCATTTTGCTTCTGATTTCTAGGCAAACTTGTAATAAAATTAGTGCTTATAATTTCCCATTTCCATTCTGGAATTGGTAAGGGATGCAATAGTCCAGCTAGATGTTGGTGTTCAGCTTTGATAGTCTGACATTCAAAACATCTAGCTATATATGCAGCAACTTCATTCTTCATGTTGGGCCAAAAATAATCTTTTCTTAACATAGTTATCATTTTCTGATAACCAGGATGTCCTGAATAAGGACTCTTATGAACTTTATCCAATATCAACAACTTAACCTTCAAAATATTAGGTACATAAATTCTGTTTTTATATGTTAAGAATCCTTTTTAATTAATATAGTAATATGTTATTAAATTTTCAGATGAATTTTCAGCCACTTTATCATGTAATTTCTGATAATTTTCATTTTGCTTAATTCCTTCTTCAATCTGATTTTCCAGATCAGTCTTAAAAGTACTGAGTTCTACCACAAAACTCAATATAGCATTTCTGCTCAAAGCATCAACAACCTTATTCTCCTTTCCATTAATGTGATGAATCTCAAAATCATACTTGCTAAAGAAAACTAACTACCTAGCTTGCATTGTGTTAAGATTTGTTTGATCCAATAAATACTTTAAGCCTTTATTATCAGTCATTAAAATAATTTTTCTTCCAATCAAGTGATGGTGCCACATTTTTAATGCATGTATCATGGCTGCCAACTCAAGATCATAAGTTGCATAATTCTTTTCGTGTATTTTTAACTTCCTTGACTCAAAAGCAATTGCGTGACCTTCTTGGCTTAAGACCCCTCCAAGTCCATCGTTGCATGCATCCGTGCATACGACGAAATCCTTATTGGGATCTGCAATTTTTAAGATGGGTACAGTAGTTAATAATTCTTTTAACTTATTAAAACTTTCTTTACACTTTTGATCCCATACGAATTTCTTCCCTTTCTTCTGCAAAGAAGTGATGGGGTTAGCAATGTTAGATTTTCAGAATTTACTTCAATTTGATCTAGGATCTTAACTGAGAGAACAACATGTACAGCATATCTACAGCATATCAATCATGGAGACAATAATGCAAGCACACAAGAGACACAAAGATTTACTTGGGGAAAACCATAAAGGTGAAAAACCCCAATAACTTCCTCAGAGATAGATAGAGAAATGATACAACCAACCAAGAGAGATAGCATAACCTAGCAGCAATCCTCCTCCTCCATAAGTGCGCCTCTCCTCCTTGAGAGCATGTGTGAGAAGTGAGTAAACAAATAGAGTGCCTCCCGCACTCTATTTATACTTGACTTGACTTGCCTTTTTACCTAACTCATGTCGGCTCGAACTTAACCACATAACATAATGCTGAGTGGGCCGACCCCCAATAGGGTGGTCTAATAACCCTTCGACCCACATGGCCGACCCCCAATAGGTTGGTCTAATAACCCTTTGACCCACATGACTTATACAGGGCCGACCCCAATAAGGTGGTCTAATAACCCATCAAGTATAAGTTACGACACTTACAATATAAATGACGACACTTCCGTATAGAGGAATAAAACCATCTCTATAGGAGTACATACAACATATATGAAATACATTCCGAAGTTACATATACATCAACACTCCCTCTTAACTAGGAAGGTATTTCTCAGCACAGTTCTTCTAGCACAAGTCATCTTCTCTGGATCATCGTCACTAGATAATCGTCATCGAGTCATCATCATCGTCACTGCTGCTGCTATCTCAATCAATCTCTGAATCTACTCGTCATAGGAAATTCTACAGAGCCAGTCCTTTTTCATACTGGATGTAGGCCCACCACCTGCAGGTCTTCGTCATCACTGGCCATACTGTGGAATCCTCAGGACTTTTACGTGCGTCACAAAACCTCGCAAGAGCATCCCAGGCTGTTACGAGCATACTGCTCTACCTATAGGATCTCCCAGGGCAACGAATTACATGTGACCTCACCACAAAACCTCGCAAGAGCATCCCAGGATGTTACGAGCATACTGCTCTACCTATAGGATCTCCCAGGGCAACGAATTACATGTGGTCATGGCAAAACCTCGCAAGAGCATCCCAGGACTGATTACGGGCACACAGGCCAACCTATCGGATCTCCCAGGGAAACGAATTACATGCCATAGGACAAAACCTCGCAAGAGCATCTGCCAGATATCCCAGGGCAACGAATTACATGCCATAGGCAAAACCTCGCAAGACTATCTGCAGATCTCCCAGGGCAACGAATTACATGTCCTCCCAGAGCAAAACCTTGAAAGAGCATTTTCCAGATGTCCCAGGGCAACGAATTACATGCCATAGGCAAAACCTCGCAAGACCATCTGCAAATCTCCCAGGGAAACGAATTACATGCTCATCTGCACAACCTGATCCACGGCCACAGAGTATCAACCTGATACTCACCATAGATCATCCTGATGTATCCATGATCATCCTGATCATCATCGCTGCAACGTCCTCCTGCATGTCATCTGGAGCAACATCCTGAAGCTCGTCATCTATGATCATCCTGATCATCACTGCAACATCCTGTTGCATGTCATCATACATGATCCTCCTGATCATCAATGCATCTACCTGATGCATATCATCATACATGATCCTCCTGATCATCAATGCATCTACCTGATGCATACCAAGTATCTACCTGATACATATCATCATACATGATCCTCCTGATCATCAATGTATCCACCTCATACAAATACAAATACATGATACATATCACCATATATGATCCACCTGATCATACAATGTATCCACCTGATACATATACAGATACATGGTCCAAGCATCCAACATGATGCATATACAAAATACGTACACATGATCAACTGATCATATCCAGCATCCAACATGATGCATACATACATAAATGATCCAACTGATCATATCCAGCATCCAACATGATGCATACATACATAGATGATCCAACTGATCATATCCAGCATCCAACATGATGCGTACATACATACATAAAAAAATGATCCAACTGATCATATCCAAGCAGAAACCAGAACATCATCCTGATGCCCATTATCCAGCGCTTACATCCTCAGCCATGTGAAGGATCCTCCTTCCAACATGCTTGGAATGGCTTCAGCAAATGTGTCCATCACTTCTTCCTCGAAGTGTCCTCGATCTGGAGAATGCCAAGCCTCTCTCTGAAGTACTCGAACTTCACCCTGGCTAGTGGTTTCGTCAGCACATCTGCAATCTGCTCGTCCGTCGCAACATACAGGAGCTTCACAGCTCCTCTCTGCACCATATCCCTGATATAGTGATATTTGATCTCTATGTGTTTCGACCTGTCATGAAACACTGAGTTCTCGGAAAGCTTCACACAACTCTGGTTATCACAGAAGATACCAGTAGCCTCCAACGGGAGATCAAATAACTCAGACAGTAGCTTCCGTAGCCATACTGCCTCACAACTAGCTGAGCAGGCTGCAACATATTCTGCCTCAGCTGTACTTAGTGCTACGCAAGACTGCTTCCTGCTAAACCAAGAGATCACACCTGATCCCATACTGAAGCAACACCTAGATGTGCTCTTCCTGTCTGCAGCACTGCCAGCCCAATCTGAATCAACATAACCCTGCAGGTTAAACTTTTGATTCGCCTCATACCTGAGCCCATAATCCAGTGTACCCTTCAGGTACCTCAGAACATGCTTTACAACAACCAGGTGAACACTTCTTGGAT
The DNA here is from genome assembly GCA_027924585.1 of Larix kaempferi. Lineage (NCBI taxonomy): Eukaryota > Viridiplantae > Streptophyta > Pinopsida > Pinales > Pinaceae > Larix > Larix kaempferi. The sequence goes on along the minus strand of BSBM01000100.1, from coordinate 5,275,121 downwards.
CCGTCAGGAACTGGCTCAATGTGTTCACAGCAAAACAAATATCTGGTCTTGTGTTCGTCAGGTACATCAAGGACCCAATCATCTGACGATACATAGTAATATCAACTGGCTCAGATGAAGCATCACATAGAAGCTTCAGATTCGATGCCATAGGTGTGGCCATGGCCTTGCAATCCATCATCCCGAACCTCTTTGGGATCTCTACTGCATACTTCCCTTGTCCAAGGAAGATTCTATCTGCACTCTGCCACACCTCCATGCCAAAAACAAATAGTGCATCATCCCCAAGTTCTTCATCTCGAACTCGGTAGTAAGCTTCCGCTGCGTGTCGGCAATCAATCTATCTTCACCATACCAAGTTTTGCACATATATGATTTCCTATCATGTGTCTCAGAACCAAGTGGCTGCTCTACATACACTTCTTCTTCAACTACACCATTCAAGGAAGCTGTCTTGAATCCATCTGGTGTATCTTTTATTTCATCACTTTTATATTTCTCAATGCTGCCATCTGCAACATGCTTGATCTGATAGTTCCGTTTGGAAGTCATAGCAAAATTCCCTTCATGTCTTGGGATTACATCCCAAACATCATTCTTCATGATCGACGGATCATGGCATTTCATTTCTTCATCCCAGATCCTGGGAACTTCAATATCTTCAATATCTCCAATAGATATCTTTGTTGCTGGAACAAATGTTGTAGTTCTTCTTTTGTAGGAGATGGCATACGATCTTTCCTACACAACAAGTTAAATTGCATGATTAGAAAACATCTCATAGTTTTCAGAACAAATTCTTACACATAAAGAAATATGCCATACAGTCATGCAATTATCTTATCCAATGCTTCAATACAACATTTATCCATATTTCGTAACTTTCTAGATGCCTTCCAATCTCTACCAGAACATTGTTAAGAGTGTGCACAACTCCCAACATGTCAGCAAAGAGGTTTCATTCTAGATAAGTAGCAATGGAATGTTGTACAGTGCCATAGGCCACTTACCCATGTATATTAGGAGTATACTGTTCATCAATGCAATTATTCTAATATGCATAATACACAACCTAATTCTAGGAATATCAGTATATACATTTTTGAACAGTATTATTTAAGAAATGACAATTCAAATACTTATCTTTGTTTGTTCGTTGGGTGGACTCCCTCTGAGTCTTCGCTTCCTTGCAGGAGCTGCTGGAGTCCTAATCTGAATTAGCTTCTTCTACACCTTTCTGTTGTGGGATGTAGAGAGATGGTCAACTCCCTCTGAATATCTGCATCCTTGCAGAAACTACTGAAGTGTGCTCCTTTGCTTTCTTGCAGGAACAACTAGAGTGTGCTCCCTCTTGATCTTTGCTTCCTGAATTACCTGTTCTTGAACTCATATTCATCCTTGGTCCCTATGCGTGCTTATTAGTATCATGAATGTGTTATCCTTGTGATCTCATATAAAATCATACATTCATTAGTATACTATTAAAACACAATAATCTCAAGCATGTATAGTCATGATCATTTCAAACAGAAATAATAAGCATTAGCATTCAAGGATTCTTATGGTTAGTCAAATCATAAGAAACATAACATGTCTAAACCTGTAATTACTCAAGCCTAAGACTCTTCAGGTTAGTTGAATCATCAATCAAGATAAGAGATATAAAATGCATAAAACCCGTGATTATTCAAACCTATACCATCATGATTCTTCTGATTAGTCATATCATCAATTATGGTAAGAAACATAATATGTATACAATCATGATTATTCAAACCTATGACTTCATGAATAATCATTATCAACAACGCGATAGTATAAGATCCTAACCCAAGGTAGGAATCTAGCTTGATATAGGAAAAACATACCTGGATTATCATGTTAGCTAGTTATGTCTAACATACCCGTATAATGTCTTTTGGTTCTCTTCAGTGACTTGTGCTAGTAACCTGCATGTCTCATAAGTTAACCAAGTTATACATACCTCGTGAATGGATCTTGTATGAGATCCATGACAATGGATGAATCTTTGTCCTCATGTTATCATGATCATATGTTCTTGGACCAGAACATGATCTGTCTTTCTTGGTGTACCTTTCATGTTAGTAGACAACATAAACCTCATACAACACCATAATGCATTAGTACAATCATAAGTGTCAACACCCTAACCAATGAATATCTTCTATCATGCATTCATAATTTTGTTAAGGTGATACAACAAATCTAAAATCAAAATTGTACTAACCGTAATAACATGAAGACAAACATACCATAAACTTAATCATGGACAAATATCGAAACATACCTCGATGAGTCATACCTGTCGAGATCGCTTGTAATCTTCTTATGTAAGGCCTTATCCTCATCTCCCTCTAAGACAGGAACTTCTTTCACTTATGCAGGTGATCAATCCATCTTCTTCTAGGATTAACCCAATCCACTTGATTTGCAAGAACTGGACCTTGAGCTGGATATGGGTTTGTCAGAGAAACCCCAAGAATTCAAACTTTGAATTTCAACCTTTCGATAGGATAGGAATATGCGCCTTGATGAACTGATCAAACTGGTATATTCAGAATTTGAAAACTGCAAAGTTTCACTCCTCAATTTTGCCTTTGAAACTTCCGGATTCACTGGACGTGACCCTGAACTGGGGTTTGATGAAGCCCACTCCTTTGCCCCATCAAAATGTTTGATCCAAAGCTCTAAGCTTCTATTTTTCTGAGGAGCTTCCAGCCGTGGTCACAGATTTCAAAAATTCCCAATTTTACAGAAGCCCTAATTTTCCACTTTTCTGATCAAAGTCCCGAACTAGGGTCTAATCAAGCCCGGCCTTCTGCCCAACCAAAAATTCTGATCTTGGTCTCTAAATTTCTATTTTGATGAGTAGCATCCAGCCGTGGTCTCCGATTACAAAAATTCCAACTTTCTCCAAAGCCCTAAATTCCGGAAGCCATGAATGAAGGTACCAAAAAATAATTCTGTTTTGACAGAAATATGTACCTGATTGTTTCTGGTGTAACTCCAAAATTTTTGATCAACAGGGTCTGAAAAAGTTTTCTGAGATAGCCTGACCTGTTATCTTTCCATCTTGACAGGTCTGACCTCATTTGGATTCTCTGAGAGAGAGTTATGCCAAATGTCGCAACGTGACCTGTTTTGGGATAAAACAGAAGAGCGAACTTGTACGACGTGCCACGTGTCACTGTTTTAACTTCGGCCTCTGAAAAAGTTTTCTGAGCTAGCTCGGCCTGTTACCTTTCCATACTGACAGGTCTGACCTCAATTGGACTCTCTGAGAGAGACTTATGCCAAATGTCGCAACGTGACCTGTTTATGGGATAATACAGGAGAGCGAACTTGTACGGCGTTCCACGTGTCACTGGTTCAACTTCGGCCTCTGAAAACGTTTTCTGAGATAGTACAGACTGTGTACTACGTGTCACGTTTTACGAAATTGCATTTGGAGCTTCCTAGCCCAAGATATGACCTTTTTCCCAAGGTCACCTGATTTTGACTCAGATCTGGAAGAGGCAGAAACCCTATATTGTACAGATCATAAATCACAAAGTACAACGAATTAGAGGTTGTCCTTTGGACACAAGATACCTGGAGATCTTAGCTTCGGCCTGTAACAATTTCAGATCCGAAAACTTCGCCAAAACGGATTTATAGCGAAAGTGCTACGATGACTGGTTTTTGCTATATCAAGCCCTAGCATCGTAAGTGCAACAAGTGTCATACATGCCATATCATGCCTTCTTTCAGGCTAGCTCTGATACCATGTTAGATTTTCAGAATTTACTTCAATTTGATCTAGGATCTTAACTGAGAGAACAACATGTACAGCATATCTACAGCATATCAATCATGGAGACAATAATGCAAGCACACAAGAGACACAAAGATTTACTTGGGGAAAACCATAAAGGTGAAAAACCCCAATAACTTCCTCAGAGATAGATAGAGCAATGATACAACCAACCAAGAGAGATAGCATAACCTAGCAGCAATCCTCCTCCTCCATAAGTGCGCCTCTCCTCCTTGAGAGCATGTGTGAGAAGTGAGTAAACAAATAGAGTGCCTCCCGCACTCTATTTATACTTGACTTGACTTGCCTTTTTACCTAACTCATGTCGGCTCGAACTTAACCACATAACATAATGCTGAGTGGGCCGACCCCCAATAGGGTGGTCTAATAACCCTTCGACCCACATGGCCGACCCCCAATAGGGTGGTCTAATAACCCTTTAACCCACATGACTTATACAGGGCCGACCCCAACAAGGTGGTCTAATAACCCATCAAGTATAAGTTACGACACTTACAATATAAATGACGACACTTCCGTATAGAGGAATAAAACCATCTCTATAGGAGTACATACAACATATATGAAATACATTCCGAAGTTACATATACATCAACAAGCAATTCTAGAGAACCCTTCAATAAACTTTCTATAAAACCTGTTATTCCCATGAATGATCATACATCAGTTACATATTTGGGGACGGGCCATTCATTAATTGCTTTTATTTTATTAAGATCAACAAAAATACCATCTTTAGAAATTATATGATCCAAATACTGAATTTTATCTCTATAAAAATCACATTTACTGAACTTAGCGTAAAGCTAATGTTCTCTAAGTACTTGCAAAATGATTTTTAAATGTTCGTCATGTTCTTCTTTAGGTTTTGAGTAAATCATAATATCATCAATGAATACCACTACGAACTTATCCAAATATTTATGCAGAACATTGTTCATCAAACACATGAAAATTGTCGGTGCGTTGGTCAACCCAAAAGGCATAACTATGAACTCGTAGTGTCCATAACGTGTTCTGAATGCAGTTTTGAATATGTCCTCGTCTTTTATTCTGACCGGATGATATCCCAACCTTAAACCAATTTTAGTAAATATCTCTGCTCCGCATACTTGATCAAATAGATCATCTATGCGGGGTAAATGATATCGGTTCTTAATAGTCATTTTGTTAAGTTGACGATAATCTATACACAGTCGCATAGTACCGTCCTTTTTCTTAACAAAAATAACCGGTGCTCCCCAAGGAGACACACTAGGCCTTATGTTGTTTTCATCTATTAATTCTTTCAGCTGAGATTTTAATTCATTTAACTCTAGAATATTCATCCTATAGGGAGCCTTTGAGTTTGGTACCGCACTGGGTACTAACTCAATGGTGAAATCAAGTTCTCTTTTCAGAGGTAATCCTAGAATTTCTTCCGGGAATACGTCAGAAAAGTCTCTAAGGATGGGAATATCCCATGGTTTTAACTTGTCTTCTATAGATGTACACTCATCATTAATAACATTAACAACAAACATTTTACAGCCTTTTCTAGCAGCTCTCTTTACTTGTAGAGCAGAAATCTATCTTACTAAAATATTCCTATGAATTCCTTTAACTGTTTCTGTATTTCCTTCATTATTTACACATGTAAAAGATTTGTCATAACAATTCAGTAAAACTCTATGTTGTTCAATCCAATCCATACCTATCAACAAGTCATATGATCCTAAGGGTAAAACATTCAAATTAATTTGCGTTTTCAACTGACTTAAAAATACTTCACAATCCTTGACATAATCTGTAACTTTTCTTTTAGTTCCTGTTGCAAGCTGAACTAACCATGCATTATCAAATTTCTTTATTTTTAACTTGCAACGGTTTACTAAAGTAGGTGAAATATAACTCAGATTTGCACCTGGATCTATTAGAATAGAAATAGAGTCATTTTGTATCATACCTTCAATTTCGACCATGGATGTTTGATGGTCCGCTTGATGGTTCTCTAATGCTGCATTTATCCTCGGCATCTCTCTTCCGATATCTCCAACTGTAGGTTTGGCTTGCATAGTGTGAATATTGTTGGTTGTCTTCTTGTTGCGTAGGAAATCTGCTCTCTTATGTGGTCCGCCACAATCATAGCACTTCATGGGTCCTTTCTGTTCAGCATACCTGTTGTTGTTATTATTGTTATTGCTATGATTATTATTGTTAGGTACGTTTCTTGCAGCAGTAAAGTTATGAGGTGCATTATTCCTGTAATTATTAGGCAAATTTATGTTATTAAAACTTTTCTTAAAACCTCAAGAATGATGATTAAAATTCTTCTTTTTATAGTCAAATTGATTTGTCTTACTGTTCTTCCAGCCAGTTGTTCTTTCTCTCTTTCTATTTTGATCAAAACAAAAATTTGCCTTTCTCATGGCCTCTTCCAAAGTGGAAGAATTATCATACCCAATACGGTCCTTTATATTAGAAGGTAGACAGCTGAGAAACCTTTGCACGTTAGGCTTTTCCTCGACCATATAGGGCACATACCTCAGCAATCTAAGGAACCTGCTGCACAGTTATTTCATGTTCATTGTACCCAACTTTAAATCGTAAAACTCCTTTGACTTATCTTCAAAATATTGTTCCGACAAAAAATTCTTTTTAAACAAACTTTTAAACATAGTCCAAGTTACTTCTTTTTCTTTTATACTCTTGATTCTTTTAAGATCCTGCCACAAAATATCTGTCTTCCCGGTCAGATTGTAAATAGCCATCTTGGCTTTTAGTTGAGAAGAGTAGTCGTAAATATTAAAGTACTTCTTCATTCCAGACAACCAAGCCTCTACTGTCTCACCCTTCTCACTTTCGCCATTAAAGGTGGGTGGCTTAATCTTTTTAAATTCCCCAGTAATCTGTTCATGATATTTATGTTTTCTATGTTTAGAGCAATATTCACTGTTACTGCTATCATAATTAAATTCATTATTACTTGAATCAGATTTAGAGGATGAGTGACTGTTCCTTTTATCATTTCTTGTTTTCTTATGCTAATGTTGGTGGGACATTGTTTCAGAATCAACCTTCATTTCTGATTTTCTGCCTCTTTCATCATTATGACAATTTCCTTTTAAATTCTGTAGTAACTCTTCCTGTACCTTAAGGATCCGTTCATTTTCTTCTTTAACAACTTTTAACTCATATTTTAAATCCTATACAGTACGTAAAATTTCAGAAGACTAGTTCTTTAATTTAACATAAATTCCTTCAGAATTGTTATTATTAATGCGTTCATTACGAGGAGATCTGTCCTATGCTGATTCTTCTGATATTTCCATACCTGCATTTAAAGGTCAATCTGTTCTGTGCAAAAATAAAATTGAATTACAAAAGTTAGTAACATAAACTTTCTAATTTGTTTTCTGTTTGCGCGCATGAGCCTAAACTAGGCCTAGAGTTTGAACCGCGCTCTGATACCACATGTAACATCCCAAAAATCGCTAAAAATTTTAAATTTTTGATATAGAAAAATCATAAAGAAAATGCTAACTATGGAATCAAAGATGTTCAACTATTTATTTAATTGCAGCTTCTCATGATTATCATTATTATTCCTAAACATAAAAGATAGCAGATTTATAAATTAAATGCGATAAAACAATGTTTATCTTTTCATGTGTTATGATTCTAGTAATAATACTGACGACTTGTTTGCATATTTCTGAAGTGGTTCCTATAGGGTGTCCTTGGGTTTACTTAGCTTTGATAGCTAAAGCATTGAATTCTTTTCTTTCGTAGATCTGCAGGTAAGTAATAGAGTAATTCTAGTATTTCAAGAAAGGTTATAAGCTTCAGCTAGTCATCTATTTTTTTAAGATAGATGTGTGTACTTCCGTACATGAAGGTAGCGATGGTAAGAAGTTCCATCTTTTCTTTATCAACTTGTGCCATTTTATCCTAACGCTTGTAAGTGTAGCTAGAGATATTTTCACTCTATACCTCTATTGTAAATGATGGTAGAATCATTGGAATTATAACTTATATTAGTAGTCTGAAATTGTGACAAGGTTGAACAAGATGTACTTTGGTGAAAGGTCTTTAGATCTTGATAACAGCAACATAAAATGACATCTATGGTCATGACATGGTTGAACAATGAATGACCTTGATGAAAATCCACAATCAATTATTCTTGAAATTGAAATCTTGCAATGCTTAAGTTTGAAGTGCAATTGTATAAAATGTCCGTATTATTACGATACTATGATGCATAAATAAAAATTGGTCTTCAAAACCTATGTAACGTATCGCTAGTACCATACCTTCTATATGTTCTTGTAATATGGTTCTATTATATCATTGTGTGGGCTAGATGTTGATTTGTTATGCAAATGCGACATATGCCAATTCATTGACAAACCCTATGTATCCAAATGATTTAATGGTTAGGGTTATAATGCATGAATCCTATGTGAAATAATCTTATCATTGATATCAAAATGCAAGCTTACTATATGAATGAAAACTATAGTTACCATGCCTAGACCCATGCAAACTAAGGCTTGGTATTGGCAATCTATCACGTGCTTGTTATATGAATATAACATATGGTTTGGATTTACAATACACATATGCTATGCGTTTTTAACTTAGCATTGAAAACATAATATGCATATAACCTATGGTTTGAAAAAGCAATACACACATTGTTATGCGAATTCATATCATGGTTCGAAACTATATAACGTGATTGTAATACAACGTTGTGATATAATCCCGAGATCGTGTTGTAACAATAACTTCGACGCTGACATGAGCTTAAATGCCGTTACAGGCATGTTCTGGCAAGTGATATGTCAGATCCAACATTAAATGCGAATCCTATGTATTGATAGTGGATTGTCTTGTCGGCTCCTACCTGTAGCTGGCTCCACCTGATGTAGTTGCAGAAATGGTGGAAAGATTGTCGAGCTGTAAGCTCCGCCCTGGTGATATGGCACTTCAACGAGGCTTGCTATTTAATGGATTTATTAGTGGTAGGTGATCGTAACTCTGTCTTGGTGATGGCGTGGCTTGGCTGGCCAAATCTCACCCATTGATCTATCATATCTCGATCGTGGAGATCTAAACCCTAAGGCATCTCGCTATACCATTTGTTGTTTCCTTTTGCATTCATTTTGGAGTTTTGGTTTTGGGGGAGAGGCCAACAGGATGCTAGACGGTAGGGTTCGACCCTGGGCAGTTTTATTGATGGCTCTGCAACTCCCATATCTATAAAATAATGGTGAGAGCTGGTTGTAAAAGTTCTATGGTTCGAATGATGTAAGGCGTTGAAGCCCTGTGGCTTTTGTCATGTGACCGGTTAGATTTTTCAGTGAATTAGACTCAGATTAGAGAATCATTCAATGTTGCATGCTGCCCCTGTTGCGTCGAATGGAAGAACTGGAAGCATGAAGCATTCCATCCTCCTGTACTTGGGAAGGTAAGTTCGGCCTTGTAGAAATGTTGGTTAACAATAAAGTTTTTTATTTATATGGTATTCGTTCTGGAACTTGTTATAACTTCTTGGTATTTTGTGTGGTAGGTACTATCTGCATCGTGGATTTTACAGTGTTGAGGTTCGTTGGTAATGGATGGCACGCTTCACTTCGGTAAGCCTCGCTGGCATAACCCTCCGTAGGTTCTCCTAGCATATTATGGCTATCATTGAAGTTGTAACCACTTTGTGTTTTCTAGAAATAGTGGTCCAAAAAGTGTTGTTTTGTTTTTACGCGTGTATTATGGATGCCTCTCAGCTTACAGGGTCGATGTAATACGGTGTAAAGAGGTTTAGGTTACTGTACAGTGTTTTGGATTCTGAGTTGAATCTGGGCAATGTATCTTCTATCGTCGAGGGTTTCAATCTCTGTCACATTTTAATAAGAACAAAAATATTTATAAAACTATTTTGCAATAGTTGTTTTCGTTTCTCCTTTTGGGACTTGACCTGTGAACATAACTTGGAATTCAGTGATTTAAATGTTGAATTGAATTGGTTACTAGCAAATCTCTGCGTTTAACTTTGATGTAAAACAATGGGTAGTTTATAAACTAGGTTTCGATACCTCTGCTGCTATCGTTTTCTTTTGTGAACTGTGAAACTTTTAAATGTATAACGATAGCATGGGTACTGTGTGATGTATGTGAATAATGAAAATACTGTTGCTTCCACTAAACAATGGGTAGATGTTTGTAACTATGGAAGGCTTCGGTCTATGTGTAGTTCGTTGATTTGTAAATAATACTGTGTTTTCATCCTATAATAGGTTTGAGTATAAGGGTTCGTCTTTGTGTATGGCTTGCACCTGCTCCTCGATATGAAATCGACAACCATACTTGTTGTCTGTTACTACTGTTAGAGTTGTTCCATGAATGTTGTAATAACTAGCATGCTTGAGTTGGTGCCGATACTTTAACTTTGTGATTTATGGAAAATAGCACATGGTTTGACATAAGTCTAAAATGGTTAATAAGAAAATTGTTGGTTGTATGCTAAAATTTGATAACACTTTTTATGGTTATAGAATGAATTGACAAATGTTTTATTTCCTACTATGAAATTTATAATATAAAACAATGAGAAATTATGTGCAAGCAGTAATTGGAATTTGCTAACTGTACTCTATTTTCGAAAGGGAAATATCACTATGTTGTATGTTGAGATTAAATCTATAACTATTATAGTAGAAACGTATACATTTTAAATACTGTAATACATAGAAACAATTCTTATACTGTTAGAAAAGAAAAACTATTTATTTTAAGATAGAAGATATTTATGAAACAAAGAAAACATTACTTGTTCATTTAGGAGAACAGTTATCTATAAATAGAATGATAATGAGGACACTGTAGATGTATACATAGGAATTAAACAGTAAGCAAAAATCTTTGAGAAAATATAATAATTTCATCTTCTCATTCACCTCGCTATTTGCCTATCTTGATCTATCTGACTTAATTTTATATCCGTACTAGAGTACGATGCAGATCCATTTGCATGGGGGAAAACGCAGAGACTATTCTATTCAATCAAAAATAAATTTTACACGGAATCATAACTTACTCAGGGAACTGAAATAAATTTATAAAATAAAACAATAAAATTTATTATACAACATAAGTTTAAAATGTATGAAAATAGATAAGATAATGGAACTTGTAATTGAAGATAGGGCAGACAAACATCCAAGGAGGCCTGTTCCTCCCAACCTATTCCAAAAGAAGCAGCTCAACTGCTGGTTTCTTGTGAACCCCCAAGCCTGATTACTGAGCCACTAAGTAGATGGAATCTATGTAGATCAAGGCACTCAAAATTGCCTTCAGCACTCAACATCAACCTCCTATAATAACATGCCTTCAGCACTCAGTATCAACCTCCTGAACTCAATAAGAGTTTGGTAGACTCACAACATGATCAACAACATAGCATATCCCCTCATCAAATCTCTTGGGTGCAAACATAGTAAAACCCCAAGGTAAATTTCCTCGTCAAGAAAAGTGATGAACCTCAGTTCATAATTTGATGGCTATTATATAGACTGCCTAGGTCTTTAGTGGTCAGTTTGGAATAAATGAGCCTCAAGCTCCAGTCCCATCTTTTAGGGCACTATGACCACATTTCAAGGGAGTTGTCCCATACCAACAACTAGTTAGTTTCATCATGATGCTGCCACTTGTCCATTGCCTTCTACCCTAGATTCCATTCCACCTAGTGGATCAGTAACCACTCTTTCAATAGTCCTCTTAGTTGTTTCTCTCCTATTTTATTTATTTAATAATAAAATATTGTGCAAATTACAGTCATCCTTGGACACATGTCCAACATAAAACTTTACAATAAAAGTTATCATAATTTTTTCTGACGCAAAATGTCTTCCAGCAAAAAGGGTATGTTACACAATGAAACTGAGCAAAACCCTAGTTTACGAAATGAATGCACAATGAAGCCACTGGGCCATGAGAAGACGAGGGAGAGGGTCCCCCAGAGGTAATAGCATGCTAGGAGATGAATGGAGTCGACGGTTTGTCAGTTCGAGGTCCGGTTTCTGAGCTATGTCGAGCTGGAATTCACATGAAAATGTCGTTTAGGGACACTTGGTGACTTTCAGTCCTCCTAGGGTTATAGTTTTTTAAGGCTTGTATAATTTCCTTCTTGACAGCTCACCTCTTATACCATGTTAAATTTTTGATACTTGATCTAGATAAATTCTTTATACCAATTATAACCATTAGTTCAATGCATAAATTTAACCAATCTTTATTATGCTCCAGTGACATTACAGACTCAAATACAAAGTGGATCGACCTCGGTTTGCGAAGTTCATCACCACTATCACTCGGACTGAATGCCTGAACACAATGTCTTGGGTCCTTTTATCTTTTGCAATTTCTCGAAGGCATAAAGCTACTCGCAGGCTCCTGGGAATCCCAAGATATGCTCACTAGCACACCTTACACAGACTCTATTTTATACAGAGGCGAGTCTTCAACTTTCTGTTGCTATGTTATACCAGATTGGCAACTAGCAGAGCATAATCGCTTCGGCTCTCACACAAACTGAGCTTCCAACCACTGGATCATCTCGACACTCTACTTGCAGAGCAAACTACTAGCTCAATGCGACACTCTAAGACTCTATATCCCTCAAATGAACTCTGAAGCCTCAATTTATAGCAATGGAGAGGGTCATCCGGTAGACACAAAACTACACCAACTAGTGTAAAGGTTAGATTTCGAGGACATGATTGGACCACATCATGTTTATCTCATCCCTCCAAGGCTCGGCCATACGGGGACTCAGAAATCGACAAACCGACAAAGACTGACTTGTACCGAAAGCGGATTCTACTGGCCGACAAAGCTTCAAAGCTTGGCCCATACAAAAGTAAATCTACTATTACAAGATATCGGGGAATAAAGCATCCCGAGACAAGATATGGCCTCCAAACATGGCCAACAAATTACAATGTGGAGCATGACAACCGGCCCACTACGGCTTCCTTTATCAAAGTAAAATATGTACAAATATTCTGACATATGGACCACTTGCTTCATTCTGGCATGGTATTCAGTTTCTTATTCAAACCCAGATCCACATACACATCTGAGTTCTTCAAAACTTGGTGGTCCACATTGTACTCTGCCACACACGCAATCCAGGACACCTTCATTAAAGAGATTCTCTTCAATCTCTCGCCGTGCCAAGTCATCTTCCAAGCTGTAAGGCTGCGATTCAGTATTCTTGTAGTACTCATCTTTTGGATGGTCTTCTTCAGGATAAAGCAGATCACGGAAACATTTTTCAACATCAGATCCAAATATAGCTTCATTAGCAGGATACCGAAATTCAGAAGCAAATAGAGACTGAACCCGATAATTGAGAGGCAAAATACTCTTATGGACCTTTGTATCCAATCTGTTACCATTAATATCCCTCTTGATGAACTTTTGGGTGATATTAACAGTGTGCTCTAATGGTGTGTATCTGCCACCATGGTGTCTCAGGAGGAACTTAAACCACATATTATGCTGATCTGCAGCTTGCATATCAGCTTCCAAATGTAAAATAAAATTAGCTCTTCTGTTGAGCCAATCAACTCTAGGACAAAATTTATCTAAAAATACCTCAGTCCAGCCAGACCATTTCTTGTTGCGCATGTTTCCAGGGTCGACGCAAATCACCACAGAGGTTTGGTCTCTACAAAACTGGAGAATGAGGTTGTATGAGGACCAAGTGAGATTGCCCTCACCTATGTCAACATACCAGACTAATCCATGCTTTTCTTCATTGCAATCAACCCATAATTCTTTGCATTTCCTGAGTTGTTCTTCAGCATTACGAGAACCATTGAAAGCTTTCTTCTCCCAACGTTCCAAAATCTGGAGCTTGCATGGATTCTCTTGAATCTATTTTATTAGCATCAAGCTGAGATACTTTTCAGCCTTATGTCTATCAGCATAGTCAAGCAATTCTCTGCGATCTGCAACTGACAAACTAGTATCCCAAGGTTTCAGAAATAAAGCATTTCTGGGCAGCCGATCTTTATCTGGCATAGGAGCTTTCCCCTTATCATCTTTTGCCCCTGAACTTGAACCTGCTGAAAACATATTTAAGCTGGGAACCTCTTTCTGCACAGTTTCCCGTGTCAACATATTAGCAAGGCAATTTAAATAACCAGGCTTGTAAACTATGTCATAATCAAAATTAGATAGCCAAATGAACCATTTTAAAATTCTGCTACTGTTCTCAGCCATGAGATTCTCATTTTTAAATATACCAGGCATAATTTTCAGATCTGTTCTAATGGTGAAGCGCACTGGTTTCAAGTAGAGAATAAAATGGTTTACTGATTTCTTTACAGCCAAAATTTATTTATGACTGCTGGGATAATTTATTTCAGCACCCTTAAAGGATCCAGATGCATATCCACAGATATTTTCTTTACCATTTATTTCTTCCAAAAGAACACCACCCCATGTGGTACTGGATGCATCTGTCTCAAGAATTAACTTTCCAACCCCCTGAGGAAGATGGAGAGCTGGCAAAGTTTTGACTCTGGCTTTTATTTGCTGAACCGCCAGTGTCATTGCATCAGACCAAGCTATAGGATTTTTCTTAAGTCTCTGCTGAAGAAAAAAAATATCAGAAGCCTTTCCTTTATAAAAAGGTCTAATGTAATTCAAGCAACCAAGGAAACGTTGCAACTGGGTCTTTTCAAGAATTTTCTCTGGGAAATGATCAAAGGATTTCAATACATGATCTTGTAAAACAACTTGACCATTTTTTATATGCAGACCCAAAAAATCCATCTCTGTCTTACCAATCTCCATTTTGGTTGCAGACAGCACCAAACCATGTTTAAAAACTAATTCATAAAACTGCTGTAGATGTTTAATATGTTCTTGAAGATTCTTCGAACAGATCAGAATATCATCTATAAACACAGCTAACCAAGGAATGTCTCGGAATATATCCTCCATACGTTTTTGGAACTCTGAAGGTGCATTATTGATACCAAAAGGTAAGACTTTCCATTGGTATTGTCCATGGGGGAAAACAAAAGCAGTTTTGTATCTATCTTTGGCCTCAATGCCAATTTGGTAAAACCCTGACTTTAAATCAAACTTGCTGAAGATTGTACATCCTGTTATTTTCCGCAACAGACTAGCTTTATCAGGCAATGGATACCTGATCTTTTGTAGGACAACATTTAGTGGTTTGAAATTTACCACTAATCTGGGTTTACCTCTTTTTTGCTCTGAGTGCTTAATTACAACAAAAGCACAACATGCCCATGGGCTTTTTGAGGGCTCAATTAATCCTTTTGAAAGCAGCTCTTGTATTTCTTTGGAGTAGAAATCTCTTTCCGACGAACTCATTAATCTTGCAGAGGCTTTCATTGGCCGAATCTTTTGCAGTGGATCAAAAGGAAGGGAGACAAAGTATTTCTCTCTGGTCCAAAAAGCATTGGGACTTTCTGAACAACAATCTTTCTTTATTTTGTCTATGATCCCTGCTAGAAACTTTTCACTATGAACTTCTGCATAAGAAATACATCGTTCCATTTTATTTAATGAAGCTTTGGAAGGAACTGGGATATTTTGAGCAGAAGGCAATGGCTTACAACGCTGTACAAACTTATGACTCAAAGGGAGATCTACTGACTGATTATTTACTGTACAGGAAAAAAGCATTTTCTTAGTATCTATAGAAAATGGACTAACTTTCATTAAGAACTCTGAACCAAGAACACAATCCTCACGGACTGCATCTAATCTAAAGAGAGACAGTGAATTCTTTATTCCAGACAAAGCTACAGGGAAATCTTTTACTTTACCAGTCAAGTGAATAGGGGTTCCTTGAATGGCTGAACCGATTTCTTTTGTTGATTCCCAATAAAAAGTTGGAATTGCATTACCTCTAGCTAAGTTGAATTGACAACCTGAATCAATCAGACACTGGATGGGATAGGGTCTAAATTCATCAGGGCAGAAGTCTAGGGTAATAAATAGTTTTGGACCTGACGAGGCTCCAAGCAGAGTTAAGCTTTCTAACTGAGGAGAGGGAGATCTTTCAGGAGAGGATTCTGGAGATTCTTCTTTAGGTTCCAAATTTCCAAATACTCTTTCTATTTCTTTTGATAAATCTTCATCAGAGGATTGATCCTTTTCTTGAATCAAAATTACTAGAGCATGCTTGATGGCATAAGCTTCTTTCAGCAATTCTCTTATCTTAGATTGCTTTTCTTTTAATTGCATCCTCAAGAAAGTCTCTCTGTCTTTTCTATGTGCTTGTCTGTCTGTATGACTACCAGGGTATTCCTGATACAACTCTGTTGGATTAAATGCTACAGTAGTCTTTGCTTTGCCTTTTTCTTTTGACAAACTCTGCAATTTATTCTGTAGTGCCTTTTTCTCTTCCCGGAGTTCTGTTCTTTCTACATGCCTGTAGACTAGAATAGCAGCTAGATGTAAATCAATAGAGGCAATCTGTTTCTCTAGATGATAGGGAGAGATAGAGCTGGAAAACATATACAAGGATAAATCAAAATCAAATTCAGGCTTCTCACACCCTCCTAAATGTGGATCAATGTCGGAATCAGACTCAGACGAGGAAGAAGGAGACTGGCCACATTTAGCTAAAGTTGGGGTTTCATCCTCACTTTCTGTACAAGAGGAAGACGCTGACTCAGAATTAGGTAAATAAATAACTTCATCAGTCGGATCAGGAGAATCTGCTGATACTTTGTACAAATCCCACCAGGTAGGGTCTAATGTTGAACATAGTGTAGCTAACCTGGGTTTATGCTTTATTTCAGGGCATTTGCTTGCCCAATGTCCAGTTTTACCACAAATAAAACAAACATCACCTTTTCCTTTCTCATGCCTTCTTTTTACAAACCTCTTGGATTTGTATTTTGACTTCTTGTAAGGCTTTTTATATCTGTATTCTTTATGCCGATGTTTGGATTTGTGTTTATAAGATAAATCTGGATGATACCTGGACTCAGAAGTATAAAACTTCTTGTGTTTCATCTTTTCACAATGGAAACCTTTTCCAAAGTGACCTCTATTATGGGCACCACACCCCCAATCGGGCATACCTGCTACATCCTTGCAGAAGGATGCAGAAAACATCTTTTGATGCCTTTTAAAATATTTACTAACCCACCTCTCTAGACAGTGATCTTGCCAAGTTTCTAATATATGATTATGCAACTGAGCAAGAGACAAACTTTTTAGTTCAACCTTTTTGTCTTTCAATGCTTGTTCTACAGCATCTGGTACATGACCTGGATAACTGCGAAGGTAGTGTTTAAGGTAGGCTGGGTTTCCTGATTTACCAGAGGAGATTAACAATTTCTGCATGTAACAGAAATATTCTTTTGTCTTGCTTAAATCACATAGCCTTGTTGACATAAACAAAGAGGCTAAATGATCATAGTCTTCGCCACCCTCTGGACCATAAAATTCTCTGCCAAGTGCAGAGAGAATCTGTTCATCTGCATCATCTGCAGATAACAGCTCATTCCTTGTTTCTTGTGGCAACCATCGCCACCATTGATAAGCAAGTCCTGACAGACCAGCAATTAACTGTGTACCTAACATTTGTCCAGTTAGGTTGTGGTCCTGCTGTTTTTTATACAATATCCAATGGGTTAACAATTGAATAGCATTTTTTATTTCTTCTCTTGACTGACACTGGATATTTAGGACTGGATGCTTGGGCATTTGAGTGATCATATTGTTCATAGAGTTTATCTCAAAAATAAACACTTTTGGAGGAGGAGCAGATGTAGTGTTTGCATCAGGCATATGAGTATCGAAGAAATCATGATGAGGGGGTTCTATTCTTCTTCTGTTGGATGACTCTTATGCCATCGTATTCAAATCACCAATATACTTGGGATCAAATACTGGTTTGAAAGCTTTAAACTCAGTGATCCACTCTTCAATATCCTGCTTAATAGCATCACTCTCACTGAAATCCCATTCCAGTTTCTCTTCATCAGGAATGCCATTGAATTGACCTAATGAAGCAGATTTATTATGACCCTTTCTTGCTAATTTTAGAACATGATCAGGAACAATATATTGCTTGCTTTTTAGTTCCTGTGTTTTTGAGCCTAGATCACTCAAGACTGCCATTCTCCTTTCTAGCTTATGGGAAGCTTCTTGTATGGCACTTTCTATCCGGGTCGTGTCATGAAGCAGGTGATCTAAAAGACCTAGCTTGGTGATTATTTTCTCTATTTGTTCTTTCTGCTCAGAACAACTGTGTTTTAGCAACAGAATATCATTAGCCATATCATCTATATTTCTTGCAGTATGCAATTCCTGCAAGTTACCCCAATTAGCTAATTTGATTTCATCGGAGACAGATTGATCCGCGGCTAAATATTTGCAAGGTAAAAATTCCATTCTTGTCAAACCATCTTGAGAATACTGCCTAAAAGCAGTGTCTACAGGAAGATTCCTGCCAGGTATAAAGGATTTTTGACCTACCGTATTTGTTATTTCAACACCTCCTTTATCTCTAGGAAGAGAAAACATTCCTAGTGTGGGAAACTCCTGGATAGAAGCATAATCTTTTTGTTTATTTTTTTGCAATAATCTTTGTTTTATTTTCTTACATGCCTGACAGTCAGCATGCTGACCCCTATGCTCAAAATCAGAAAGACCTGAAAAGGAAGAGGTATTTACATTTTCAGAAGGTTTGTTTTGAGACTCAGCTAAAGACTTTTTACTTAATTGATCAGACATTGCTTGAAGCTTTGCAATGTTATATGAGGACATGGATGTTGACTTGATCAATGGGGGACCAAATCTTCTTATTGGCTCTTCTTGGGCTAACCAGAAGGAGCTTGAGGCTTCATCAATTATTAAAGGTTTTGGGTTTATAGAAGCAGCAACTCTTTCTCTATTTCTCAACTCTGAGTATTTTAGTTCCCAAGACTGAGGATAGTTAATACCAGTCCAGTTGAATGTAATCGGGGTTGCATTTTTTGATTTGGAATTGGGTTGTTCCACCACGCTGCAGTCTGCAGAGCTCTGGTGAACATGGGAATGAAACTGGGGAAGGGTGTCGTTACCAAAACGAACACAGACACGGCCTTTTAACTGGATGATATGGGAGCCATTTTGCATGTCAAATCCTCGTGGAAGGATATATGCTTTAAGCAAATTATATATATGCGGATCATCTAAGCTTACAGAAAACTTAGGATATATAGTACCAAAAGCTGGGCCATCGTGCAAAGGAGCAGTAAACCCTCCTATAACAGCATCCAAAAATTTATTATGATGCGTATCTACAACACAACATAAAGAAGAAACGGCAAGGTGTGGGCGAACCAAGGGACCAAGGCCTAATTTTATTGCTCCAAAATGACCATATGCAAACTTTTGCTCTTTAGCCCAATCAATTTGTTGTTTATCTAATAAATTGATATGGATAGGCTCTTGATTATCTGTGAAAGCAACATCTATGCTAGACACTTTAATTTGAGTGACAGACCTCAAATTCCACCAATAAAGTTTGTAAACATCACGGGGTACAATCTGGGGCAATTGCCAGTTTTCAGATGGATTAATATCATTGATTATTATGTATGAGGCATCATCCAAAGATGAGGGAAAGAAAGAAGACTGACGTCTTTCTGCTAAAGAAACTTCTGTGTCATTGGCTGATTCACACTCTAAATGGTTCAGCTCAATAGCATCCATTGTAGGGTCCATTTTTAAAAAGTGAGTGTCTATTAGTCTTCCGGAAACCTTGTAGACTTACTCCCCTAACTCTGACGGGCCTTACAAATACAACCTCGGACTGACTCTTACACCTTTAGGATCCCAACAATCATCTCAACGGTCATTTCCACCGCCTACAGGAAGCTATTGTAGAGTGTTTTGAAATAAAACAACCAATTGCATACACATAGATGATATTGCAGCAGATTTATATCTCATACATTTAACATAAAGAAACAAGAATGTTACCAGAAATAACGCTTAAATCCAACTGAACCTTGTGGCTCTGATACCACAACTACAAAAGGATCTCCCAAACTTCAATCTTTATTATGCTCCAGTGACATTACAGACTCAAATACAAAGTGGATCGACCTCGGTTTGTGAATAACAATGCACAAGAGACACAACATTTAATCCCAGGAAACCTTCACGGGGAAGAAAACTAGCAACCTTTCTTAGAATAATTATATGTTTAGAAATCAAGTATAATGAAACCATGAACAAACCCTAACCCTGAAGGGTTTTACCACATGAAAAAACCTTAATGTCACATGACAACAAGAGTACTTATATACATGAAGATGACCTCCAAGCCATAAGGATATCCAAGCATATCCTTCCCAACCAACAATAGAAGGCACTTTATTTCTTGAATCCCGAGGTAATGTTTGTTCCTTTCACCAATGTTGCTTTGAGCACTTGTATGTAGTTACTCATATGTAGTGTTGAATCTAATTGTAGAATCAAATATTGGGCGTTGATGAAATGTGTAGCATGTATTGCACTGAGTTTTATTAAACTATACTTGAACATTGAATTAACTTGTAATTTAATCATCCAAACTCACAAATTTTAATTAGACCTATCCAATTACTGTGCATGAGTGAGTTCGTTGAAACCTTGAAAAACATTGTATTGCACTTAGTTTGATTAAATTACACAAGCAAGAACTTTGACTTAACTTGTAATGATCATCCAAAATCACAAATTTTAATTAGATACCAATTATTGCACGCATGTAGTGAATTCGTTGAAACCTTTAAATATAATAGTTTGTTCTTTTGACATAGCGCATTCATGAGTAATAGATAATCCACACAAATCAACACATTACATTGACACAAGAACAAGTGGAAACCGAAGAACAAATACAAAGTGAAATGTATCATTCATTTATAAGTGAAATGTCAATGTACATGTCTCCAATAGTACATATATATCCAAAAGTATCCAAAAGTACATGTATCCAGTGAAGTCAATGTACATGTCTCCAAAAGTACATGCACAATGAAGACAATGTACATGTCTCCAAAAGTGAATGTATCAAAAAGCACATATATATCCAAAAGTATCCAAAAGCACATGTGTCCAAAACTATCCAAAACTATCCAAGCCACATTTACATGTATCCAAATGTACATATATCCCATAAGACACATCAAAACTCAAGCTTCCTCTTGTTCTTTCTCAACGTTGATCCTCTAGTCACATCTATAGGATCAGTGTGCGTCTCGGGATCCTACAAATTAAATATCAATTGTTAAATTCAACTAACTATGTACTAATACATTAGCTCAACAATTAACTCAACAATTATCAACTTGTGCATGGAAAGTGCATTAAACACTTGGTCACTGAAGGACATCTCACCTCAACTGACAAAGGGGATTGAGTTGCTTTTGTAGCAGATGGATCTCTTGGTTGAATATCCAGGATGGTCAAACCAGGGGGGCCAGGAACTGCTCCTGCTAGTGGTGGCTAAAATCACAAAATGTTGAAATAGTTAGACATGCATGAATAAACAATAGACAACAATAATAAACTATATTGGCTAAAATCACAAAATGTTGAAATAGTTAGACATGCATGAATAAACAATAGACAACAATAATAAACTATGTAAATATCATGTTGAAATAGTTACATACATATGTGTGATCAGTTGCCATTGCAGATGCAGCACTGACTACTGCATCAACCATCGATGTGAAGTTTTGAGTAGATAACTCGAGTTCCTGATGCAGTAAACATGCAATTCAAACATTGACAAAAACGATTTATGCACTAGATTTCAAGTTAAACAACAAATATCATCGAAGGATATACATTACCATGGTATGAGTAAGCCCATGGTCGTGGGAAACTGGATTCTTGATAGGAGTAGGCTGCCTCACATATACATGACCTTTGTTCACGAATGGCCTAGCAGGAGATACAAATCCAAGCAATGGTCCAGATGTCTCGGATGGTGCCTACAGTCAGCAAGTGTTCATGTAGTTAGACATGCATGATTCAACAAACAAACATATATTTAAAAAATGACATTTTTAATTGTTTAGCTGGAGCCCAGATGTTTCCTCTGACTATACGACCATGGGTGCTACCTCGACATTAGCTTGCCCCTGTGAAGGATCTGCCATCTGCAAGTTTAATAATTGTAAATATTAGACAAAAGATAGCATTAGTGAACTAAAATGTAAATTATGTGGAAATTAACAAATTAACAAGTATTAAAAAAATGAAATTTTAAAATGATTACCTCGGTGTGAGATACAGCAATGGGTGGTATATAAGATGGGCCTTCCAAATGGGTAGCATCATGACCCCCTGTAGTGTTTGGAACATCTGACTCTGGGGCGTGTCTATCATCATAAAACATCAACTGCAAGTTCACAAAATTAATATATTAGCTCAAAGTATATATATGTGTACAAAGATGAAAATAAATGAAGAATTTATTACAATTAACCATCTACATACCTCAGTCAAAAACCCACTGAAGGAAACATCTGAGGCAAGACCATAGCAGGGACGATCACACGATGTGCACTTGTGAGGCTCAATATTAGGCTGGGGATGTCCCGATGGTCCTGCACTAGTGGATGGTCCTGCACTAGACAATGGTCCTGCACTAGTGGATGGTCATGCACTAGACAATGGTCCTGCATGGTGATGACCTGGTGTATGTACCACACCAGGGACAGATGTCCCTTCCTCACCCATATGCTGAACCATAGTGACATGGTGAATAACCGCCTGTGCCAAACTTAAAAATGCATCACGTGTCTGTGGAATAACACGATGTGCAAGTGGGACATCTGGCCCAGGCAACTTCCTGCGAGGTGTAGGGATAGGGCGATCCTAGTCTCGAAGCCTCGCATTGGGTCAGTTTTGGGGCATCCCCCCACCGATCCCTTGAAACTGCAAGATGTCAAAATAGTTTACGTGTTTATGTAACACTAACTCTGCGTACATCTTTCGAAGGAAATACAAGGGAATTTTCCTGTTGTTATGTGGTGGCATATCAAAAACCATGTACCATCTGTCCATCCAGTTATCAACAAATGGTTGAAACATGCACCACTTAATGGAGATATGAGGCTTGTTTGCATTTGGGATTTCCCCCATCCGAGGGTCCCTAAACAACGCAAATATGAGCTCTTTGGATATTTCAACTTTTTTATTGCATGGTAGTCTAGCCAATCAACATATTCTTGTCTTTTTCTTTCTCTATATGATGTAATATCATATAGTACATTGCTAGACTCTGAAATGGTGTCAACAATTGCGTCCAAGGTTGACGCAAGCGAGTGGTGAATCCTGTCACCACCACTAAAAGCAACACTAATGCCCCTCAAGCGGGCAAGCTCAATCAGTATCTCGGCATTTGTGTCCATAGCTGCAACTGCAATAAAAAGATCAATACGAAAATCATTAGAAACATATACATGGTATATAATGACGTCTCTTCAAAATTGAAATTGTATTAAATCAAACTCAAGTAATCAATTTAATGGCATTCACTTACATACATTTAAAACTTAAAATTAAACATTTAACAATTAAAAATTAAGTTCTGTTCAACTTCTTTCTAGAAGTTAAGGCACTTCTTAACCCTCATTGGTGACTTTTCCATGCAAACTTGGGTTTAAACTTCTTAGAATTTAAGAGTGTTATTTTGACATGTTTTGGCCTTTATGTCCCTTGTAGAAAACAATATTTCCATCAACTTCATAAGCTAACATTAAATTTATTGATTTCAACATATTACGCCTTGTAGTTGGAGGGGAGGACAAAGTGGCATGGAATGAAATGGATATGTATGAGTTTGTCTTGCCAATATGATTAAATATGTACTTGAGATGACTATCAATGATTAAGATGTTGAATAATCAACTAGAGATTGTGACTAGAATGACAATAACAACAATGTCAACTTCTCAAAACAGAGACAATTTCTCTCTGCAAAATCGATCTCTACATTGTATGGCAAGTTCAGAAAATTAAATAAAAAACATAGTGATTTTCTATATGAAGTCTTTGAGTTGAATCGGTGGTCCCTGAGCGTTGAGTAGATTGATCAAGGGTGTGGATAGGGAAGGCCCGAGAGGCACTTCGTTAATGTGTTTTGGCATTTAGTCAAGGGTGCTTAACTAAGAGGCAATGTATAGCTACATACACTTGTGATGAAATTTTGATTATGTTCGTGGACAAATGATTGTGATGAAATTTTGAGAAACCAAGTTACTAATTTTTTATGCATTTTTTCTATTCACGCTTGTGCATGCATTTCATCTTGTTATGGCCATTTCCAAGGAAAATTATTTAATTAGTATCATGAGAAGTGGCCTTTGAGGGTTGGAAATTTGGGTTTCATGTGAATGGATACATTGTAGAAAGGGAGGAGTTCTTTTTTTTTCAATTTTTGGTTGGATTAGGAATTTTTGAGTTTTTGAAAAGGGATTCATTTTAATTATTCACTCATCTTGGTTGAGGGAGATGCGAATTTAATTAGAGATTGGGTTATTCCCAATTTTATAAATATTACAAAACTAGGTTGTTTTAAACAATAAAAAAATGGTAATTTAGGTTAAGAAATGACAAAAAAATGGTATGGGTGAATGAATTACCTGATTAGATGACAATCCACCACTGAATATCCCTCCCTTCCAACTAAATCGAGCTCCGTTGATACTCCAGGGCACACAAACCGTTCTCTTCCAACCTCGAATTCACGTTTCTGATGCGTGAAGAGCGCCGCGGGTGGTCAGGGGTGGTCGGGACTGTGTTTTTAAATTGATTTTAGATTTTCATAACACGTACGTGTTTTGTAATACATAACGTGTACACATTTTGTAGTTCTATAATGCGTACGTGTTGTGGTTACCTATCCTACATGTCTAGTGACATTTCAGGCTTGGGTTTTACCATACCAAGTGCTAAGTATCAGAAACGCGTTATGTTTATATGTATCAGAAACGAGCTTTGAAAAAATAGGATTGCATATAAAGTGACCCTCATCTTCTTGCACACACCCTTTATCTAATTTTTAAAATAACAAAACACCTTAATGCAACAAAACAACTTTATGTCACAGGACCAACTTGGTACACCTCTGACGGACTACACCTTCACCCATGGAATTATACTTAGTTATTTTCTCAGATTTGATCATTGTTTGATTACTTAGCCAATCCAACACTTAGCCATTTCCACAAGTAAAACAACAAATGCACAAAGAAATAGAAGACAACAATAAATGGGGGCATCCCCAACCAAGCTATGGTAAATCCAAGTAGAGGGAAGTAAGTCATGAAGGACTATGTATGTTGTTCTTCGCAGAGAGGCTATGGAGGTGACATATTGCAGTAGTGAGTTGATGACACTCTCGTGTGAGATCATTGTTGCAGTTAATGGTGGGACCATGGGGTGCAAAAAGCACTCAACCCAACCATTTTCTCAGTTGCATGGTAGTGATGTGGTTGAAGTGTAAGATGTAGGAACTTCTCTAGTCATGTTCCCTTCTACTTCGCATGGGCATGGTAGATTGAGAGTGGTTGTCGCATACCTTGTGGAGGGGTTTGTCTATCTTGGGAATGGGGGTTCATTATCATGGAGTTGAGAATGGTAGTTGGGAGTCGTGACCCAATTGCTTCAGCTTATGAGGGATAGCAATGGACAGCTGTGTGTCAAGACAACACACTACCAAAGCAAGTAGTAGGTTGATGGTGCGATGGATGAGCAGTTTGAGAGGCTTCCAAGGAAGACTCAGTTGCAGCTATAGATTCAATAATTGAGATGTGCTTGATGAATAGAGTAGTGTTCTTGGAGACGTTGTTGGGATGGAAACAATTTGGGTGGGGGAGGATGTAATAATCTTGAGAGTTTGCCAAAAACTTGGGGCTCCCCATCACCCATGATGGATTCCCATTGGCTGGAGTGGAAACCAGTTATGGATGCACATATGGGTGCATCACCTACCAAGTAGCTTCGAGAGGGTTTAATTCATGTGGATGGGTGGGATACTTGCCAAGAATTGGACAAGTGTGCCCACTCCTATGGGATTTTCCAACAAGGAAGTTGTTAAGATCCTAGTGGACAGCCTTCACTAACACCTCGAGGTTTTGGTGTAACGGTTCGTATCATTTGGTATCAGAGCCTCCACCCAAGTTCGAGTCACAGAGCGGGTGGCAACGTCGGCATTGCAGTGTTCGCCCGGGGCTCGTACGGCGCAAAGGGGACACCACCGTACGGGCGCACATCCAGCCCAGAGTCTGGACTGCGGAGCGTGGTGGGATGTTAAGATCCTAGTGGACAGCCTTCACTAACACCTCGAGGTTTTGGTGTAACGGTTCGTATCAGAAGTGTTAGGTGGAGTGGAAAAGGAACCCGTAGCATTGTTGGTTGGAAGCTGGCATGGGTTGGTAACTTGGATAGTGTGGGGGATGGAACCCACACTTAGATAGACTTTGGTGGTATAGGGTATTCTGTGTGGTGAAGCTCGGCAAGTGGGGAAGTCGGCTTGGTCATAGCAGCATAGCGTTTGATAGGCAAACACATAGATAAATTCGGCTAATTCACTTGGCTAGAGGAAGTAAGTGTAGAACTTGGTATGATATGCACATTTACAGTCCGACTCATGTGGGAGGAGACATCCCCTTAGGAGGTCATCCACATGAGGGAATTCTGAGGCACATGAGGGCGTAGGATGTTGGAGCTTCCAAATATAGTAGGCAGGTAGGCTTTTGAAGTTTGTTTCGGAAGGTGAGCTCCTAATTCGTGCAGTGCTGTAGACTTGGAGCGTCGAGCTCCCAAATCCTATTGGTGAAGTGGCAAATGAACTCTTGAGTTGGGAAGACAAGATCTTGAAGCATGTTGGTAGGAGAGCTCCTAAAGCATCTTGGCAGAAGGGATCTTGAAGTGTAGTTGGGTAGGTAAAGTGTGGATATGGTGTGAAAGGATCCCATGTTGGATTGTGGAGTATCCAAGTGGTTCCATTGTTGTGGATATGGTGTGAAAGGATCCCATGTTGGATTGTGGAGCATCCAAGTGGTTCCATTGTTGTGGACGATCTTGCTTTTGTTTAGAGGGAATGTGGGAGAGCAAGTTTGATTGCAAGAATTTCATCAGGGTGTGTTATTTTTTGGTCAAGGTTTATTGTGTGGTGGTACAAATGTTTCCCTTATGGATAGGATGAGCTCTGGTTCAAAGGATGCACTTAAACATCACCCTAGAGAGGCGACTTTGCTTTGGGAAATCCTCTTGGATAGATAGACATGTGATCTACGAGAAGGTAGACTACTAACTTGAAAAGCTTTGATGGAATGTAGCATGTGGTATTGTGAAATGCGATGGACGATAGTAAGAAAACTTGTGGGATGCTAATAAGCAGCATGCCATAGAGAAAAGATAGAATATGTGAGTAGGTAGACTTCGGTATACTAAGCAAGGAGCTTAGCAAGATGGAGGTCATGAGTAGGTAGGCTTCCACAGATTCAGTGAGGCTGTGATGGACTATAGCTTGTCGAGGGACTTAATGTGGGCACTATGAGTAGGAAGGCATGCAAATGCGATGGAGAGTAGTTATATTTGTTACTTGATTGTATCTTGAGTGTTGTTGGTTTTGGATCATTGTCATATGAGTTTCTAGGATGTGGAATCCTCCATTGTATGTTAAGTCTCATTCTATGTTTATCATTAGGTATAGGTACACCTAAGTTTGGTTTGCTTCCCACATATACATTTTTCTCTTGTATTGTATTTGGCTAAGTGTTGTATGCATTATAGGATGTGCAGCTAATGGAAAATTGGATAAGTATAGAATTTGATAGAGATAAGTGTTAGGAGTTCTGCATGGTTAGACATAGTCTGTCGAACACCTACCGAGCTATCATCACCCTCTGCAAGGATCTGGGTATTTCCGCATGGGCCACTGGAAGGTGAAAAATTGGGTCAGGCCAATGAGTTCTAAAATCCTAGTCACCACATGGAAGTGACATGATATTGTTAGTTGAGAATCACCATCAACCACAAGTATCACCTGAACTATGCCTCACTAAAAAAAACCCGACTAGACCTAACCTAGGGACCTTAGAGTATGCAGAATTCCAAGTGCTCGTTTCATCGTAGGAAATGTAGTGCACACTTATCCAATTCTTCTTTCAGAAAATCCTTCCATTAGAAAAAAATATTCCAACCGAGCGATGGGTCCATGTCTCACATACCACTGAGCCAAAATCTAATCCACCATGCAATTTGGCCTTTACACAATCAACATAGGTGCCTTGGGTTGGCAAACCCCTATATGTTCTATTTTCTTCAAGATAGCATGCCCTCAGTTGGGTTACATGGAAGATTGGATGACAAAAACATAGGTTCTATGGGAGCCTTAGTTTGTAGGTGACCTTTCCAATCTTCTCAAGAATCTCAAACAATTCATCATACCTTTGCAATAAAGCACCTTCCATGCCCGTTAATGGAGTCAAATGCTCCTTGCTGAGCTTGATAAACACTTACACCCTAACTTGAAACTCTACGTCACGTCGTCCACAATATATCCATTTATTCATCTACTTGGAATCCTTCACCATTTGAACATGCCCCATATCCAACTTGTCCTTCCAATCCTTTAGGAATCCCATCACAGCCAGGTTTTCCCCAAACGATATGGTTGCAATGACTTGTGGAGTCAATGAATGTTGTCTCGTTTCAAACTCAAACAAACTGTAGATGGTTGTGGAACTAGTTTGCATGTTATAGTTGAACTATGTCACATATAAAATCTCCATCCAATTATGGTTGTACGCATGAATGAAGTGTCTCAGGTAGTCTTATAGAATTGTGTTGATTTATTTAGTCTTCCCATCCATCTATGGATGGTAACTTGAACTTGTCAACAACTTCGTTCCCACTAACCTGAACAACTCCTACCAAAACCATCTTGTGAACTAGGTGTCATGATCAGAAACAATATTTAGTGCTAAGCCCCAGTACTTCACCACATTTTTGAAAAACATCCATGCTACATCCTCTTCCTTGCAAGGAGCCTTTATAGCAATGAACATCACATACTTGGAAAATATGTCCACCGAAAAAAATCCCATTGTAGCCAACTACATGATGAAAACCATGGACATTCTTACTAAAGGCCTTTTCGAAACTTGTAGAGCTTGAAGCATTCCTACCTTCATCTTGGAGCTTAGCTTTTCCTATTGGAAAATCAAACAAGTTTGGACATACTCCTCTTTGTCTCATCACATGCTCTCCCAATAATCTCCTCTCTCCAAAAAAGAAAAATTTATGTGCTTCCAGGGATGTCCCACCCAAACAAAGTAATGGCACTCCCACAGCAAGTCCTTTCATATATTTTGCATTTTTGGCACATACAACCTCCCTCCTTAGAATAGAAAGTTGTCCTATACCCAAAACTTCCATGTTTTTCCTCCCTTTACCTTCTCCATGATATTCTTGGTGGTTGTATCGCCCATCAAGCTCTCCTGAATACTTTTTCACAAGTCAGATATGACATGGGTTGTTGGGCCGTATGGCTACTCCTTTTCAGAGGCAACGAGTTGAGCTTTCCTACTCAATGCATCTACAACAACATTAAGCCTTCCCAGTTGGTGCTCCAACACCATATTGAACTCTTCCAAGAAATATTGCCACCATCCTTTATTGGGGGACAACTTCAAATACATTGCAAAGTAGCTTGTAGCTACATTTCCTATTTTCAACACAAACAGTTTTGCAGTAGATAGTGTTTCCAACTCCACAATCAATGAATGACTGCTACCATTTATTTCTCATGCACTGGGTATTTGCGTTTCCGATCTTGTAGATTTCTACTTTAGTATTCTATGAGGTGACCTTCCTTCATCAACACCCCACCAATGGCATAACCAGTTGCATCCATTTGTGCCTCAAATGACTTATTAAAGTCTAGAAACTACACTACCAACACAATTTCAATTTTGTGTATCAACTCATTGAAAACAGCTTGGCGCTTTTTTGTCCATTCCCATGCCTTGTTCTTTTTCAACAACTATGTGAGAGGAGAAACTACCCAGGAATATCCCTCCACAAATATACAATAGTAATTGGATAATCCTAGGAAGCTCCACACTTGCTGTACTATTCCTACCTCTTCCCAATCCTCCATGGCTACGAACTTCTTGTCGTCCATTTCGATACATCATTGGCCTATCCAATTTCCGAATAATAAGATCTCCATCTTCATAAACATACACTTAGAATTATTTAAGTACAACTGGTTCTTCCACAACACCTCAAATACTTCCTCTAAGTGTCATTTTTGTTCTTGCATGTTCTCGCTGAAAACGGCAATGTCATCCAAGTATACAACAACCAAATTGTCTACTAACATTCTCAACACCTTGTGCATAAGCATGCAAAATGTTTCGTGAGTGTTACACAACCCAAATGGCATAACCAAGAACTCAAAACTACCATACCTTGTCTATATAGACAATTGATTGGGAGTCTTTTGTTTCTCATACATACTCACCTTGACATCTCCTATGCAGTAAGTGTTGTTTCAATATACATGTAGGATCCCCATGAACTCCACTAGAAAGAAGCAAAGAGAATCCTTCACTATGTGCAAATTACAAACAATTTTGGAATTCATTATGCAGCTGACTCTCCACTATATCTTGTTAGGTACACTGGTTTTGATTGGGCAAGTGATAGCTCATATAGAAAGTCCACTTCTGGTTATGTTTTCATGATTGGTTCTGGTCCTATATGTTTTTCGAGCAAGAAGCAATTATACATTTATTTATCATCTACTAAAGCTAAGAATAGAGGTTTTGTTAATGTAGCCAAACCTTCCACTTGGTTGCAATCCATTTTTCATGAGTTTGGGTTTTCTTGTAGTGCTCCTATTGTCATCCTTTGTGACAACCAAAGCTCTATTAATATCTCAATATATATAGTTCAGAGGAAAAGAACCAATCATACTGATATCCACATGCACTACATCATAGGTTTGGTGAATGATCACATCATTTCACTATATTACTGTCCTTCTAAAGGGCATGCTGCAGACATCTTCAACAAGAATTTTATAGAAAATAAGTTCACTCATTTTAGATCACTCTTTGGGGTGAGGGATTCCATGGTGAATACAACTTAGATATTCTTTCATGTCCATTTTGAGGGGGGTTTGTTTCCACTGGGTTTCCCTCTTTCCTTATTTAATTTGGGTAAATAAACTTTCTTTTGTAAAGGGTGACCTTTGGTCTTTGTTCCTAGGGACCTATTTTGATTTCCTTGAATTAAGTCGGGCTTAAGGGGGGTTGTTGGGATATATTACCCATCTATACATTAGGCATGAATTTTGTTTTTCCTTAGTGCATAGACTAAGTTGTTGACCTCCTAGTGCATAGTTTCCATCATTGGGATTGCCACTGGACCATTTATTTGTCATCTTGGCTCTCATCACCCACTGATGTTCCCTCTTCCATGATTTTTGGGACATGTTGAGTCAGTATCCTAAATTTTAGGGACCTTTTAAAAATTAGGGATCCAAAACCCTCTGCTTGATTTCATCACTGAAGACCACCGTTAGTCAACTACCTTATGCGCCCTTCTTTGGAATCATCTCTTCTATTTTGAGCCTGCAAGTCCTTGATGCACATCCTTTCTCTACCTACTTCCAGTTAAATTCCTCATGCACCCATTTGTCTCACCTACCATAAGTTAACTTCCATTTCATCGGAGTTGTAACTAGTTCTTATGTTTAGTTGGGTGAATCTTCCAAATTAATCCTAATTAGTGCATGGATTTTGAATGCCACCAGAGGGTCATGAATTTCATCCTTTGTAACATATTTGGATAGAAAAAATATTGCTAGTATGAGATTAATAAAATTTGTTCAATTTTCTACTAAGTTTTTGTGTGCAATCTTTGTGAAAATTAGTGAGGACTATTTTTGTAAGTGAGATTCCAAGAGAAATAATAGAGGAGAGGGAAATAAATACATGGGATAAATGTATGAATTTTATGTAGGACTTGGGGCGTCCATCCTTTAATGCAATCAAAACCCAAAATTATAATTTGATTGATCACAATAATACCTCCTTCCATGATTGTCATTCAATTGGAACTTAGGAGCACAAATCATGAAAAATTCCATATCCTAGAAATGGTTGTTGTCATTAAATATTGCATTCATTCTCAATGAAAATAGTGTTATAAAGTAAAAGATTCTTCACTATAGTATTACTATTATAAAACAAAATAAAAAGTATTACTATTATTAAGAATAATATTACTATTATAAAATAAAAAGATTCTTCACCATTTAATTAAAATAGAATTAATAGCGCTTTTTAATTAATCGGTGAACCATAATAGTAAAACCACATCGATGCATCTGAATTAAATCGATGCATCGGTGCAGCTAAACCACATACGCACCTTGCTAGTGTTGATGTAATTGTAACTTCAGAATGTATTTCACCCATGTATATTGTATTCCTATAGAGATGTTATTATTCCTCTATACGGAAGTGTATGTATTCCTATAGAGATGTTGTTATTCCTCTATGCGGAAGTGTCGTCATTTATATTGTAAGTGTCGTAACTTATACTTGATGGGTTATTAGACCACCTTGATGGGCTCAGCCCTATATGAGTCATGTGGGTAAAAGGGTTATTATACCAACCTATTGGGTGTCGGCCCTGTCAGCATTATGTTATGTGGTTAAGTTAAGGCCGACCTAGTAAATGTTATTAGGCAAGTCAAGTCAAGTATAAATAGAGTGCGGGAGGAACTTTATTTGATCATTCACTTTCTCACTCATACTCTTATTGGAGAGTGGTACACTTGTGGAGGAGGAGAAGCTACTACTAGGAGTATATCTCTTATGCTTGGGTTGTATCATTTCTCTATCTATCTCTGAGGAAGTTGCGGGATTTTTCACCTTCTTGGTTTTCCCTGGTGAAACTCTGTGTCTCTTGTGTGCTTGCATTATTGTGTCCATGATTAATGTGCTGTAGATATGTTGTACATATTGTACTCTCAGTTAAAATCCTAGATCAGATTGAAGTAAATTCTGAAAAACTAACATGGTATCAGAGCTAGCCTGAAGGAAGGCATGATATGGCATTTATGACACTTGTTGCACTTGCGAAGCTAGGGCTTGATATAGAAAAAACCAATTATTGTAGAACTTTCTCTATAAATCTATTTTGGCAAGGTTTCTAGATCTGAAAATATTACAGGTCGAAGACAAGATCCCCATGTACCGTTTGTCCAAAGGACAACCTCTAATTCGTTGTACTTTGTGATTTATGATCTGTACAATATAGGGTTTCTGCATCTTCCAGATCCGAGTCATAAATAGGTGACCTAGGAAAAAAGGTAATAACTTGGTCTAGGAAGATCCAAATGAAATTTCATAAAATGTCACAGGTAGGAAACGGACTGTACTTTCTCGGTTAAGTTTTTCAGAGGCCGAAACTGAACCAGTGACACGTGGAATGTTGTACAAGTCCGCTCTTCTGTTTTATCCCATAAACATGTCACATTGTGACAGTTGGCATAACTCTCTCTCAGAGAATCCATTTGAGGTCAGACCTATTGGGATGGAAAGATAACAGGTCAGGCTACTAGAGGAAGAAGTTTCAGACTCTATAGATTTGAAATTTCAGAGTTACACCAGAAACAATCAGGTCCATATTTTTGTCAAAATAGAATTTGATTTTGAGCACCTTCATTCATGGCTCCGAGAATTTAGGGTTTTGGAGAAATTTGGAATTCTTGTATCGGAGACCACAGCTGAATGCTCTTGATCAAAATTGAAATTTAGAGACCAAGATCGAATTTGTTGGTTGGGCAGAAGGCTGGGCTTGTTCAACCCTAGTTTAAGACTTTTATCAGAAAAGTGGAAAATTAGGGCTTCTGCAAAAATGGAAATTTTTGAAATCTGTGACCATAGATGGAAGCTGCTTGGAAAAATCAAATTTTAGAGCTTTAAATCAAACTATTTGGTTGGGTGAAGCTCTGGGAAACTCAAACCCTAATTCAGGGTCCTCCTAGTGAATCCGAAAGATTGGAAAGCAAATTTAAGGGGTGAAACTTTGAAGTTTTCAAATTCTGAGTATACCAGGTTGATTAGGTCATCAAGGCACATCTTTCTATCCTTTCAGAAGTTTGAAATTCAAAGTTTTAATGTTTAGGGTTTCCCTGACAAACCCTAATCCAGCTCCAAATCTAGTTTCTGCAAATCAAGTGGATTGGGTTAATCCTAGAAGAGAATGGATTGGTCACTTGCATAAGTGAAGAATTTCCTGTTTCAGAGGGAGATGAGGCTAAGGCCTTACATAAGAAGATTACAAGCAATCTTGAAAGGGATGACTTATCCAGGTATGTTTCAAGATCTGTTCATGATTAAAGTTTATGATATGTTTGTCTTCATTAAGATTAGTACAATCTTGATTAATTTTAGACTTGTCATATCACCTTAATAAAAATATGAATGCATGATAGAAGATATTCATTGATTAGGGTTTTGACACTTATGATTGTACTAATGCATTGTGGTGTTGTATGAGGTTGATGTTGTCCGCTAACATGAAAGGTACATCAAGAATGACAAATCATGTTCTAGTTCAAGAACATATGACCATGGTGACATGAAGACAAAGATTCATCCATTGTCATGGATCACATAGAAGATCTACGTATGAGGTATGTATAACTTGGTTCTATAATGGTTAACCTATGAGATATGTAGGTTACTAGCACAAGTCAATGAAGAGAACAAGAAAACATTAAGCGGGTAGGTTAGACATAACTAGCTAGCATGCTACTCCAGGTATGTTTTTCCTATATCAAGTTAGAATCCTACCTTGTGTTAGGATCTCTCATATAAGTATACATGGCATGATTGATAATGATTATTTATGAAGTTAGAAATTTAAGTAATCAAGGGTTTATACATGTTATGTCCCTTACCTTGATTGATGATATGACTAACCAGAAGAGCTCTATGGTAAAATATGAATATGCATGAGTAAGAGAAGTATTCCCTGAAACCTTGAATACTAATGTTTATTATTTGTGTTTGAAATGATCATGACTATACATGTTTAATATTATTTTGTTTTGATAGTATTGAGATTATACTAATGAATGTATGTATGAGACCTCGAGGATAGCACAATGATGATACTAGTAAGTATGCATAAGTGATCGAGGATGGATATAAGTTCAAGGACAGGTAATCCAGGAAGCAAAGATCAAGAGGGAGCACACTCCAGTAGTTCATGCAAGGAAACAAATATTGAGAGGGAGTCCACCCTACAAACCAAACAAAGATAAGTATTTGAATTGTCATTTCTTTCATACTTGTTTGTTTAAATAATATTGCTCAATGATGTATATGCTTATGTTCCTAGACTTAGGGTGTGTATTATGCATATTAGAATAATTGCATTAATGAACAGTATACTACTAATATGCATGTGATGGGTAAGTGGACTATGGCACTGTAAAACATTCCATTGCTACTTATCTAGAATGAAACCTCTTTCCTGACATGTTGGGAGTTGTGCACACTCTTAACAATGTTCTGGTACAGACTGGAAGGCATCTAGAAAGTTATGGGATATGGATAAAATGTTGTATTGAAGCATTGGATAAATTAATTGCATGACTGTATGACATATTTCTTTATGTGTAAGAATTTGTTCTGAAAACTATGAGATGTTTATAATCATGCAATTTAACTTGTCTTGTAGGAAAGATCGTATACCATCACCTACAAAAGAAGGACTACAACATCTGTTCTAGTAAAAAAGCTATCTATTGAAGATATTGAAGTTCCTAGGATTCGGGAAGAATGCCATGATCGAGGAGTACCATTCGATCATGAAGAATGATGTTTGGGATGTAGTCCCAAGACCTGAAGGGAAGTCGGTTGTGACTTCTAAATGGATCCAGTGACGATGATCAAGAGAAGAAGACTTGTTCTAGAAGACCTGTGTCGAGAAATACCTTCCTAGTTAAGAGGGAGTGTTGATGTAATTGTAAATTCGGAATGTATTTCACCCATGTATATTGTATTCCTATAGAGGTGTTATTATTCCTCTATACGGAAGTGTTTTTATTCCTATAGAGATGTTCTTATTCCTTTATACGGAAGTGTCATCATTTATATTTTAAGTGTCATAACTTATACTTGATGGGTTATTAGACCACCTTGATGGGGTCAGCCGTGTATGAGTCATGTGCGTAAAAGGGTTATTAGATCACCCTATTGGGGATCATCCCTGTCAGCATTATGTTATGTGGTTAAGTTAAGGCCGACCTAGTAAAGGTTATTAGGCAAGTCAATTCAAGTATAAATAGAGTGAGGGAGGCACTCTGTTTGATCATTCACTTTCTCACTCATACTCTCATTGGAGAGTGGCGCACTTGTGGAGGAGGAGAAGCTGCTGCTAGGAGTATATCTCTTATGCTCAAGTTGTATCATTGCTCTATCTATCTCTGAGGAAGTTGTGGGGTTTTTCACCTTCTTGGTTTTACCTGGTGAAACTCTGTGTCTCTTGTGTGCTTGCATTATTGTGTCCATGATTAATGTGCTGTAGATATGATGTACATGTTGTTCTCTTAGTTAAGATCCTATATCAGATTGAAGTAAATTCTGAAAAACTAACAGCTGGAACATCTGCAAAAAATCCTAAAAAAGAAAATATACTCTATATTTGATAGAGTATAGTTATCTATGTAGTTTTCACTGTTTTTGACCAAAGTGCACTTACTATATAAAGAAGCACCGATGTACCGTATTTTTGATAGGCAACACAATATGATGTTTTTTAATATTTCACTGAATATCAATATAGTGCATCACGAAAAAATTACTACATTGGGGTATTCATATATTTCTGGTGTTTCATGTTATGATGCACCTGTGCTTGTGTGTAATTAATGCATTAATGTCTGAAAAACCAAAAATAACATGAATTATTTTCCCATAAACTAAAAAAGGAGCAAGAATTTCAATTTAAAAAACTATTTCTATAAGGTATCGAAAAAAAACTAATCACTATTTCATTATTTTGCTGAAATTTTGAGGGGGGAGTTTTGGAAGAGAGAGTTACCAAGGAGGAGTGTGGAGCAACCAAATTATTCTAAAGATCGAAATTTGTAAGGTACGTTTAATCAAACAAAACTTGCATAGTATAAATTTCGAGTATGTAAATTATTACTATTCATCACAATGAATGGTTTATTTATTTTCCTATTTAGATTTTCTTGTTGCTTCCTTTTGTTTTATGTGATTGCAAAATTTTACATTTGAGATTAAATCCCTCTATTATTTCAAAGTTAATATTTTTCTTTTAGGATTTTAGATTTAATGGGTTTGTAGTTTTATATATAAGGATTTGGGTTCGATGGGACCACTTCTTGGGTCGAATTTGAAACCCTGTCATCCTTATTAGTTTTTATTTTTATTTTTTTAATTTAAAGAAAATGCATGCATAGATTGCAGTGCAGCCTAGTTGT
Organism: Larix kaempferi; assembly: GCA_027924585.1. Lineage (NCBI taxonomy): Eukaryota > Viridiplantae > Streptophyta > Pinopsida > Pinales > Pinaceae > Larix > Larix kaempferi. Next base: position 5,237,703 of record BSBM01000100.1, on the reverse strand, counting down.
TTAAATGCACCAATTCATTTACAGTAATAGTGCATCAGTAATGTTGGGCCTTTTATTTTTTAATTTATATTTTCAAAAATGATTACACATTTGGTCAACTTGTTCTAACGCAACAATGCTTTAATTGTAAACGCGCATTGTTTTGATTACCCATGCTTTATAATAAATAAGTCGCACCAACAAATTTGTACATGAATTTTTATTTTTATTTTGTTTTTTATTCTGTTTTCTGGTTAACACTAAGTTCAAGTATGGTTCACCAGTCTATTTGAGTATGAGAAGCATCAATGTGTTCTGTATATTGAAACGCATAGAAATGACATACTACTTTTTTAATTTGAAGATACTTAATTTATTTTTATCATATACTTAATAGATTCTCTATTTAAAGGTCCATGGTGTTTATTGATAGATAATGCATCATAATATTTCAATGAACAACAATTCTAGTCAACATGGTGAGAGCGCATTCAAAATTGGGAATAAGGAAATTTTTTTGTAATTTCTATATTAAATTAAAATGTTTGAATTATTTGTAAATTTAACTAATATGTATTGGTTAATTTGTGACACACAAAGAGCCAAAAAATGAGGAATCTAGATAAACTTCTTTGCAATCTAAGTGCAAAAGAGAGTAAAACCTTGATGGAAACGTTGCACTAGAGGGATGAATTATGTGAATAAAACAGAAATCAATATGAATTTTTTCTTGAATTTTGAGTAATATTATACTTAAGGAATATTCACTAACATGTTTCAAACACTCTAATTCACACGTGTTGAATGTTGACTAAAATTGTTGGACATAATTCCATTGCACGAGGAGCCAATTCAACAACAACGTGCTTCGAATGTATGAAATCATTGAAATTTTCTATTATGTATATCTAATTAATTAATTTAACATTAAATATTATTTTTTATTTTTTTGTTGTAGGAAAGAAAATAAAATGGAACCCATTCAACACATATGACATGACCACAAGGAAAAAAGGGTTGATAGGGGTTGATAGAAATGTTTGTGAGTAGTTGTGATTTCCTTATAACAACTTAAAGTTTCATATAGGTTGTGATATTTATATTTTATTTATTTTTACATCGACCATCATTGGATATTTTCAAATAGTTGTTAACATACAAAGAAGAGCCATTAGAATAAATGATTGACATTGGGTTAAGTAAGAGTTGTGAGGATATGATGTTGTATCAAAAATTAATAGTGGAATTTGGAAGTATCTATGTTGTTTTACTTCTCTCATTTTATAATTAATAGAGCAACAAAAATATTTTATATTAAATATATGATTTTTTATGGGCTTTAAAGCTTGCAGGAAATGAAGTATGGAGTGGAGCCAATAGAATACCTGTTGAGAGAAGGCAAGAGATTTGGTTCTGAAATAGTCTATATCATTCAAGACTCAATTCTTTCTATTGTATGTCACTTTTCAATTTACAATCATGTATATTATCTATTTTAATTTTCATTATTCCCGTCAATTTAGATACACTCTTTAAACATGATTTTTATGTTTGTAGATGGAAACCGAAGAAGAGGAAAGCAGTCGAGGCAATAAAAAACATTCGGCCAAATAACCCAAGTCATGCAAGTGGCTCAAGCTCTATCAACAATTCTAGTTAAGAATGATGATCCATATATTTGGATGTTAGTGCAAGCTACTATATATTTTGAAATAATTGTATGTGAAAATCAAACATTTTACATAATTTGTATTGCACATAGTGTCCCACTTGAAAGACAATGGGTTATCAATATGTGTAACAATTATGTGAATGTTGTCATTTGGTTATTGTGGACTTTATGTTGTCCCATTTTGTATTAAAAAGGACAGCATATTGATATATAACAAAATGAAGTTTTGTATTATGTTGCATTCTTCAATGCCATGAAATTACATGTGAAATGTTACATCACTAATGAAATATATGGATGATTAAATATTACAATAGATGCAAAAATTTATGATATAAAAAATTAATTCCAACATCTATCCAAATGCAATATTAAAAATTCAAATGAATACTACTATAAAATATATTTCAATTTCTAATGAATAATGAATTAAACAAAATAAGAATAAAATATAGATATTCTAGTGTGATGTCAGTAGTAATTGTTCACGAAATAGAAAATAATCAATAGTGATTCTTATCATTTCAATCACACCGATTCTTCTGAGATAATTTCACACTAGTTAGTTTAAAATAATAGACTCGATGCAACATAATGCTCCTTGCATGCCCTAAATTTTTTTCTATTATTACACCTCGATGTCTTACTGTATATTAACTACACCGTTAAATGTAAAAAATATAGTAGTAGCCAACGTCCCAGTAAACTTTACTTGTGCATTTTCCTTCACTTATCTCACCGTTGCTTTGTAATAGTTATTAAGCATCGGTTCTTTTTAATAGTTAGTAAGAATGAGTGCTACATTTAGTATAATGCATCGATGCACATATTGTTATAAATCAATGGTGCTTTTTAATAGTTTGTAAGCACCAATGCCATTTTTCATGGAAAGCATCAATGCATATATTGTTATAAAGCACTGGTTCCGGTTAAAATTTTGGTGCGCACCAGTGCTATATGTATTTTCAAGTAGCGCTACATATAATGCTTTCAAATTTTGGTGCACACCATTGCATGTATTTCTTTTAAAAACACTTGTTTGTTTTACAATTGTTAGCACCAATGTTTTTGTTTCAATAAAGTGCAACAATAAAAACATCCGCAAAAGCCTCTGGCCAGTGATTTTTTTAGTTATAATAAATTTCTTTGAGAACCTACGCTAAAACATCCAGTACCATTTGTGGAGGTTTTAGTGGAGGGTTTTTTAGAACTTTGTCCAATATTGTAACTCTAAAACCCTCTCCAAAATCCTCTACTATAGTGCCTTTTCCTTATAGTTTTTGTATTGTGTGATATAATCCTTATATGGATTGGTGGGAAACCCATTAAGCGATTCTAGAGTGCAAAGGAAAGATGCTTAATTTTATATCCAATTTGGGAGAAAAAGAGTATTTTAGTAGGAACTAGGAAAGCAATATCTCTAAGATGAACATTTCAACCTGACATTGAAAAGGACTCTTAGAAAGGTTGTCAAATGTATGAAGTAGTGGCTATCAACAAAAGTAATTGTCCAATAGATATAAAACAACATCATATATTGTTAGAATTTTCGAATTTAATTATAGAAGAGTTGATAGAACTAAGACCTAAATGTGAGTTAGATTTCACTATTGAACTTAATATGAGAGTAGAGCATGTTTCTAAGGCTCTATATCACATGACTACTTCAGAAATGTAAGAGTTATAGATGCAGCTTCAAGAGCTTCTAGATTTAAGGGATTCAACCTAGTATTATAAATTGGGTTGGGAGTTGTGTATAATGACATTTTGTTTCCCTGAATCTACTACCACCTCTTCTTCTTTCCATCACAACTATAGTAAGCATGCACACAAATATTTATTTTCTACTTAACTCAAGGATAAAATAAATAACTTTACTATCTATAATGCACGTGGGTCCATAAGAACTAGTGTGTGAAACCATGCTCTGTCACCATAGTAGTTCCCTTATAGACTCAATAAAAACTAATAAAACATATTTTATAAAATGAAATATATATTCCCACTCATGCTCTTTGACAAAGAGCTCCCAATTTTTTTTCTTTTGCTCCCAGTTCGACGAGGCAAGCACACCCAATGAAGGTCATGTCTTGACTATGTGGAGAAATCCATTTTCAATTAAAAATTTATATAGAAAGCTTAGTATTGAACAGAAAATCCTTCGTAAAGGTCAGTATAGATCCTAATGTGAACTTGGTGAACTGAAGTTCTTCCTTCCACAACTTGGTATTCATAGAATTCTTCACATATATTTTCAAGCCACATGTATAGATTCATTCTTCCTCCACTATATATATTGTGCAATAACAAGGTTTCATTCTTGGTGTCCAACTTGCTCATGAAAACCATCGAGGAATATCTTTATCTCACGAAGAACGAATTCTATAGATCATTCATGTGAGTTAGTGACAAAATTTTCTCAGGCCTGTGTAAGTTTCAACTTGTTCCTTCTAGCATAATTATGTATATAATTTTCAATATTCCAATTCCAACAGTCTCTAATTTCTCTCACTCACCATTTACATACGTATGACCACTTCATGTCCAGATTCAATACTACTAGAAGGATAACTAATGTTGTAATATGAGGAATTACAAGGAGTTACCAGTAGTGCATCAACCATAATAGATATAAGCATACATATCATACATAATCATACACACATGAGAGACTACCAAGGAAAGTATAGTATTGGGGACCAAAAAACAAGTATGTTTATTAGCAAAACATACCAATGTTGTACACAAGTGGAGAGTAGAGATTCTTTCTCCTGGCTCACCAACCTATTATATATTTAATACATACAATTATTCAGTTATAGTTTCTTAACATCTTAGTCGGTTTCCCTAGTCGACGTGACTAACTGAGCCGACTACTTCTCAGTCGGTCAGGAGGACATAATCAGCTGATCGAATAGGATCCTCCAACAAACATTATGTTTCTAGTATAGGTTTTTACACTTTAATGTCCATATAGAGAGTTCAAAAACTACAAAGTATAAATTATTTTACTCCTACTTGCTTTTGCAAGAAACTATAGTCATGTCTTGGTAACTGGTCAAATACCAACTTCCGTTGGCTTCCCCTCATAGACATGATCAATGTTGGGATAGATTGTGAGGTTGCACCTGTCATTTCGAAGCTTAGTGTCCAATACGTTCCATATTTTATCCAAGGTTAGAAGATAGAGTACATGTGGCTTACAAAGGTGATCGATATATTAATTGCGCGAAAGTGGCATGCATGTTAAGAGAATTTGCAGGATGTTATAGGATATGAACCAAGAAATTATGTGTAAGTAATTAAAATGGGAGGTCATATTCTCTCTAGGTGATCACCTACCATTCTCGTTACTTACAAATAAGTTGTTGGTTCATATTTTGCAACATCCCACAACTTCTCTTAGCATGCATACCACTTTCCCACAAAGATGATACATCGATCAACTTGATAAGTTCCATGTTCTTTAAATTATAACCTTGGATAAAATATAGATCGTCTTGGACACTAAGATTCCATTAAATGATAGGTGCAAAACTAGCAATATATCCGAATCTTAATGTCTACGAGGGGTAGTCAATAGAAGTTAGTATTTTATTATAGGATGTAAAACATTGTAATTTCAATGTCCAATTGACATGGCTATTGAAAGTATGTTGACATAATATAGATAAAGTTTCTATATTATTGACGATATATATTCTTGGACCCTCATATCTATTTTGACTCTCTAGAGACATACTTACAGCGGTATAGACAACAAAACAGTTGGAAAGTCATTGGAACTGCATCATTGGCCTATGTCTTATCGACATTTGTGATTCCCATTGGAGAAATATGTTGTTGGTTAGTAAAATCATTTACGACATTCCACTGAACATTGCAGGGGTCCGAACATTGTGGATGCGAATATGATACTTGTGAGAAAACGAATGTTGGAGATCAAATGTGGAGACCAATTTCAAGGCTTTCAAGGAGTACATGGAATGGAATGGGAGAAGGAATTCTTTTGAGCTTATAATGAGAATGGAAAGACATGGAGATCAAATGTAGGAGACCAATTTCAAGGCTTTCAAGGAGTACATGGAATGGAATGGGAGAAGGAATTCTTTTGAGCTTATAATGAGAATGGAAAGACATTGCTGGAGAAAAACAAGTCAATCATTTAAACTGCAATTCAATACATGTTACCACATACTTCTCAGAAATTATCCTTTGTCTCTCAGTTATCACAAAATTATCATAAATTCTCCCCTGTCTCTTAGTTATCACAGACTTTACACAAAACATGCAGTGAAGACAACTATGGGCACACAGACAACACTCAACACATCTACGACTTATGACAACAAAGAAAAACTCAAGAAATAATAAAAAACCACTCTTCTCTGAACATAAATGAATGAGATTTCTTATGTACTTGAAATTGAAGCTCCAATTATTGAGAGGAAGCATTGATCTCAGCTGCATCCTCGATACCCTAAAGCTCATTTGTCTCCATTCTAGTCTAGCTAGCCGAAATTGATTTCCTCTCAATATTAATTCACCAATTTCATTGCACCCACACTTGGGTTAGGTTTGCTTGGGTAGATTCAAATGGGTTCTGAAAAATCTGAGACAAAAACCCACAAATAAACCAACTTATCAAACATAGAATCATAGAGAGAAGGGTTAATGAAAGCGGAGAAGCAGTGTCCAGGCTTGAGATCAGATAGGAAAGAAGTAGAATGAGGGAAGGAAAAATACTTGCACTGGGAATGGATTTCTTCATCCTAATTTTAGTTGGAGCAACCATGACTGTAAATAATGATGATGGTGGATTGAACAACTCTACACAGCCTCTAATGCACCATTCTGAGGTAGCCTCATGCGAGCATGACCTATCAGAGGAGCTATTTGGTGGAGTAAAAGAGGCCCGTGGAGGGTCAGGGAAGGATGCAAATTCTATTGGAGAAATAAGATGTTGTTTTGTCGTTGCAGCTTGGTTGTATGCAGCTCATGCTCGGAATTCCTTGAAAGCGCCTTCTTCATCATTGCAATCGCTTTATCTGGCGTCCTCTACTTCTCCATCTTTGGTTGGTATGCCTGTGCTCTCAAACGATTCTCGGAATCAATAGTATAAACAAAAATAACACAAACTACAAGAAAAAAAGGCATTCTATCTTCACATTAGCACCACTATTTGTAAAGGATTTAATAAATCCTCAATTTTCAAATAGTGGTGTAAAAGTGGTGATAATGTGGGGATACACAAGTGGTGCTAAAATTTATGGTGCAAAAGTGGTGCTTTAAAAAAAGTTGATTTAGGTGTTAATTGAATATGTGTCATTCGATGGTGTATGGTGCAAACCAACAAAAACCAATCCTAAGTGGATTGAGATTTTGTGGTGCAAAACACCAAAACCAATCCAACATGGAGTGAGACTTTCTAGTGCAAAACACGAAAATTATTATTATTATTATTTAATATACACAAACTTGTATTTGGTGCAAAGCACCATAAATAATAAATGGTGAAAAATATATATAAATCACATCATATATATATATATATATATATATATATTATGTGATTTATATTTAAATGATTAAATTGTTGATTTAGTAAGAGACAGAGTATTATAGTTTGTGATTATTTGCTTAGTGATTGGACAAATGGATGACGATAGTTTAACATCTAGTTTTTCAAATCTCAAAATAGAAACATAGACCAAATCCTTTTTTCAGATGCTGGCAGCTTCCTTATCTCTTGGAAACAATGAAAAAAGCACTTCGAGAGCAGTCCTGCGTCTACATATCATTTTGCAACTATGACTTGCATTCTCAAGCTACCCATGTAGCTTGTACTCGTCACAAGGAGTGCCCGTTGTGTTCCAAATAAAATTGATAAACCAAAATAAAAATTGTATTATGCATTGATTCACACACCCAAGGTTTTGTACATCTCTATACATCCATTTCGCATATTCCTGTTACAAGTTCCATATCATAATTAACCACCTAAGTTTTCTTCTATAATATCTCTTAAAAATGATGCTAATACTAATAATTGATGTACTCATGTACTACCTATGGGCCTTTTAATTTTGTCACATACCGAGCGCTTTACCCATTATGAAGACTTTAAGCAACATTTTATTCCTATCTATATTATTTTTTACCCTACGAAGAATGTCTAGAGGATTATCCAACATCTCCAAGGGTATCCCAACATGTAAAAACCCAAGACGATTTTAAAAGGTGCTTCAGTGTTGGGTTTAAGCATCTGCTTCATGTCCTGCAAGTTTGCATGTGTTAACTACATTCATTTGAACAAGAAAATAAGCATGTAGGCATTCGAACTACAACAATTTTACCAAATCATATGACCTGGCTCTCATGTTCATCATGACCAATGTCATTAATATCAAGTTTTCTACTGCCCCAAGACTCTTCTCATCTGCATTCAAAATCTCAAACTATTAGTAGTAGTTATCCATTTAAAATATATAACGAGAAAGAAAAAGGATTAATGATTTAGTTGTGGGACGACCAAGAGTGATATACAGGTAGCGTTGAATTTCATAGAATACCATGCCCATTAATACATCATTCGCTATCTATAAAACAAAGCAGGGTTCAGCTAACCGAAATCCACTTGCCAAAATTTTAAGAAACAACATGCAGTCTAATAAACTACCTACCCCTCCAACATAATTTTTGATGTGTTGAATATCTTCCAAGTTGAATGTGGCATAAGACATGACTTTACATATCCACTCTACTCCATCTTCTTAATATGCCATACCACATGCCCTTGCAAAACTCATTTTATCTATATTTCCATCGATATATCTTCATATCCAAGGATATTCTAGGTCCCTAAGTGCCACCAAGATTACTTCATCGCACCAAAATGGCATCCAACAATGGATGTACGGAAGGCATGCTTGATCTTCCTCTCATCGAAATTTTTGTATTGCTTACATCAGACCTGCAAGCCGACAAACCCATGAATTCTCCATTACTGGAAGGGACCACAAAAATCAGAGATGCATTCCAACAATGGATTTTTTCACGTGATAAATCAGGGATTTGAGTTGGAATCTATCCAGAGAATGGACTCAGCTTCTTAGGATCTATTTTCACTACAAACCGAAGTGAAAGACATGCTCCTCCATTTCTCATATTATCTCGCTGGTTATATAGGGTGATCAGCTAGGAATCCCTATCATGAAATAGTTATATAGGGAGATCAGCTGCGAATCTGTATCATGAAACAATGATCTTCTGAAGGCCGCTACATTCGGATTCAACGAAGTGAATTTTTGGCAATTTATGTCCACAAGGAAATGCATAGTTATGGTATGATTTGTTTTCTTGATATTGTAAAATTTTGATATACTTAGGTAGAATATGTGTTTAGGCAATCCGAAGTAATTGATTTTGCTTCTTCAGCTTGTCTAATGTGCAATTTAAGTATGTTCAATATAATTTATCTTCATTTTCAAAGGAGTTGGATGAAAATTTGAAAAAGGAATCGGATTGAATTTATCCATCACTTAAGTTTGGTTGATCACTATCAATTTTATCTTAGAATAGGATTATGAAAATGTGGAAAAATGAGATATAACTTCTCTATAAAAAGGAAAGATTGAGTTTATATCAACTTATTAATTCACTGTCCTTTCGTAAACGCTTATTAAAATTCTTTTGATGAGTTTATGGTTTAGAGTTTGAAACGTTCTCAAAATACTACAAATCAGTCTTTGAGAAATCATGCAAAAGTACTCTATATATGAATTACTATTCACCACCCAACAATAGTAATCACTCATATTCCTCATTCGCTCTCATAACTCACACATATTTTTTGTGTTTAACTCTTCTCTACAATGATCATATCAAATAGCTTGAGGTTCAGAGCAAGGAGGGGATTTGGTTTAGCATGGATCCTCTGGTTGAATAATTTTTTGTCAATCTGGGTGACAATTTCCAGGTTTGTGAAAGGTGAAATTGGTATTTGAAGGGTTGGGAGAGATCACATCCAATACTTATGAGGAACCTACAACAATTAATTAATGAAAATGCATGAGATATCAAAAATGACAAAACTCAGAATCGATTTATTGATTGCAAGCCACTTCGAGAGGGAAACCTCCTTTGAGCAAGCTCAATACAAATAACTTCACGGTGCCTTCATTGGCCTCAACACACACTTATATACTAAGTCTATGCCCAATTCTATGGGTCAATACCATGAAACATATAATACTACGGGATGAATTACAAAGCATATGCGTCCAATACTATGGGTCAATACCATGGGCTAGTACAAACTATGGATCAACAAATACTGTGGGATGACGTACAAAGCATATGCATCCAACAACAATACACTAACAAAGTAAAGAGAATGGTTGACATGGGTTCCTAACATCCCCTCTCCCTTAGAAAAATATTTTTCCTCAAAGCTTTAGCTATGGAAATTGATGTGGAATATGAAGGAGTGGTTCCCCTATAGCATCCTCAGGTTGCATTCCATTCCACCGAATTAATACCTCTATGATAGATTGAGAGAGAAACTGACGCCTGTTGATTTTCAGGGAGGATTGCTTGGAAGGATGTAGATGAAGAAGAACCATATCATCTGCGTGAAAAGTGCACTCAAAATGGTGTTGATCGGCTTATTATTTCATTCGAATTCTTTCCATGTGAAGATTGTCCTGCAAAATGAGAAGAATCGGTTTCGAAGAACCGAGTCAATTTCCTGAACTGGGGAACTGCTGAGGGTGTATGGAAGAAGAACTAGCGGTCCTTGTCTAAAGATTGCTTCATAAGGTGTCATTTTAGATGTGGTATTGTACCACTGGAGCACTTTAAGGAAAGCCATAGAAATAGTTGTCCAAATATGTGTAGGGATGGGAAAGGGTTCGAGCAATCCCGGAAGGAGTATCGTTTCACCCTTGTTGACCTGGCAAGTAGCACATTCAGCCACCATCTATTGAATTGTCATTTTTCAGTCCCTGCCAAATAAAGTTACACTGGTCCCGGTCATACATTTTGAGGAACCCAGAGTGCAGATGGAGAAGCATGGAGTTCATAGAAGACATATCCCCGTTGAATAGATTGCAACCAATTTGGAACAAGCATAGAAATAGCTAAAAGAGAAACTGGGTCATCAAATGTGAGAGAAGGAGCATCCGCCACGAGATTGTCCTTACCCTTCTTGTAAGTGATCTCATAGGCATAACCCATGAGTTGGTTAACCCATTCCAGGTGTGCTAAGGAGGAGACCTGTTGTTCCAGAAAAATTTTCAAACTCTAGTGATCAGTCTTGATGCAGAAATAATTCCCTAATAGGTATGGTTGCCACTTTTGTAGTACATGCAAAATAGCGATCATTTCATTCTCAGATGTAGATACAACTAAATTCTTACCAGAAAGGTCTCTTGAAGGCGGAAATCCCACGGGTTTAGCAAATACACCTCCATATCTATCCAAGGGAGTAGTGGAGACCGTTGATGGGTGCATCTGAATGGAATGGAGTTGAATGATGACACCATGTGAATTATTCTTAAGGATATTTTCCAGGCGATGTGAACTGATGATGCAGAGAGACCCTCGTTGTAAGCCCAAAAATGTGTGTTGTTTCCCATTGACTGAAAACTGCATCCAAAGTTCAGTAAAATCCCACAAGATGGGGCCAAGTGTGCATAACCATTGAGCACCCAAAACCACATCACATCCACCTAAGGACAAGGAAAACATGCCAAGGCGCAGGTTATAATCTTCCATAGAGATACACATATTGTGACACTTCTCCTTGCAAGGTAAGGTGCCCCCATTGGAAATCATGACTTCAGAGTTGGAGCAAGGATGGACAAAACAATCAACCTGCTTGACAATCCGAGGGTCAATGAAGTTATGAGTGCTACCAGAATCAATGAGTATTGTAAGAGGGATATTTTTTAAGTAACCCCTAACCCGCATTGTTTGTGGAGTGGTGAATCTAGCTAAAGCATGGAGAAATATATCTGGATGGTCATCCGGAGATAGAGGGTCAATAGGAGGCTGTTGAATGTCGACCTGATCATCTAGTGTATCTGGAGCTTCTGCACCAAGTTCAAAGGTAGACAAAGAATCTACCTCTAAGAGAGAGACTTGTTGCTCAACACATCTATTTCCCTGAGTGAATTTCTCATCAAAATTATAACAAAGCCCTCTTTATCTATGTGCCCACATCTTTGCTTCAGACAAATTCTTGATAGGAGTTGTGTGAGGAGCTAGCGTGATGGGAGGTCATTGGAAAACCATATTTCTGAATGGAACAAAAGTGGATTTGGAGCGTTGCTGGATGTGATCTTGTCCTCTGCAAACTTAGCCAACCCTAAGACTTCCATCATTGTGTTGGGACAGAACATTTTAACCTCTGAGCAGATTTCATCCTTAAGACCATTGATAAAACAACTCTTATAGAATTCATCAGAAAATCCTTCTATGTGATTGGATAGTTTCTCAAATTATGTCTGATACTCTCTCATAGTGTCAATTTGGAGAAATTTAGTGAGTGCTCCTATGAATTCATCAAGAGCACGAGGACCAAATCGTTGCAAAGGGAGTTGGAAAAAATCCATCCATTTTGGCTCATCATGAGCCTTAATATACCAACGGTACCATTGAAGGGATTCCTGTTCCAAATGAAAGGATGCAAGTGGAAATTTTTGGACATCAGAAGTATTATGTAGACTGAAATATTGTTCTTCCCAGTATATCCATCGATTCGGATCATTACCATTGAAGCGAGGAAAAGCAAGCCTCGTCCCATGAAAATTGTTGGAAGAAGAGAACCCAGTGTTCATGGCTGAATACTGAAGATGGAGGATGATAAATTTTTCATTCAACTATTGGAGTTTGGTTTTGAGGGATGCAAGTTCTTCCTCCATGATTTGTTATCCTACGTGGGTGACAACCATAACCATGAGTTTTTTTTTTGTGAATGGGTAGAAAAACACAAAGATAAGCGTATTTAGTAAAGGGAAATTTGGATTTGGGAAAAACTCTGATGGGTAATTGGGGTTTGACTAGGTTTTGGATACTTTCAAATGGACAGGGAAGCAGAAAATGAGGTTTTTAGAAGCAGGGTGAAAGAATGGGAAAATGTGTTAGAGAGGAATAGAGAAGCAGAAATAGGGAATGAACATGGTAGAAACATTTGAAGGCAATTGGGTGAAAATCGAAGAAGTTATGGCAAACCGTAAAAATAGGAAAATGTGGGATTTATGGCTTTGGGAAGTGGAATTTGGGATAAGGTCCTCAGGAATGAAATATGCAGAATGGGATTGGAGGGGTGTCAGTGAAGTTTCAAGGGAAACGGAGTTAAAACAAAGGAGATATGGCAAAAAAACAGTTTTTTTTTTCATAATGGATCTGAAACGGTGGGATCTGAAATGGATCAAAATGGACCGAAAATGTTTGGAACTGAAATGGATTTTAGAATGGATCTGGAAACAGTTGGATCTGAAACGATGCGGAAGTGATCAGCAATAGGTGGATCTACAATGACGCGAAAGTGATCGGCAATAGTTCAGTTGAAAATAGATATGGACCACAGGTATGCTCGGCTTCCTAATGGTTCAGGGATGTCACTTGGCCACCAATGATGTCTAGAGGCATGCGTATTGGGGTAGCACCCCTCACTCCATGGCTCAGGTAAAATCGATAACCACTTTTCCACAAATGATAGCTCTTGGTTTACCTCACGGGTTGGAACTAGTCAATAAGGTAGGGGTTGTTTCCCTTTTTGCTGGAAGGTCCTCTCAATGGGCTAGCTACTTCAAGGTTCATGTGCTACTCCTCACAATGAGTTTTAGGGCTTATTCCCAAGTTCTTCCTACAATTAAGCGGATAGGTATTATTCCCAGATCCGAACCTGCAACAGATGCGAATATTTATTTTTGGCAGAAATTCCACCCAACGAGTCCAAGAAAGTGCTCTGATACTAGATGTCAGGAACTTACAATAATTAATTAATTAAAATGCACAAGATAGCAGAAATAACAGAGCTCAGAATCAATTTATTGATTGTGGTCCACTTCGAGGGGGAAACCTCCTTTGAGCAAGCTCAATACAAATAAATTCATAGTGCCTTCATTGGCCTCAACACACACTTATATACTAATTCTATGCCCAATAATATGGGTCAATACCATGGAACATATAATACTACGAGACGACTTACAAAGGATATGCGTCCAATACTATGGGTCAATACCATGGGCTAGTACAAACTATGGATCATCAAATACTACGGGACGACTTACAAAGCATATGCCTCCAACAACAATATACTAGAAAAGTAAAGAGAATGGTTGACACGGGTTCCTAACAATACTGTTAACACTACAGTTGTCATGTTTATGGTAGGTTTGGAGTAACATGAGATATCGAAGCACGACACACCGTGTGGTGTAGAAGTGATGGAGTGGGATACTCCTTCTAGGTTAAAAGCACTAACCTATTGGGACAAACCTTTGGTTGTTATTTAGAGGTTATAACCAGCGAGGATGGGTACCTTGGAGCTCCTTAAACCTCGTAGTTATTTTTTCTTGAGAATGCAAGTTTTTTCTTCCTTTTTGGGGAAATTCTTGTTGAATTAATTATGCTTTTCTCAAGGTAAATATCACATTTCTAATTTTCTGGGTAGTAGTTAAGTCATTATTACTAAAAGAAAAAATTTACAGATAAAGGAAATGTGATTTCTACTTACAGATTCTCGGCAAGCCTCGGTGTGGCTTCAAGTGTTGGGTAGTCCATCCTTCATCGTGACTCAATCCAGTGTTCCAAAAACCATAAAAAAAAATCAAGCGCTAATACTAGAGAAGCTAGGGATTAGTTCCTTCATCAAATACTGTAGGATGTCATTATGATATCCTCTCTTTAAAATATCCAAATCCATATTCCACACTCCAAACTACATTACACAAGTTTCTGGGATTTCCAGCCAAAAAACAAGAGTATTTTGTTTTCTAAAAATGAATGCCTCCTGGAACATAAACAATAGCATCAAAGACAGGCTCTCAAGTTTCAAAATTTTGCTCAAATACAACAATGCTTAGGTTCATTTCAAATGAAAAATATACAAAACGTTGTCTGTTGATGGAAACTTTGTATTACCACAAGAAAACAGGTAGGTTTGTGATTGAAATGGAACGTTTAGTGGAAAAAACAGGACACAGACTTCTTGTTCAAATTGAACGACAAAAAATCCCCTGAAGGTGCTTTCTGAAGCTTGAACGAAAATCAAAATCTTCGTTAGGTTAAACTACACTGTCACTACCGTGAGTGGTTTCACCTCTATTAGAAAACAAGATTTTTTATGCGTAAACAATACTAATGTTAAGTTTCGAACCAGTGACTCTCTCATCTAAAAGAAAGAGAAGAATTACATGCTCAATTACATTCAATTTGTTATCTAATATTTAGATTTTTGGAGATTCTTTCGTTTTACTACAAATTTTTACCTTAAAATTTTACTTTAATTGCAAATAAGGTTTAATTGCACCCAATTACTGCTAACTAGTTTTTATTAAACCTATGTCACGTTAATAACTTATGACTTTGTTTCTTTCCATGTTTTGGACTTAAGAACTACTCTCAATTGAAATGTTGCTTACTACTTAACCAATAAAGTAAGGGAAAAATGAAAGCTTTTGCAGGAACAATCATTTCGATTTCATTTTCTATATTCATTTTGGCAATTCGAAAAGCATAAATTTGGTGCTCCCACTATGCGTGGATAAACTCTAATTAGAACACCCCTCTTTCCGAATATTTTGGTAGAGTTCTGGAAAAATATTTCATCTATGGATACCATTTTAGAATCCTCATTGTATTTATTACTTTTTTCAATTTTAGCTCTTGAGATTTGCACTATCAAGTAAGCAATTGTATATCCGATTTTGATGTTTCACTCTAACATATTGAACAAGCTAGCCTTAAACTACTCTTGAGTTGTTTTTGATAGGAAAGGAGATGAAAACCACCTATTATATAAAACTTGTTTGGTGTTTGATCCAATCGATAACTCGAGAGAATTGCAAACGTGTGATCTTTAACATGAATAGGAAGAACCTATTTAGTTTGGTTCCTCAGCTAATGGTAGTCCACTCATTCTCTTTGGATAAAATGGGAAAACACAGGAATTTATTTCTCTCAACAATGGAAAGGGGAAAATTCTACTATATTCATTTTATTAATGATTATTCTCTAGAAATTCGAAGAGCCTCTTGAGGGATTCTTCCAAAAACATTTACATATAAAACAACCCAGGGTTAAACCTGCGACAATGAAATTTTATGCTGGAATCTGTATGAATAATAGTTTGGCAACTGCCGCTAAGTTTTGGGCATTAGCTCTTAGGTCTTACATTATTTTTTACCTTACCAAAAACCTTCAAGGAAGCAAAACCAGTTCGAACCTAGGGGTATAAATTTGCACCTGGAAGGGTAAGCACCATTTCATTTCGTCCATGACCATCAAGTTCGTTGAGTACCCAGGAAGAGAGAAAAAATACTCTTTTAGTTACAGAACCCAGGAGCTATGAAACGAAATAGAAAAACTAGAATAAAATAACATAAGTAATATTTGACCAGGAAATTGCATGGAAATGCTTCCACTAAATTACATCCCAAGCTCACAATTCTATAAATCAAGATAACACCATCCTATAGATAATGCCTTTAGTCAGAACCCATGCTAATAAATATGGAATCAGGAGTAATAAGAATAAAAATAAACTTGGAGAATTGTTTTTTGTCTTATAATGGTTACATGGACTAGACAAGTTGCTCTTGAACCCACCTTCTACCTCATGTAAATTCCACCAACGAGAGACAAAGGAAAATGTTCCAATGCTACAGATATTTTGGACAGGGCTCTCAGGCCATGCCAAAAGTTTAGGCTCATGAATTGAGGCCATCATGAAAAAACCCAAAATTAATGTACCACTAGTGTTCACGTGATTAAAGAGTGAGATCAATCACCATGTGGAAGGATAGACCACATTGGAACTCACCTCACTGTCAACTACTACTGTAAAGTGAATATGAACAACATTTATAATTGTCCATCCCCCCCCTCACATCAACGGTCCTCCTGAGAGTCAACATAGATCGAAAGAAGAAGATCGATTAACTTATGTAGACAATTCATATGAATCCATATGGGTTTAGTTTATAGTACATAATATAATTTAGTATTGTGAATCCTAACATATAGTTTATGGGTTGGACCCTTATGGAGTAATGATAAGGAACCATATGCAAAAAAATTTGGGTGCTAGTTACCCATGTTAGATTATGAGCATTAATTCAATATGTTCTAGGATCTTATCTAAGAGAATAACAAGAACAACATATCAATCATAAGAGACAAGCACAAGAGACAATAGACATAGATTTTCCTCGGGGAAAACCAAGAACATGAAAAACCCCGCAACTTCCTCAAAGATAGAAAGAGCAATGATACAAAACCCAAGCATAAGAGATAGTCTCCTTAGCAGCCTCTCCTCCTCCACTAGTGCACATCCCTCAAGTGAGAAATAGATGAGTAAGTGAATGATCAAATAGAGTGACACCCTCACTCTATTTATACACAACTCGATTGCCTAATAACCTAACAAGGCCAACTTCTCTAGGAGATTCTAATAACCCATGGTAACCTAACTCAGGGCCAACCCCACACTTGGTGGTCTAATAACCCATCTTGTATAAGTTATGACACTTGTAAATACAAATGACGACACTTTTGTATAGATGAATAATAACCTCTATGTAGGGATACAGTACACATATATGAAATGCATTCTGAAGTTACATATACATCAACACTCCCTCTTAACTAGGAAGGTATTTCTCGAAACAGGTCTTCTAGAAAAAGTCTTCTTCTTTGGATCATCAGATCATCGTCATCGGATCATCGTCATTGTCACTGCTTCTATCTCAATCAATATCCAATATACTCATCATAGGAAGTTCTACAGAGCCAACCCTTTTTCATGTTGGTTGTAGGCCTAGCCTCCATGTAGGTCTTCATCATCTCTACGAGCAAGCCATCAAGTGAGTACACCTCAGGACTGATTACACTGCCTCTGCAACACCTACAAGATCTCTCATGACTAATTACACTGCCTCTGCAAAACCTGCAAGAGTATCTCAGGACTGATTATATGATTTTTCAAAACCTACAGGATCTCCCAGGACTAATTATCTGCCAGTGTAAAACCTATCAAGAGCATCCCAGGACTTATTACATGCTTCTGCAAAACCTGTCAAGATCTCCCAGGACTGATTACATGTCACTGCAAAACCCGTCAAGAGCATTCCAGGACTTATTACATGCCTTTGCAAAACCTGTCAATATCTCCCAGGACTGATTACATGTCACTGCAAAACATGTCAAGAGCATCCCAAGACTTATTACATGCCTCTGCAAAACCTATCAAGATCTCCTAGGGCTGATTACATGTCAATACAAAACCTGTCAAGAGCATCTTAGGACTTATTACATGCCTTTGCAAAACCTGTGTACTATTACGTTACCTCATCATCTTCAGATCACCTCATAGTCCGCACAACACATCCCAAATTCACGTAACACAACACTTACTCTCACTGGCATGGAAGGACTCTCCTCTGACCATCTGAGAAAGGCTTCACTTAGCCCTTACATCTCACCACCAAGTGAGAATGGCTTGTGTGCATCTGTGTCTCCGAACTCATCACTTCCCTTTAGAGGGAATCTCGATCTGAAGTAAACCAAGCCTCTCTCTGAAGTACTCAAAATTCACTCTGGCCAGTAGCTTGGTCAACACATCGGCCATATGCTCATCTGTCGCAACATACAAGAGCTTCACTCCTCCTTTCTGCACCATATCCATGATATAGTGATGTTTCATCTCAATGTGCTTCGACCTGTCATGGAACACCGGGTTCTCAGACAACTTCACACAACTCTGGTTGTCACATAAGATACAGGTAGCATCCAATGTGACATCAAATAGTTCAAATAGTAGATTTCTCAGCCATATTGCCTCACAACTAGCCAAACAAGCTGCGACATATTCTGCTTCGGCTGTACTCAGTGCTACATAGGACTACTTCCTGCTAAACCAAGAGATCACACCTGATCCCCTATTGAAGCAGCACCCTGATGTGATCTTCCTATCTGTAGCACTTCCTGACCAATCTGAATCAACATAACCCTCCAGTTTAAACTTTTGATTCGCATCATACTTGAGCCCATAATCAACCGTACCCTTCAGGTACCTCAGAATATGATTTACAACAACCAAGTGAACACTTCTCAAATCCGTCAAGAATTGGCTCAATGTTTTCACAGCAAAGCAAATATCTGGTCTCATGTTTGTCAAGTACATCAAGGACCCAATCATCTGGCGATACACTGTGACATCAATCGACTGTGATGAAGCATCACATTGAAGCTTCAAGTTCGATGTCATAGGTATGGCCATGGCCATGCAGTCCATCATCCCAAACCACTTCAGGATCTCTACTACATACTTCCCTTGTTGAAGGAAGATTCCATCTGCACTCTGCCACACCTCCATGCCTAGAAAGTAGTGCATCATCCCCAAGTCCTTCATCTCGAACTCGGCAGCAAGCTTCCTCTTCGTATCGATAATCAATCTATCTTCACCTGTAACAAACAGGTCATCTACATATAATAGAAGTATAAATATATTTCCTTCCTCAACCTTGTAGTAAAGGTTGGAATCCGCTTTACTCTTAGTAAAGCCCAAACTGGATAGGAAGCTATCTATCCTACCATACCAAGTTCTAGGAGCTTGCTTCAAGCCATACAAGGCTTTCTTCAATCTGCACATATGAGAGTTCCTATCATGTGTCTCAAAACCAAGTTGATGCTCCACATACAATTCCTCCTCGACTACACCATTCAAGAAAGTTGTCTTGACATCCATCTGGTGTATCTTCCACTTCATCATTGCAGCCAGAGCAAGTACTGTTCTTATGGAAGTTTATTTGGCCATAGGTGCCAATGTCTCTTCATAATATATCCCCTCTTTCTGGGAGAAGCCATGAGCTACAAACCTTGCCTTGTATTTCTCTATGCTACCATATGTGGCATGCTTGATCTTATAGATCCACTTGGAAGTCGCAACAGACTTCCCTTCAGGTCTTCTGACCACATCCCAAACATCATTCTTCATGATCGACTGGTATTCCTCCACCATGGCATCCTTCCATTCTTTCTTTTCCGCTGCTTCTTCATAATTGGAAGGTTCTTTGTTCATTATATCACAGAGTAAGGCAACATAGCTGGTGTGTGATCATGTGGTTTTCCTTTCTCCGTGTTCCTCTTCTGGAATGCCATACCTTTCTGCATCTTGGATGAGCTCTCTAGCCCATGCTGGTTTCCTCTTCTGAGAGTTCTTCTCACAGGGTGGATCTACAGGTTCTTGTGGATCTTCCATCTCCCGATCTTCTTCGGGAACTGCTTCATTCATTGTGGTGTCTTGTGTTCTGGATATTCTGAGTTCTTCATTGTTTTCAACAGGTGTCTTCCTCGATTTGATGTATGTTGAGCCTTCATCAAATGTTACTGTCCTGCTGGTGTCAATATTCTTGAATTCTGGGAAGTATATTCTATAAGCCTTTGAGCTTTCACTGCAACCCATGAATATGCCCTTCTTTCCTGAAGGATCTAGCTTTTTCCTCTTTTCTTTTGGGATGTGATTGTATACTGGACAACCAAATATTTTGAGATGGCTAACTTTTGGTTTCTTACCAGTGAACACTTCTTCTAGTGTTTTGTTTTCAAGTATCTTATGAGGTGTTATGTTCTGTACATATACAACTGTTCTTACTTCTTCTGCCCATAAGTGCATTGGTATATCTTGGTCATGAAGCATTGCCATTACTGATTCCATAATTTTTCTATTCTTCCTTTCGGAAACCCCATTCTGTTGTGGATTGTAAGGAGTGGTCAACTCCCTCTTAATCCCTGAATCACTGCATAGCTTCTTGAAGTATCCTGAAATAAATTCTCTGCCATTGTCGGATCTAAATATCTTGATCTTCTTATCAGTTTGATTTTCTATCAAGGCTTTGAATTCCTTGAACTTATCAGACACTTCATCTTTGTTCTTCAAGAAGCGAACCCAAGTCTTCCTAGAGAAATCATCAATGAAGGCAACATAGTATACATACCCACTTAGAGAACTGGATGACATCGAACCACATACATTGGAGTGGATGATTTCCAAGATTCATTTTTCCTTGCTTTCGCTGCTTGGAAATGTGTTCTTTCCTTTTGCACAACCTTTGCAAATGCATTCATGTTTTGTCTAGATTTCAGGAAGACCTTCCACTGCTTTGCTTGCAATTAGTAGTGCCCTATAGTGCATGTGTGCAAGCCTTCTATGCCAAAGTTCACTTGGCTCTACTGAGTCATGGACCAAGGCTTGTTCTGGTTGGCCCTTTATCTTGTATATTCCTCCCTCTTTCTCTCCAATCACCACTGCATCATATATAGTTTTACCCTTTGGCCACATAAGAAATTGGCCATCTATAAATTCAACCCTCATGCCTTTCTCATCCAATGCAGATATGGAGAGAAGGTTCTTCTTGAGACCTGGAACATATAGTACATATTTCATCTTCATAAACTTTCCAGATTCTAACTTATAGGAGGCTTCACCACTTTCTTTTATTGGATACTGGTAGTCATCCCCAAGTTTCACCTTGTGGGGCAAATCATGTTCAGATAGGTTCATAAAGGATTCCTTGAATCCTGTCATATGTTTGGAAGCCCCACTACCTATAATCCAATCATTACTTCCATGAGTAATGGTACCAGTCAGAGCATAAATTAAGAAATACTCTTCATCACTTAAAGAATCTTCACTTTCTTCTCTAGCCTTCTTCCTGGGAGGTTCATCATCTTCTGCAGTGTGAGCATGATGTTTTCTTTTTTTGCTCTTCTTCTTATGGGACCTATCTTTATTCTTTCTGGGACAATCCCTGAAATAGTGTCCCCTTTCATCACATGTATAGCATCGGAATGTAGACATGTTCCTTTGAGATTTGGAGTCACCCCTTTGATTCTTATGGTGGTACCTCTCTTTCTTACTATTGTGGTGCTCCCTCTTACCATCATACTTCTTAGAGTGTACTATGAGGGCTTGGTATTCATTCCCCACCTTTTCTTCTCAAGCTATAATCTGAGCTTCTTCCTGTGAGCATTCTTCCCACAGTCTACTAAATGTGATAAGTTTATTTCTAGGACAAATTATTTGGATGAAGGAATCCCATGACCTAGGAAGGCTATTTAGAGTGGTCATCACCACTTCTCCATTCTCTATATCTTATCCCATAGCTTCAAGTTGTTCTTTTATCTGGGATACCCTTGAAAAGTAAGACTGCATGGTCTCCACATTCTGGATCTTGACATTCTTTAGTTGATTCCTCAAGGTCATCTTCCGATTTATGTTCTTCCCTTCAAATAGCTTGGTCAAGGAATCAAACATCTCCTTAGGTGTCTTTAGAGATGACACATGTGGTATGAGATGGTCTTTGATAGAATCAACAATAATTCTCTTAGCCTTGACCAAGTTCCTCGTGTGTAAGGCCTTAGCCTCTTCTCCCTCTAGAACTGGAACCTCTTCACTTATGTAGGTGTCCAATTCATTTTCTTCTAGGATTAACTCAATCCTATACTTCCATGCTCAGAATTTATCAACCCCTTCAAGCTTATCCTCAAGCTTGGTGTGGTGAGACATCTTTAAAGAGTACCTCAAATGGAAATAGAAAATTTATTAGGTCTTACCACTTGATTTCATGAAAATTGGATCTGGAGCTGGATTAGGGTTTGTTAGAGAAACCCTAAAAATTAAAACTTTGAATTTCAACTTTATGAAAGGATAGAAATATGCGCCTTGCTGAGCTGATCACGCTGGTATACTCAGAATTTGAAAACTGCAAAGTTTCACCCCTCAAAATTGCTTTTGAAACTTCTAGATTCACTCGAGAGGATCCTGAATTAGGGTTTGACTTTCCCGGAGCTTCACCCAACCAAAAAGTTCGACCCAAAGCTCTAAAATAAATTTTTCAGAGAAGCTTCCAGCCGTGGTCTCGGATTTCAAAAATTCCAATTTTCGCAGAAACCCTAATTTTTAGGTCAAAAACTCAAAGTGCTCATAATTTAATTCTGTTTCGACAAAAAGATGCGCCCTTGCAAGGAGAGTCAATCTAGCCTCCTACATTTGAATATCTGTGGAGAGAAACCCAAAAAATAAGAAGCCCTAGCTTTTGCAGCTACACAATGTCTTCTTCTCAAGTTAGCTCTGATACCATGTTAGATTTTGAGCATTAATTCAATATGATCTAGGATCTTATATGAGAGAATAACAAGCACAACATATCAATCATAAGAGACGATCACAAGAGACAATAGACACAGAGTTTCCTTGGGGAAAACCAAGAAGGTGAAAAACCCCGCAACTTCCTTAGAGATAGAAAGAGCAATGATACAAAAACCAAGTACAAGAGATAGTCTCCTTAGCAGATTCTCCTCCTCCACTAGTGTGCATCCCTCAAGTGAGAGATAGATGAGTAAGTGAATGATCAAATAGAGTGACACCCTCAATCTATTTACACACAACTCGACTTGCCTAATAACCTAACATGGATGACTTCTCTAGGGGAGTCTAATAACCCATGGTAACCCAACTCAGGGCCGACCCCACACTTGGTTGTCTAATAACCCATCTTGTATAAGTTACGACACTTGCGACACTTGTAAATACAGATGACGACACTTCCTTACAGAGGAATAATAACCTCTCTGTAGGGATACAATATACATATATGAAATACATTCTGAGCTTACATATACATCAACACTCAAAACCACATAATGATGTTAATATCCTTAATAATATTACAATGGCACCCTTAAGAGGCCATGTGTGGTTGGTTGAGGTGATCTTTCTATCCTTGGATGGCTATAAGATTCCTTTATGGCCAAAGGTTCAAGTATCCTCCCTTAACCATGTCCAAGGCCCCAAGGCCCCAAGACATGGATACATAGTGGCATGGATATCCATGCAAGATCGTGCATGGTTCTCTAGGAATTTTTCATCACTCTTTATGCCCCAATTCCTTATTTAGGGATAAAGACATGGTTTTTTTTCCATAAAATATCATTCCTAAGGACCTGAGACATGTAGATACTACTCAAAACCACATAGTGGAAATGACATAATCAATCATAGGATAGTGATCTTAAATTTTCGATAATTTCATTCCATTATCATTCAGGATCATACTAAGAGAATAACATGTACAACACATCAATCATAAGCACAATAACAAGCACACAAGAGACACAAAGTTTCCTCGGGGAAAACCAAGAAGGTGAAAAACCTCGCAACTTCCTCAGAGATAGAATAAACCACAATACAAGATCACAATGATCAAACCCAAAGAGATGTCTCTAACTGATACTCCTCCTCCTCCACTTATGCACCACTTCTCTCTTAGCTATGCAAGCTTGAGAAGTGAGTGAATGAATAGAATGAGAGAGGTAGACCCTCTATTTATACACTGACTTGACCTGCCAATAAACCAACAGGGATGACTTCCTAAGGAAGCCTAATAACCAAACCACATGACGTAACTAGGGCCAACCGCACACTAGTAGTATAATAACCTATCAACACAAATGACCACACTTACAATGTAACTTGTGACACTTGCAAATACAAATGATGACACTTCCAATAAGAGGAATGATACATCTCTGTTGGATATACAATAAACTACAAATGTAATATACAAGTGAATATCTTCCGAAGTTACAAATACATCAACACTCCCTCTTAACTAGGAAGGTATTCTCTAGACACAGGTCATCAAGACATATTGGCACAAGTCTTCAATTCTAGAGTTGGATCATCATCACTACTACTATACTCGACATCTCGATCACTGGGCTATCTCTGAATTCTTCTCGTCAAAAGAATTTCTACAGAGCCAACCCTTTTTCATGTTGGATGTAGGCCTAGCCTCTTGTAGCTATTTATCATCTTTGGCTATACTATGGAATCCTTAGGACTAATTACGTGCATCCCAATACCTCGAAAGAGTATCCCAGGACTGATTATGAGCTTACTGCTCAACCTATCAGATCTCCCAGGGAAATATTATATGTGACAACCAGAAAACCTCGAAAGAGTATCCTAGGACTAATTACGAGCACACAGCTCAACCTATCAATCTCCCACGGAAATATTACATGTGGTCATGTCAAAACATAGAAAGAGCATCCCAGGACTGATTATGAGCACATAGCTCAACCTATCGGATCTCCTAGGAGAATATTATATGCCATAGGAGAAAACCTCAAAAGAGCATCCCAGGATTTATTATGAGCTTACTGCTCAACCTATTGGATATCCCAAGGAAATATTATATCTCCTCCCAAAGGAAAACCTCAAAAGAGCATTTCCCAGATCTCTAAGCGAACTATTACATGCCATAGGAAAAACCTCGCAGGAGTATCTGTAAATCTCCCAGGGCAATATTATATGCTTATCGCGAAACCTGTCCACGACCACAGAGTACCATCCTAATACTCATGATCATACTGATCATCATCATACCATACATCATCCCAATGCACATCATCACATGATCATCCCTATCATCGTCATAGCATCTTCCTGATGCATATCGCATGATCATCCTGATCATCGTCATAGCATCATCCTGATGCATATCCTCGGGAGCATCGTCCTGATACTCATCATCACTGTATAATCAAACTGATCATATAAAGCATCCACCTGATGCATATCATCACACATGATCATCCTGATCATCATACATAGCAGTAACTGGAGTATCGTCATGATGCTCATCATACAATGCTTACATCCACAGCCATTGGAAGGATCCTGCTATCACTATGCTTAGAATGGATCCTGCAAATGTGTCCCATCACTTCTTCCTTGAAGTATCTTCAATATGAAGAACACAAAGCCTATCTCTGAAGTACTCAAACATCACTCTGGATAGTGGTTTCGTCAACACATCTGCAACCTGCTCATCCATCGCAACATACAGGAGCTTCACTGCTGCTCTCTCCACCATATCCCTGATATAGTGATATTTGATCTCAATGTGCTTTGACCTATCATGGAAGTTCTCAGACAACTTCACACAACTCTAGTTGTCACAGAAGATACATGTAGCATCCAATGGGAGATCAAATAAATCAGACAGTATCTTCCTCGACCATTGTTACACCTAAAATATTACCACTATTAGATTCAGTGTATACATCCCTGAAGTTCTATTGAATAAGTCATTTACTTGGAAGGGACATCATTGCACTTCTCCTAGGTTTTGAGAGGTCATCGCTGGCTGCACTCATGCAACCTGCGATGTCGCACCTTGCTCCATTACAGGGTGAGGCGAAGTCAGTTAAAAGGAAAAAATAGCTTTTTCGAGCTCATTCTCGAAGGTTGCTGACTTAGATCCCTATCCTTGACCTGTTGGGGGAACTAGCCTTCGGTTTCTAACCTATGGGGAGGATCCCCTATCTCTCTCCTATAATATCTCAACCTACCCTATCCATATCGTATCCACTTAGTCCTATATAAGTGAGGCCCTACCCCTCTCCAAAGGGAGGAAGTCTATGGTACTATTATGCTGGTGAAACTAAGCCTGATAGATCTAATACTCTAGCTTGGGGAACATCTACTTCTCTCTAGGAGATTTGGCATGGCTTGTTGGAAGGAGCTTGCAGCGTTAAGGAAATGGTTGAAATCCTCTTTTCTATTGTACTTCTCCACTCTTCAATACAGTTAATATAATTGCTTTCCATAAATGTTGTCTCTTTGATAATGTTTAGATTTTTCCTCCTTAAATGTTAAGTTAGATCTGTCATATGAGATATATACTTTCACTTCTCATGGTCTTTTACATGTTCAACAGGGTTTAGCTACTTGCAATCTGGAAGTGCTAGAACATTGGATCAATGAAAAAGAAAGGGATCTACAAATCTAAGGTAAACGATCTACTCTTACATTTGTACTTCTACAAGATCTAGGAAAGTATTTTATGTTCTGTCCTATTTTTTCTAGACTTACATTAAGCTCGGTAGATCAGGCCTTGAGTTCGCTCTCGGTAGATTGTCCGCAAAACAAATCTAGCGACCATACTGGGGAAAATGCATTTTGTCTTGATAGTTGTCAATCTAGGAGTCATTTTCAGTTGATTGCTTGACACAAGCCTTTTATTTGTCACTTGCTTCTTGAGTCGATATTCACCATCATATCTTCACATCGAAGACTCTGATCCACTGCCTCTGAGTTTATACTACTCATTTCCAAACCATTTCATGGTTCATTGCTTGGAGATCTAATCCATTTCAGAACTTAGATCTCGCCTGTTACACCTGGTTAGTGAAAACAGAGCGACACTATGTCTTTCCTGGTCTCTGTTCTTTGTCTGTTAGCCACTTGTCACAGTCCTTTCATTGGCATACTGCGACACTATCACACTTCCCACATTGGTGAACTGTGATGTCGCACTGTGTACAAACATAGAGTGCACCGATTTGTCGAATTTGGCATGCAAGCATCGCCTCTCCATCTATTGATCTAAGCTTTGGTTTGCTGTATGAACTCACTCTGTGCTGCAAGATCCAGCCAGAAATCCCATCTTTGATTTGTGTGTGGAGTGTTTCGCTTAGTTTGGATTGGTTTTGGGTTATGCTTCGGACAAGCCTGAGGACCGGTAGTGGTGGACACTTTTGTCTCCTCCACCTTCATCCGCTCGCCCTTGCATTCCCTCCTCTCCATTAATTGATCTGGTTACTTCATTAGATAAGCTCCCAAACCCCATTTTCATTATCTTTTGAGCTTGGCTTGCTTGCTACTGTCTGATTTTGAGTCTTGTGTGTCTTCCAGTCTGACTGAGTGCTTGTATTTTCTTGAGATTTCTGAGTTTACTGAGTGCTGCAAGTAGTGTTTTCTTTTTAATCATTTACATATGAAAGCACAGTTGCTCTCAAGCTAATCTTGTGATGCAGCTATTCAAAAGTTAAAAGTGTTTCTTTCCCATAATTTCTCAAGCATTGTTGAAGAAAATTTGTGCATTGGAATGTTTTGCTCATGCATTTTTTGGAAAAATTGAATGAATGTGTGATCAGTTTGTTTTTTCTTGAAGTATGAATTGTTCATCTTCTTGAAAGACTGAAAGCATGTTTCAGTTTTTGCAAAATTAGTTCCATGCTAAGGAAATATAGATGCATTTTTAATTCTTATTGGTTTTAGATCATTGAAAGTGAAATTGAAAAACTTGCATACTCCATCTTAGAATCCTCTCTTTTCATTACCTAGTGTCATTTTGCTTTGAAAAGAAAAAGAAAAGGAAAAAATGTTGTGATTTGGATTAGTAGTGTTGTGATTTTGTGTCTTGTTGAAAAAAGAAAAGATTGTTTCATTATCATTTTTCATAGAGTTGGGATTGTGTTACATTGCATTGCTTTGGCAAAATTATTGGAAAGAAAAAGAAGATTTCTCCTTCCCATAGGTAGCATTCATCGAAAGAAAAGCATACTTTTGCATGTAGCTAGGGCTTGCATTATGTTTCTGATTATGTACTCACCTCATGCATTTACCTAACCGTCCAAGATAAAATTAACAGTAGAACTACAAAAAAATATTTAGAAACTTGTGTGTAAGTTAGAGACGTGTTCTAGCATCGTTAAGTGTGCCAGCTGTCGTTATTTGCTAGCACTTTATCCCGGGGGTATTGTAGTCTTCCACGTACTTATCGGTATATCGAGCTCCTTCATATACCAACCAAGTAACATAATTCATACTTGGCGTATATCGAAGGGTGTATCACGTACTCGGTAGTATATTGGAAGGTCTCCTGCCGAACAGTTGTGCATTAGACAACACCACTATGGATTTGAGCTCCCACATACCTTGCGTATATCAGGAGACACCACTAGGATTCTTGAAACCAACTGAGTTAACCATTTGGCCGTCTTGGCAAAGCAATACACTGAGAACAACACTCAGGGAGATAGCACGCACGTACTGTCCAGGTAATCGGGTATGGAGGAAAGGATACAGTCCCAATCCTCCTTGTCGCGTCATATTGTTGGACCCTGCAGTATATAGCGGTTTGTGATGCCTTGATAATCCCGTGAGGTTCTAGACTTTGAATCCACTCTGTCACATAAGTCTGCTTGTTTCCCTAGTTTGAGTAGGTTTTTCTACACCGCTTTTTTTTGTAGCATACCCTTAGGAGAAACATTGTTTCAGCCACCCTGGCTGATTTTCCTAACGCTCTGGAGGATTTTCCCTGGAGAAGATCCCGTAGGATCTTGAACTTATCGCTCGAATATCCCCTTAATCCAGAGGTTATTTCGAGGGTCAGAATGGATCAGCGTATCGCAGTCATAGTTACTGAAGTTGAAAACCCTACCTGAAATGGTGGGGGACTTTTGTTTCCCTCAACTCCACCAGATTCATCCACCTCCAACCCCCCACAGGGTGAAGAGGTGGACATTTCTACTTCGCAAGACAATACCCTCTCGACAGTTATGCCAAGAGAGACTGGATCGTTGGAATGGATAAATAAATCCCAAGATGACCCCACAACATCTGTTGGTCCAGCTGCAGCCTATTGGAAATCTTCCACCAGTCACCTAGTGGCTCATTTTTCCATCGCATCCCCACCTAACTGGACTAATCCGGAACTCTCTAGACCCTTCTACAGGCCCGACCCCGCCAATATTTTTGACCCTATCCAGGATCGACTGGAACAATTACGGGTTAGGGGTAATGAACTTCGAAGACAAAGTCTCGAGCAACGACCTGGGTATAGAGATACCTCAGTCCATCCAATATCTTTTATTTCACCTGAACCATCCCCCCACAACCTCACCATTAATGAGACTGGTCAACCCTCGCAAGAGTCCAGTCCTGCACCTCATGTGAACCAACCGGTTGAAGGACAACAGTCCAACACACCTGTTACTACCACGGTTACTTTACCAACTCCTCCCCCACCTCAAAATTTGAGGGGAGGATACTCCATTCCCCCGGATTATCTCATTGGTAACGTTATTACTACAATAGCTAATCAACAACCTATGCTGGTTCAACCTTTGCATAGTGGTCAACCTATTGTGGCTAGGGGAAAACCCTCATTTCCTATCCAGAACATAGGTGGTGGAATCCCCAACGGACCTCCCGTTGGACCTTCCCAACCTGCTAGACCATCCACCATGGGATTATTTCATGTTGGGGGGCCATCCAATGTAGCTCACCCCTCATGGAGTCAAGCATATCCAGGTTCTGTTAACCCTATGCTAGGCCAACCTAATCCATGAAACGCACCATACGGGATACCCTATCCCAGAAATTCCTACACTCTATGGGGGAAATAACTCGTTTTACAACATGGACCCCAACCAAATATCTATCAAGCGCCACCACCTCCGATCGGTCCCCCCCCCACCTCCTGCTGGAGGCGGTGGGCCCCCACCTAACTTAGGAGGAGGTGTACCTCTCCCTTCTGGTAGAGGTCCAACTCACTTGACCAAAAATGGCCCCCACCCTTTCGGCGGTTGCAGGAATGGTCCACCACCCCCCCAAGGTAGAGGAGGTAGAGGATCACCCTGTTATGGTGGAGGAGGAAATTTCCCTTCGACTGGTTGAGGTGGTCCACCACCCCCTCTAGGAAGAGGTAGTGGTGGATCTAATTATTATGGTGGCAGTGGTGGTGGTGGATCCCCTCATCCTTCTGGAGGAGGTGGTGGGGGCCCCCATCCTTCTAGCGACGGAGGTGGTCCACCACCCCCTCTAGGCGGAGGCAATGGTGGGCCACTGTATTATGGTTATGGACCCCCACCTCCTCCCGGTGGTGGTGGCAGACCTCCACCTCTTCTCGGTGGTGGAGGTGGACCCCCACCTTATTGGAATGGACCACCTTATGGTGGTAGACCCCCTTATGGTCCGGGCGGCACACCCCCCTACAGTCAGTTCCCTCCTGGTACACCCTATGGTCATACCAGTCATTACGCGCCTTACCCGTACTATCAATATGCATAGCCCAATCCACAGTTGCCCTTTTTGGCTACCTTGGACCTACCTGACCTATCTCGCTTAACCAATGACCCCATTTACCATGGAATTAATTGGCCACCTATTCCAGTGAAACTTCCATCTGATATCCCTAAATTTGATGGTAAGCCGGGTGAAGATCCTAAAAACCATGTGATGACATACCATTTATGGTGCTCATCTAATTCCTTAATAGAGGACTCGATCCTTCTTAGATTGTTTCAAAGGGCTCTCACCAGTTCGGCTGCCAAATGGTATATCGAGCTACCACCCCACTCTTTTCCTGATTTTGGTTCTCTTGCCATGAAATTTTTGACTCATTTCCAGCTACCTATACGGTATGAAACTGGTACCAAGATTTTAACCTCGCTCCGTCATAATACCGCCACTCACATTTATGATCATATTCATGAATGGAGAAGGAGACGTCATCTCATGAAAGCTCCTATCCTAGACCAACTCCTAACAGAATGGTTTACAAAGTCCCTTATCCCTGTCATAGCATGAGATGTTGCCATGGGAGGTGCTATCACTGAAGAACAAGCCATCGCATGCACCCATGTGCTAGCCTTAGTTTGTACTCAATCTCGCACATTGTTTGATATTCTTCCCGGCACAACCTGTGATGCTAACGACCCCGTGAAACCATTCAAGGGACCCCAAGCCGATGGCATCATTGGGTCCCTTCACACCCAGCCTTCTCATCAAACTGTTGGTCTTTCGCACCCCCAGGGTTCATCCCCATCACCAACACAAACTTGTCTCAGCACCACCAAGTCATCCCCTCCTACTACTACTGAAGAAGTGAATTCTGTCTCATCAGCTTCACCTCAGAAGTCCGGTAATAAGAAGAAAAATAAGGGAAAACCTAAGAAATATTCTACCTAGCATGAACAAAAGAGCACTCCTAAGGACACCAAACAGAAGCGGAAGCTAAAGTATCCTTGTTTACTATGTGGAGATGATCACTTCTCCAAAGAGTGTCCCCATAGAGACAAAGTCCAAAAGTTTCTTAGGGTTAAACCCACTCCCACAGTCCTCAATGACCCGTTTCCCACTCAAAACCAGCAGATGATTGCTTAAACTCCCTCAGCCTAGGGGGAACCATCCAATACCATGCATGTTCTCATGGTATGTAACGAGACGATCAATTTGAACACTCCCTCGCAATGATACGACCTGGTCTCTTCGAAAGAACCTGTTGGAAGTAATACTGAAAAAGATTCCAACTCTATACCTGATGTCACTGTATCGTTAGCATATCTCACCATTGAGAAGCTGTCCTTAGATTCAATATTGCGACCACCCAAGAGCACAATTAGAAAATTTGTTTTCAATCCTAATGCTTGGGCAACACAGAATTACAATATCATAGAAGACTTGGCACAAGCCCCTTGCGCCATGTCCATGCTGGAATTTTTGCAGAATTGTCCTAATCAACACAAAACTCTCCTTGCAGCAATCAGTGCGGTTGACCCTGATTCTTTGAATACCATCATGTTCCGACTTGAATATTTCAAGCCGAGGCTTTCCCATCAGCTCACATTCCAAGTAGTTGCAAACATTGTTGGAAAAATTCTCCATCGTACCCTTTTGGATGAAGGCACCTCTACTTCTGTCATGTCGATCGCCTGTTGGAGGGCCATCGGATCTCCTAAATTGAATCGTTCTCCTACCACGTTGAAAGCATTCGACGGATGTGGCTTTCAACCTCATGGGCTCTTACAATCTCTCGTAGTTGAGTTAGGCGGAAATACCGTGACCATCAATGTGGAAGTGGTCTCTGCCTCGATAGATTATAATCTCTTGCTTGGTTGCAACTGGTTTTACACCATGAAAGTGGTAGCCTCTTCAGTCTTCCACATAGTACAATTCCCCCATCAAGGAAAAATTGTTACCATTGACCAGTTAGATTTTTGCACACCGGACACTACTACTCATCCTGGTGACCATGTTCCTTCCATTGGACAAACGTCAAAATAGTATGAGAGTATAGGGGTTGGCCTTTTGAAAGATTCATCTCTCATGGGTGTTTTTCCGACTTTGGACCCCCCTAATCATGTTTCCTTGGTGAACATGATCTCCGTAGAGATTTCATATCACTCCACTGATACTTGGCTTGTACCTGACGAAGCCACAACACCCCTGATTGGAGATGCGATGCCTCTTTCGCCCATGGAACGTGTTTACGAGGCTATCCAATCAGCACCGAAGGACCACTTAACTTTGACCTCCCCACCCTATTCTCTACAATGGGCATCATCTCTCCCTAATCTCGTACTTTGGAATTTTCATTCAGATGAGTCCATCATGGAAGTCATGAATGTTGATGATGGTTTGTGGGATGACCTCCACCATTGGTCATCTTTTCTTCCGCCTTTGTAGTACATAGAGGACAACATTAGCGCCATCTTTTCACTGGATATCTACTCGTTTCCTCATTCTCGCATACTTACATGTCTTTCAGACTTTGAGGGCAACCTGGCCAACATTGAGCCTACCACCCTGGTAGACATTTCAGTGAAACCTAGTGTAGTGAAACACATTTGCATAGGCCAGAAATGTTCCCCTGAAGAAATAGCCGTTGGTATGGCCTTATTCAAGCAATTTCGAGACGTATTCGCTTGGTCCTATGAGGAGATGCCTGGGATAGACCCTGCAATTGTTTCTCACGAAATAAAAACATATCCTGACATCAAACCTGTACGTCAAAAGTTGTGACCGGTCGGAAGACTGCAGCGATCAAGGCAGAGATTGAAAAACTCTTAAAGGCTACCTTCATCTATCCTATCCCATTAACGGATTGGGTCTCAAACATCGTCCATGTGAACAAAAAGTAGGGTACCATTTGCGTCTGTGTCGATTATCGGGACCTTAACAAGGCTTGTCCAAAGGACAACTATCCGACTCCGTTCATCGACCAGATCATCGACAATTGTGCCTAGAGCATCATATTTTCATTCATTGATGGATTTTCCAGTTACAACCAGATTGAGATCAACCCAGCCGACCAACATAAGACAACTTTCATCTGTCCTTGGGGGACATTTGCATATCGCAAACTCCCATTTGTCCTTACAAATGTAGGTGCTATGTTCCAGTGGGCCATGTCATATGCTTTCCATGACATTAAGGACTTTGTGGAACCTTACCTAGACGATCTCCCTTCTCATTCAAAGCAGCGTGAGTTCCACATGGATCATCTAACGGCCATTTTTCTCAAATGCAGACGGTACAATATCTGTCTGAATCCTCATAAGTGTATCTTTTGCATAGAGTCTGGACGCCTCTTAGGGTTTATTGTCTCGAAGGATGGGATCTGTATCGATCCCTTAAAGATGGAGGCCATTGTCAACCTACCACCTCCAACCAACTTGATGGAACTTCAAAGTCTCCAAGGGAAGGCGACTTATTTAAGGCGTTTTGTTTGTAACTTCGTGGAAAAAGCTAAGGGGTACATTAAACTGCTTAAGAAGGATGTCTCATTCATTTGGGATGAACAAGCTCAAAAATCCTTCCATAGCATCAAACATGCTATCATGCATGCCCCCGTAATCCAACCGCCAAACTATTTCCAAGATTACATCTTATATCTTGCTGCTTCTGCTACCACTGTCGCCATGGTTTTGGTACAGGAGGATCAAAACGCCCAGGAACATGTAATATACTATGGAAGTAAGGGTCTCGTTGACGTTGAAACTAGATATTCACATGTTGAAAAGCTTGCTCTCGCGGCAGTCATCATCGTCCAAACGTTCCGACACTATATCCTGCTCTGCACCACCACCATCATTGCAGACTCGAACCCCATGTACTTCGTGATGACACGACAGGTGCTTGGGGGCAAGTACTCATGCTGGATTATGATATTGCAAGAATTCGACCTTCTTTTTGAGAAAACCAAGTCTAAAAAGTCTTTGGTGTTTGCTGAGCTTATTTGTGACCTTCCCCATCCTAATGTAGAAGTTGAGCACAATGATTCTTTTCTGGACGAATCATTGTTTTTCATTAGTACGACTGATCCGTGTTATGGAAATATTTCATTATATCTTCAAACCCAACGCTTCAATCCTCAACTGTCTCGTGACGACCGTCGTAGAATACATCACCATGCGAAGTATTATCTGATCATAAGTGATACTTTGTACCGCTGTGGTGTCGATTCAATTCTTCGACGTTGTCTAACTCATGATGAGGCTAAACGCGTTCTGAATGACTGTCATGCTGGGGCATGTGGCGGTCACCTATTTGGGATCGCTATAGCCCAGAATATTTTACGCGCAGGATATTATTGTCCTACTATCTTCAAATATTGTATTGAGGCTGTGAAAAGATGTCCACCATGTCAACACTTCCATACAAAGAAGCGCACCCATCCCGCCTCATTACACCTGGTTATTGCCGTGGTCCCCCTCGCAAAATGGGGCATCGATTTTATGCATTGTAAGCCTACCTCAGTCGGGGGGCATAGTTACATCATAGTAGCTGTGGATTACTTTACAAAGTGGGCCAAGGCAATGCCTACATACCAAAACGATGGAAAAACCACCGCACTCTTCATGTTCAATCATGCAATAGCGCAGTTTGGAGTTCCACAGGCGATAGTAAACAACCATGGTTCTCACTTTCAGAACCATATGGTTCATGAACTGAGCGATAGATTGGGTTTTCGCCATGAAAACTCAACACCCTACTACCCTCAGTCTAATGGACAAGTCGAGGCCATTAATAAGTTCTTAAAAACTATGGTCCAAAGGATGGTAGGTACGCATAAGTCCAACTGGCATAATATGCTCTTTTCAGCATTATGGGCCTACAGATTTTCCGTTAAAACTGCCATAGGTTTTACTCCTTTCCAGTTGGTGTATGGAATGGACACTGTCCTTCCTACAGAGTGCGAAATTATATCTCTACAACTCGCTGTCGAACTTCTTCCTAACACTACTGCCGAGGAAGAACATTTCTTGTACTTAGCAAAACTTGACGAGTCCCACCGAGACGCTCCTCTTGCTAATGAAGCACACAAGAAATGCATCAAAGCTCAATACGACAAGTCAATAGAACCTCGTATCTTCAACGAGGGCGATCTAGTCCTCACATAACACCAAAAACATGACAAGCTAGGGGCAGGAAATTTTGAGTCCATGTGGCACGCACCTTACATTGTCAAACGTGTTCTGGAAAAGGGAGCTTACGAGCTTGAAGACTATGATAGAATATCTTTGAGTGAACCCTATAATGGGCTTTACCTGAAGAGGTACTGTTCCTGAACCTATCATGCATAGACTTTCTTGTATATACTGTACATGGCATGTTGGTGTATTTTTGTGTGGTGTAACATGCTTGTTTTTTTTTAGTGCCTTTAGATCTTGTTTCCGCTTCTTATACCATGTTCTGCCTGCATGTGCAGATGGAAACATGCTACGGATTTGCGGACAGCGCCAGCTGACATACCCGTAACCTTGCTTCGGCAGCTTAGGTATTGTATTTCCCAATAGGCGAGCTCATCATCTCAGGAGGAAGTTTCCTTGGATTTGCAACCAACAATGCCGCAGAATATTTGGCAGTAGTTGGAACCATAATCGAGGCCATTTCCTTGGGTATGATCCATGTTTTCATCCACATGGATTCTCAACTAGTGGTTTCCCATCTTAACCAGGTCTACGCTATCCATGATCCTACCCTACTCCATCTCTTTAGACGAGTTCGTCTCCTGGAAAGGTCATTTGAATCCATTTAATACATGCACATTCCACGAGAGTTAAACGCAGTTGTTGACTCGATGGCCAACTTCATTCTAGATTGGTACATTGCACACACATAATACTCATAATATGTAAAAGCATTCACAACATGTAAATAATACACTGTATAAAAAAAAAGCATATAAACAAGATCACATCGTTATGTTTGGAACACATAATGTATAAATCGTCGGACTGTCTGTATATATATATATAATCTCAAAAAGGTAGTGCTGGTACAAAAGTCTGAAGCACGACAAATTTCAGTAAGTCTCTACAAAATATGAAGCCTCGCAGCTTTCAGTAGTACAAAATCTGAGGCTCTTAAGCTCTCAGTACATACACAATAACAACATATGGCCTATCGCCTAGCCCGTACAACCCTAGGAGGTCTAGTAGCCCTAGCCTGCTGAGTCTGAAAACAATCGACTTCTCTCGCAACCTTACGAAGTAGCGCATTGAAGCGCGCAGTAGCTCCAACCATGTGTACCTACATGGGCCGCGAAACCTCATCTACCGATGACTCAAAGACGTCTAATGTCAACCCACTCAGTTTGGCATAGACTCTATCCATCTCCACGATGGCAACATGCACAGTTGGACCCACAAATTCTACATCCCCCCTCTCTCTCCTAGCTAGAAGAGAGGTACCAATAGGTCGTACAGGTCCCACATCTGCACACACATGTTGTTCATCTGTCAGCACTATATAAAAAAAAATGATAAATGCACAAAACTTAAAAAGTACAAGGGTCATTTGTTCTTACCAAGGTCTCCCCATGCTGCTTCCTTTGGCAGTGGCAAGTCTGGGTCATCCCTAAAGTCCATGCCACTATATGGGAAATCCTCCACCATCAGTAACTGGCCCTCCATCCAAGTGAAGAACTCAGGAGGGTATCCAATATTAGGGCCCCCACCATGTAGGGCCATCACATCGGTCCACCTGGCCATGTAAGGATCTCTAGGATCCCTATCCTCTAGTGGTACCTGAGGACGTAAAAGGGGGACCCGTTCCAGTAAGAATGAAATCACTATGGATCCATAGCCGAACTACTTGAGCTCTCCCCACTGACACTTTGTCAACTGAGCTCGCATGTTTGCGAGGACCCCCTCACACCAGTTTAAGATCTTTGGAGACATACAGTCCTCCGCATAAAGCATCTGTGCCCTGGTGGCTAAGTGAGGAGCTTGGCTCCCCACCATCCTCGTAATGGTGAACAGTATGGCACGTAATGGGCATTCTTGTACATCTTTAATGGGAATCTTCCCACTAGATGCATGAGTGTTGGGAACACAATGCTGTTGGATCATATCATCCACGATTCGATCACTCCCATGTGATCCAATAAGTAGCACGTTGTCCCATCTTCAGGACAATTCGATCAGAAAATAGATGTCCTCGACATCTATGGTAAGCTCATGCACAAATTATTGCTGGGCCGCATCCCAGCATTGGAGCATGTGACTCAAGAGTGGAATTTGGGATCTCATCCCCTGGACCCGGAAGAACTTGAGGAGCCCATAGTTCCTCAATGCTCCTACACACTATGGGTCATTTGCAGCTTGTTCATCATCCAACTCATGTTCCTGTTCTCGCCATTCTAGAACCATTTTGATGCTTGGAACCTGCTAATAGGAGAGTATAAGCAATGTTAGAACTTGCTTCAACCACTAACAGTCTTTCTTTTGATCTTGGTTTGAAGTTGGGGATGGACGTCGCCATCGTCGCACCCCATTTTTGCAAATAGAGCGACGTCATCGTAGTCCACTTTTGAGAACTTTGCGATGACTCAAGCTCATCGCAGTTCCCAAAAAGGTCAACTGCGACGAGCCGAGGGCGCAATGGCCCTTCCCAATTCAAGCCCAAACTAAAAAAAATGACTGAAATTCAAAAATGTAAACCACTATGATTTTGCTGGATGAAGTTTAGGGTTACCTCCTCCTAACGGCGAGTGAATTGGCTGATCATAGCTCCTAGAATCAATGAGTGAAGATTTGGCTCCAATTGGCACTACTCCTCCCAAATTTGGCAAATAGAACAGTGGTGACTATGTTTGGTTTTTATTTCTATTTATAAACATAATGGAATATTCCTTTTTCAAATATTTGATGCCATTATGCCATTTGCTATAGTTTGGATCGGTTTTAGTATATTTGAACGTTCGGTTGAGTATTTGACC
Organism: Larix kaempferi; assembly: GCA_027924585.1. Taxonomy (NCBI): domain Eukaryota; kingdom Viridiplantae; phylum Streptophyta; class Pinopsida; order Pinales; family Pinaceae; genus Larix; species Larix kaempferi. The sequence continues at coordinate 5,198,958 of BSBM01000100.1, read as the reverse complement.
TAGTTTCTGAGTGTGAAGGAGTTGTGAAGTGCCTTTCTATGCCATTTCCATATTGGAACGGTCATCTCAGGTATGAACACCCCTTGTGTATTTTGTCGTTTACGTTTTCGATTCATTAGATTTTAATTATTTAATGATTATGAGCTTACTCTTTGTTCTTTCTCATGCTCTTGAAACCATGAGAATACATTACCGAGTTACGATTTATCACTTTTCCTGGCTTGTTAAACTCCTATGGAAAAGGAACCCCCGGAGTCTACCTTTAAGCTCTTTTCAAGCTCCCGAAATACGAAAAAGATTTCCAAGCAAACTTGTCACGTTCCCGCTTGTAAAAGAATATGAATGATTGTATCCCTGGTGATAGTTTACCCCTTTTTCGGACCAGGGGGCACTAGTTACGAAAAAGGTATACTCTAGGCAATCATGAATGGAAGAGTCCTCTTCCACGTTGTTTTACCCTTTTTCGGGTGATGAGGCTAACGTTACGAAAAAGGATCGTTGGATTCTTCTTTAGTTCTTTTCAGACTCTCTAAACATGAAATGATGACCGAGTTTACCTTCTATGGACTCGTTAAACTCATGCATTGAAGGGCCCACCATGAGACGAACCCCTCCTATCCCAACTTTGGAAAATATTTGGGATTGGACTCATCTATGAGATGAGCTATACCGAGCATTTGGTTATCCTCATCAAGCTCGTAAAAAACACATGAGGCACTCATTGTTCATGATGGGGAAAAAGGAAAGCTTTTTTGTTACACACTTTACCAGTGGCAGTACGTAGTCGTTCTTGAACATGGCACTCATCTACATTTGCATACTGTACTTGGATCATCTGTTTGTCCTCAATTTTTGTCTACTTCCTGAGTCTTGTTACTCCTTTGAGTCATTCAAAGAAAGCTTCCCCCGTCAGTTGCATTAGGAGTTAGCATTGTGCTCATCATGTCAATACTGCCAAGTCATGCCATGCCCATGTTCAAGAATACGTCCACCATTTATCATCTGCAGTCAGTACGCCCGTCACTTTGTTGGTCTACTCTGAGTCAGTCCTGCATGTTACTACGCCGTCTGATCTACTCTACACATCTTTTGTCGTGTTTTGTGTCGATTGATGGGGGATTCATCATGGCCGTCCTTCGACGGATTCATCCTCGTCGACATCAACTCATCATCCGAGGACTGAATCTAGAAACCAACCAAGTACCTCGGCCCTGCATGACTCAATGACAGGTTACCTCGCTTTCAAAACAAGTTTACATCATTGACTCTTGATTGAAATATTTCATCTTGCATTCGACTTCAATTCACTTATTCATGCTTGATGATATGTACTGTGATACCTTGGGAATCATTAACATCCATGATGATTTCCCTCGTGCTTGTTAACGGTTTACATCAATGACTGGTAATCAAGTGGTTTCTACCATGTTCAACATCAAGACATTTGTAATCACATGGATAGATTCGTATCATTGAGGGTTCAGCTTGAAGACCCTGGGGAGTCATGTTTTACCCAGGTTACGATGGAGTTTGTATTGAGTTATATTACACGGATCCACATTTGTATTGGTCGTGGCTATGTTATCATCTCATCATGGATCTATGCTTGTGTCCAGTAGCCATGATTGTGTTCAGTCGGTCATTACTACCATGGATTTGCATTGTATCGGTCGGAAGCCATGTTTTGAGTCATGTGAGACTGTGTGCTCAGATTCAGTTGTACTGCGGTAGTGTTGTTCATCCAACAAGTCCATTGCCATTCCTTCTGTCAAAGCACTTCACCTGTCTATTTTTTCAACAGCTTCATGCTTTGGGGGGCATTTTGTTACACCTAAAATCTTACCACTATTAGATTCAGTTTATACATCCTTGAAGTTCTATTAACTAATTCATTTACTTGAAAGGGACATCATTGCACTTCTCCTAGGTTTTGAGAGGTCGCTGCAGGATGCACTCATGCAACCCGCGACATCGCACCTTGCTCCATTACAGGGTGCAACGAAGTCAGTTAAAAGGAAAAAATAGCTTCTTCGAGCTCATTCTTGAAGGTTGCTGACTTGGATCCCTATCCCTAACCTATTGGGGGGACTAGCCTTCAGTTCCTAACCTATGGGGAGGATCCCCTATCTCTCTCCTATCATATCTCAACCTACCATATCCATATCCTATCCACTTAGTCCTATATAAGTGAGGCCCTACCCCTCTCCAAAAGGAGGAAGTCTATGGTACTCTTATGCTAGTGAAGCTAAGCCTGATAGATCTAATACTCTAGCTTGGGGAACATCTACTTCTCTCTAGGAGCTTTGGCATGGCTTGTCGCAAGGAGCTTGCAGCGTTAAGGCAATGGTTGTAATCCTATTTTCTATTGTACTTCTCCACTCTTCAATACAATTAATATAATTGCTTTCCATAAATGTTGTCTCTTTGATAATGTTTAGAGTTTTACTCCTTAACTGTTAACTTAGATCTGTCATATGAGATATATGCTTTCACTTCTCGTGGTTTGTTACATGTTCAATAGGGTTTAGCTACTTGCAATTTGGTAGCGCTGGAGCATTGGATCAACGAAGGAGAAAGGGATCTACAAATATAAGGTAAACGATCTACTCGTACATTTGTACTTCTACAAGATCTAGGAAAGTATTTTATGTTTTGTCATATTTGTTCTAGACTTACGTTAAGCTAGGGAGATCAGGCCTTGAGACCACTCTCGGTAGATTGTCCGTGAAACAACCAAAATTCCTCACAACTAGTTGAACAAGCCATGACATACTCTGCTTTGACTGTACTCAGTGCATGTAGGACTACTTTCTCCTAAACCAAGAGATCACACCTGATCCCATACTAAAGTAGCACCCTGAAGTGCTCTTCCTATCTACAGCACTACCATCCCAATCTGAATAAACATAACCCTCCAGGTTAAACTTTTGATTCTCATCATGCTTGAGCCCATAGTAAACTGTACCCTTCAAGTACCTCAGAATATGCTTTACAGCAACCAGGTGAACACCTCTCGGATCTGTCAGGAACTGGCTCAATGTGTTCACTGCAAAATAAACATCTGGTCTCGTGTTTGTTGGGTACATCAAGGACCCAAGCATCTGAAGATACACTGTGACATCAAACAATTCAGATGAAGCATCACATAGAAGCTTTAGTTTCAATTCCATAGGCGTGGCCATGGCCTTGCAGTCCATCATCCTGAACCTCTTCAGGATTTATACCGCATACTTCCCTTGTCCAAGGAAGATTCCATCTGCACTTTACCACACCCCCATGCCTAGAAAGTAGTGCATCATCCCCAAGTCCTTAATCTCGAACTCGGGAGCAAGCTTCCTCTTCATATCAGCAATCAACCTATCCTCACCTATAACAAATAGGTCATCCACATACAATAGTAGTATCACTGGATTTCCTTCCTCAACCTTGTACTAAAGGTTGGAATCCTCTTTATTCTTGGTAAAGCCCAAACTAGATAGAAAGTTGTCTATCCTCCCATACCAAGTCCTAGAAGCTTGCTTCAAGCAATACAAGGCTTTCTTCAACTTGCACACATATGACTCTCTGTCATGAGTCTCAAAACCAAGTGGCTGCTCCACATACACTTCCTCTTCGACTACACCATTCAAGAAAGTTGTCTTGACATCCATCTGGTGTATCTTCCACTTCATCATTGCAGCCAGAGCAAGTACTGTCCTGATGGAAGTGTATCTGGCTACAGGAGCAAAAGTGTCTTCATAATATATTCCCTCTTTCTGGGAGAAGCCACAAGCTACAAACCTCGCCTTGTATTTCTATATGCTACCATCTGCAGCATGCTTGATCTTATATATCCACTTGGAAGTCACAATAGACTTCCCTTCTGGTCTTGGGACCACATCCCCAACATCATTCTTCATGATCAACTGTTATTTATCAACCATGGCATCCTTTACTGTATCTGGGATTCTGGGAACTTCAGATTCTTCAATATCTTCAATAGATAGTTTTCTGGAACTTCATTGCTAGAACAAATGTTGTAGTCCTTCTTTTGTAGGTGATTGTACATGCTCTTTCCTACAAGTCAAATTCAATTGCATGATTAGAAACTTCTCATAGTTTTTAGAACAAAATCTTACACATAAGAATATATGTCATATAGTCATGCAATTATCTTAGCCAATGCTTCAATACAACATTTATCCATATCCCATAACTTTCTAGATTCCTTCCATCTCTACCAGAACATTGTTAAGAGTTTGCACTACTCCCAACATGTTAGCAAAGAGGTTTCATTCTAGATAAGTAGCAATGGAATGTTGTACAGTGCCATAGGCCGCTTACCCATTACATGCATATTAGTAGTATATTGTTCATTAATGCAATTATTCTAATATGCATAATACACAACCTAAGTCTAGGAAAAAAAGTAAATACATCATTGAACAATATTATTTAAACAATCAGATATACAAGAAATGACAATTCAAACACTTATCTTTGTTTATTTGTTGGGTGGACTCCCTCTCAATCTTTGCTTCCTTGCAGGAGTTGTTGGAGTCCGACTCTGAATTAGCTTCTTCTACTCCTTTGTGTTTTGGATTGTAAGGAGTGGTCAACTCCCTTTTAATCCCCGAATCACTGCATAACTTCTTGAATTATTCTGAAGTGAATTCTCCACCATTGTCGCATCTAAAAGTCTTGATATTCCTTTTAGTGTGGTTTTCTATCAAGGCTTTGAATTCCTTGAATTTGTTGAATACTTCATCTTTGTTCTTGAAGAAACATGTCCAAGTCTTCCTAGAGAAATTATTAATGAAAGAAACATAATATGCATACCCACTCAAAGAACTGGATGACATCAGACTGCATACATCAGAGTGGATAGTTTCTAAGATTCCTTATGCCTTGCTTTCACTGCTTGGAAATGCCTTCTTTGTGTTCTTTCCTTTTGCACACCCTTTGTGAACACTTTCATGCTTTGACTGGATTTCAGGAAGACCTTCTATTGCTTTGCTTACAATTGGTAGTGCCCTATAGTGCACATGAGCTATCCTTCTCTGCCAAAGTTCACTTGGCTCCATGGATTCATGTACCATGGCATGTTCAGGTTGCCCCTTCAATTTGTACAATCCTCCCTCTTGTTCTCCATCATCAATGGTCTTACCTTTAGGCCACATGAGTACCTGTCCATCAACAAATGTAACTCTCATTCCTTTTGCATCCAAAGATTATTTGGAGAGAATATTCTTTTTGAGTCCATTTGCATATAGAACATCTTTCATCTTCAAAGACTTCCTAGAGTCTAGTTTGTAGGAGGCTTCATCACTTCCTTTTATAGGATATTGATATTCATCCCCAAGTTTCACCGTATGAGGTGACTCATGTTCAGATAGATCTATAAAGGATTCTTTAAACCTAGTCATGTGTTTGGAGGCCCCACTATCAATAAGCCAATCATCACATCCATGAGAGATAGTACTTGTGAGAGAAGATATTAGAACATATTCCTCATCACTTGATGAATCTTCACTTTCTGCCCTAGTCTTCTTCTTGGGAGGTTCATCATCCTCAGCAGCATGAGCATGATATCTCTTCTTGTTTCTCTTCCTCATCTTGTTGAAGTTGTTATTGTTGTTGTTCTTTTTGTTTTTGGGACAATCTTATGAAAAGTGTCCCTTCTCATTACAAGTAAAGCACCTCAAATATTTCTTATCTCTTTGATGGTGGTGTGGAGCTCTCTTGTGATAAGATTTCTCCCTCTTGGACTTACCTTTCTTAGTATTTGTATTGAGAGTTTGATCTTTATTTCCCATCTTTTCTTCTCAGGCCACAAGCCTAGCTTCTTCTTGTGAACATTCCTCCCACAGTCTACTGAAAGAGATCAATTTATTTCTTGTGCAGATTCCTTAGATGAAGGAGTCCCATGGCCTAGGTAGGCCATTCAGAGTGGTCATGACAATTTATCCATTCTCCACTACTTCATCCACAGCTTCAAGTTGTTCCTTGATTTGAGAGACCTTAGAAAAGTAGGATTGGATGGTCTCTCCATTCTAGATCTGTACCCCTTTCAATTGATTCCGTAGAGTCATCTTTCGAGTTATGTTATTTCCTTCAAACAATTTGTCCAAAGAGTCAAACATCTCTTTGGGTGTCTTTAGGGAAGACAAATGGGGTATGAGATGGTCCTTGATAGAATTAGTAATGATTCTCTTGGATTTGACCATGTTCTTCTTGTGTAAGGCCTTAGCCTCTTCTCCCTATGGAACTGGAACCTCTTAACTTATGTAAGTGTCCAACTCATTCTCTTCTAGGATTAACGCAACCTATACTTCTAGGCTCGGAAATTATCATCCCCTTAAAGCTTATCATCAAGCTTGGTGTGTTGAGACATCTTAAAGAGTACTTCAAATGGAAATAGAAAAGTTATTAGGTCTTACCACTTGATTTGTTGAAAACTAGATCTCGGGCTGGATTAGGGTTTGTCAGAGAAACCCTAAAAAATCAAAATTTGAATTTCAAACTTTTGAATGGATGGAAAGATGCACCTTGCTAAGATAATCAAGCTGGTATACTTAAAATTTGAAATCTGCAAAAAATGACCCCTCAAAATTGTCTTTGAAACTTTTGGATTTCCTCGACAGAATCCCAAACTAGGGTTCGATATTGCCTGGGGTTCTACCCAGCCAAAAATTTCAATCTTGTGCTATAAAATTCGATTTTTTTGAGGAGCTTCCAGTCGTGGTCATAGATTCCAAAAATTTCCACTTTTGCAGAAACCCTAATTTTCCACCCTTCCGATCAAAATCCCAAACTAGGGTTTGATCAAGCCCAACCTTCTACCCAACCAAAAAGTTTGATCTTGGTCTCTAAACTTCGATTTTCTTGTGGGGCATACAACCATGGTCTCAGATTCTAAAAATTCCAACTTTCTCTGAAACCCTAATTTCCCGCAGCAGTGATGGGCCAAAAACTGAAAGTGCTGAGAATTGAATTTTGTATCGACAGAAAGATGCACCCTTACTAGGAGAGTCAATATAGCCTCCCTCCTTTGATGATTTGTGGAGAGAAACCCAAAAATTAAGAAGCCCTAGCTTCCGCAGCTACACAATGTATTCTTCTTAGGTCATCTCTGATACCATGTTAATTTTTTGATAATTTCATTCCATTATCATTCAGGATCATACTAAGAGAATAACATGTACATCATAACAATCATAAGCACAATAAAAAGCACACAAGAGACACAGAGTTTCCTCAGGGAAAACCAAGAAGGTGAAAAACCCGCAACTTCCTTAGAGATAGAATAAGCCACAATACAAGATCACAATGATCAAACCCAAAGAGATGTCGCTAGCCAATACTCCTCCTCCTCAACTTGTGCACTAGTTTATCTCTTAGCTATGCGAGCTTGAGAAGTGAGTGAATGAATAGAATGAGAGAGGCACACCCTCTATTTATGCATTGACTTGACCTGCCAATAAACCAACAGGGCCGACTTCCTAAGGAATCCTAATAACCCAACCACATGACCTAACTAGGGCCGACCCCACACTGGTGGTCTAATAACCCATCAATACAAATGATGACACTTACAATGTAACTTGTGACACTTGGAAATACAAATGATGACACTTCTAATAAGAGGAATGATACATCTATGTTGGATATACAATAAAGTGCAAATGTAATATACAAGTGAATATCTTCCAAAGTTACAAATACATCAACAAATGATACCCTCACAAGGCCATGTGATTTTAGTGGAGGAACTCTTCTTAGCCTTATATGGATAGAAGAATCATTTAGAGCTTGATATTAAGGTTTCCTCCACTAACAATGTGTAAGGAACCAAGGCCACAAGAGCTATGTATATAGTGCCATTTATAACCCTCTAAAGTAATCAGTGGTGCTCTTAGGTAGTGTTCATCGCTCTAGATGCCTCAACGATTTTTTCAAGGCCCAAAACATGGTATTTTTCCACGGAACATAATTCACAAGGGATTAAGACATGTACATACTAATTCACACCACACAAAGGTAACAACATTCTCAATCATAGGCTAACTATACAAATTAGGAGGTTGTGTGTGGTTGGTGGAGGCAAATTGTTGGTTGTGGAGCCTGATCTTCCAGTCTCATAGATGTTGATTCAGCCGTGTTTGTACTCCAGGTTTGGTTATGATCCCGAAACGCTCCCTAGGGTGTCCAGAGGAGTGGTTGTACCCCCTCAGCTGGGGGGCATGGGGGCCAGCCGGCCCCCGAAGGAAATTTTTGGGGTTGTTTTACGGGCCCATGGTTTTGGGTAACCCATGGTATTTTCCCATTGCATTTCCCCTTTATAAGAAAGACATTGTAATATGTCTAGGGTTGATGTTATGGATTGTAAATATCTCTGAGATCATGAAGAGAGATTGTGAGACAGTGAAGAGGAAGTGCAACGGATGTGCTGCAGGTTGTATCCCTTCATTTGTTGGATGGTATAATAATAAGAACTGTCAATTTCAGTGTGGATGTAGCCCATCTTTGGTGAACCACAATATATTGGTGTCTCTCTTGTAATGTGTTTGTGTGATTATATTTGCATTTCTGTTTATTTTTATTGCTCTGCGATCTTGTTTTTCTAACACAAACTTACTACCCCTAGATGGTTACAAGATTCCTTATAGGAAAAGGTTCATGTATCCTCCACTAACCATTTCAAAGGCCCCAAGGCAACAAGACTTGGATATATTGTACAATGGATACCCCTATGAATTCATACATAGTGCTTTGAGGATTTATAATTCATGGATTATAACCATGTCCATTTCCAAGGCCCTACTACCCATACCTAGTACTAGAAAAATCCTAATGGAACACATATCTCAATTTGAGGGAAAACATACCATCCGAAGGTATTATACATTGAGACATTATTTAGGTCTTAATTTGAAGGAAAACATGCCATCTGAAGGATTTATACATTGAGACATTATTTATGGGCCTGATATGTAGGTCTCATTCCATCACCATGTTGATGCTCCCATGTGCCCTATAGTTGGATACATAGTGTCGCGGTTACCCCTACAAATTCATGTGTGGTGATTTGAATATTGTTTCATGGTTCTTAATACCTCAATGGTTTCTTTATGGCCTGAGGCATGGTATTTTCCCCTAGAATGTCATTCCCAAGGCCTTCAGACACATACACATTTTTAAAAGCCACCTAATGGCACCGATATAATCAGTCATATGCCAATGAAACTTAAGGAGGACATATGTGGTTGGTGTAGGAAACATTATTAGCCTTGTATGGATAGAAAATTTCTTTAGGGCCCAAGGTTTAGGTGTCTTCCACTGACCATGTCCAAGACACCAAGGCCCCAGGACCTAGATACATAGAACCATAGATATGGTTACAAAGTTTTGCATGGTTATTTGAGACATTCTTAGTGTATCTAGATGCCTCAATGGTTTTTTTAGGAAAACATTCATGGTATTATTTCCTAGATAATCATTCCCAAATCCCCAGGACAAATACATTCTTCTCAAAATCACCTAACATCATAAATATCCCCAATCATGGGCCAATGTAACCTCAAGAGTCCATATGTGGTTGGTTGAGGAAATATTCCTAGACTTGGATGTCTAAGAGATTATTTTTGGGGCAAAGGTTCAAGTATCCTCCCCCTACCATGTCCAAGGCCCCAGGGTCCCAAGGCATTGATGTACATTGTGCCATGAATATCTCTACGAAGTAATGCATGGTGCTTAGAGGCATTGATCCATGGATACAAGACCTCAGGAGACAACTTGTTATTGGTGGAGGAAACCTTCTTATCCCTAGATGGTTAGAAGATTCCTTTAGGGCTTGAGTTGCATGTCTCCTCCATTACCATGTTTAGGGTCCTAATACCACAAGACCTAGATACATAGCACAATGGATACCATAGCATAATGGATACTCATGCAAAGTCATGTGTAGTTATTTGAGGCATTGCATGTGGATTTATATGCCTCAATGGTTTCTTTAGAGCCAAAGGATCTAGGACATCTTCATAATTCTTAAACCACCTAATGGCACCAACATCCTGAATAATAGGCCAATGATACCTTCAATAAGCCATGTGTGGTCGGGGGAGGAAACCTAGCTAGTTCTAGATGCCTAGAAAATTCCTTTAGAGCCTATGGTTTAGGTCTCCTCCACTAACCATGTCCAATGCCCTAAGGGCACAAGATCCAAATACATAGCACTATAGATACCACTCCAAAGTTGTTCATGTTGGTTTGAGGAAATGTTTGTGGATTTGAATACTTCAAAGTTTTATTTAGGGAAAAAGACATGGTATTCTTCCCTAGAACATCAATCCGAAGGCCCTAACACACTATATACTACTCAAAACAACTTGTTGTCACTAACATAATAAGTCATAGGATAATAATACACTCAAGTAGCCATGTGTGGTTGGTGGAGACCACCTCCTTAACCTTAGATGGATAAAAGATTCCTTTAGGGATTAAGGATCAAGTGCCATCTACTGACCATGTCCAATGGCCAAAGGAAAATAACCTAGATACATATTACCATGTTTACCCCTATGAAGTTATGCATGATTCCTTGACACATTGTTCATGGCTCTAAATTCCATAAGAATTGATTTAGGGCCAAACACATACTCTTCTTCCTTAGAATATCATTCCCAAGGCCTTGAAGCAAGTAGATATTACTAAAAATATCTAATTGTACTAAGATCCTCAATCATAATCCAATGCTAACTTTAAGAGGCCATGTTTGGTTGGTTGAGGTATCCTTCTTATCATTGGATCGATAGAAGATTCCTTTAGAGCCTGAGGTTCAAGTCCCATCCCTTGACCATGCCCAATGCCCCAAGTCCTAATGACCTGGATGCATAGTGCCATGGATACCTTCTAAATCCATGCGTGGTTCTTTTTGGAATTATCTATAACTTTGTATGCCTAAATGGTTTCTTTAGGGCCAAATGCATGGTCCTCTTCTATAGAGTGTCATTCCCAAGGCTCCAAGTCATGTGTCTAATGCTTAATACCAATTATTGGCATTAAAATCACTAATCATATACCAATGATACCCTGAAGAGGCCATCTGTGGTTGGTGAAGGCATCCTTGTTTGACACAGATGGCTGGAAGCTTCCTTGAGGGCCCTATTTTTAAGTCTCTTTCATTGACCATGTCGAATTCCCTAAGGCCACAAGACTTGGATACATAATTCCATGCATATCCCTACAAATTCATGTGTGGTTCTTCAAGGCATTGTTTGTGGTTGTGGAATCCTCAATGATTTCTTTAGGGCTAAAGTCATGCTATTCCTCCCTATAACTTCATTCATAACACCCTGAGACATGTACATACTCCTCAAAACACCCTAATGTCACTAACATCCTCAATCATAGGCCAATGACCCTTCAGAGGTGATGTGTTGTTGGTGGATAGAACCTTCTTATCTCTAAATGGCTAGAATATTCCATTAGAGCTTGAGCTTCATTCTGTTAAGATTTAATATGCTAAGATAGAAAATAGCAGCATTACATTCCATTTCACAATAATAGCATATACATGATCACTGAAGAAACAACAAGCATAGCATAAACACAAGAGACACAGATTTATCCTGGGAGACCCTCATGGGGTAGAAAACCCAGCAAAGCTTCCTCAATATAGATGACCAACAATATACAAAGATGCAAACCAAAGACATGATCTCCTCCTCCACCATAGCAGACCTCTCCTCCACAAGTGCGCTACATTCTAAGTGAGGGAAGTGTGTCAAATGAGGAGCTCACCTCCTCTATTTATACACATCTCCGACTTGTACAATATATTAACTAGGTCGGCCCCAACTTTACCATTGGGTTAAACACCCGACTACAATTGACTAAGCCGACCCCTCTAGGGTGGTCTAACAACCCTTTGATCCACATAACACATACAGGGCCGACCCCCACTAGGGGAGTCTAATAAACCAAGTTACCACATTCCAACGGAGGAATAAACATCTCCGGATATACAATAAGATCTCCACGGAGGAATGAAACATCTCCGGAATAATAAAGTACAAATATAATATTCTTTGAAGTTACAATATTTCAACACTCCCCCTTAACGAGAAGAATATTATAATAGCATCTGCACAAGAAAGGAGTCATCAGCATCATCCATGATACATCTATAAATCATTGGAAGCTTTCTCAACATCATCAGTAACTCAAGCAGTTATTGGAACATCTTCAATACTAGAACATCAACATCTTCAGTACTGAGTCTTTATCTTCTGCAGCACGCGAACAACTACAGCAACATCAACGTCTGGATCCTCACGATCATCAACATCGTCATCTAGACCATCACGATCAGCAACATTGTCATCATACGATCATCAACATCGTCATCACACGATCATTAGCATCATCATCTAGACCATCACGATCAGCAACATCGTCATCACACGATCATCAACATCATCATCTAGATCATTATTACAAGTATCCACACCAATACAAGTATACATCATCAATACAAGTATCCACACCAATACAAGTATACATCATCAATACAAGTATCCACACCAATACAAGTATACACATCATCAATACAAGTATAAACATCATCAATACAAGTATCCACACCAATACTAGTATACACATCATCAATACAAGTATCCTCATCAATACAAGTATAAACATCATTAATACAAGTATAAACATCATCAATAGAAGTATACATATCATCAATACAAGTATCCTCATCAATACAAGTTTACATATCATCAATACAAGTATCCTCATCAATACAAGTATACATAATAGCAGCATACCCTGCAACACACATGATCCAATTACAGGATGATCAATCCCTCTCACTTTAGGACATAGGTCCAAGGATGATACAATCCTGATCCGCTTACGGGATGATCAGTGTCTCTCAGTTTAAGACATCTCTCATGTCTATGGATGATGCAATCCAGATCAACTTACAGGATGATCAATCCTTATCACTTTAAGACACCTCACCATGTCTAGGGACGATGCAATCCTGAATCAACTTACAAGATGATTAGTCCTTATCACTTTAAGACACCTCACCATGTCTAGGGACGATGCAATCCCAAATCAACTTACAGGATAATTAGTCCTTATCACTTTAAGACACCTCACCATGTCTAGGGACGATGCAATCCCAAATCAACTTACAGGATGATTAGTCCTTATCACTTTAAGACATAAGTCCAAGGGCAATGCAATCCTGATCCACTTATGCGATGATCAATCCCTATCACTTTAGGACATAAGTCCAAGGATGATGCAATCCTATCATGTACATTTTGAACCAAACGCTCAGGGACGATGCAGTCCTATCATGTCCACTAGGGACCACTTTCTCGGAGACATATGTCTATGGATCTCTTTTAGGACATGTGTCCATGGAGGATACAATCCCCTTGTCCACTAGGGACCACATTCTCGGAGACATCTGTCTATGGATCACTTTAGAACTAAAGTCAAGGGATGATACAATCCTCTCGTCCACTAGGGACCACATTCTCGGAGACATCTGTCTACGGATCACTTTAGAACTGAAGTCTGGGGATGATACAATCCTCTCATCCACTAGGGACCACATTCATGGAGACATTTTTCTACTGATCACTTTAGAACTGAAGTCTAGGGATGGTACAATCCTCTTGTCCACTAGGGACCACATTCTCGGAGACATATGTCTATGGATCACTTTAGAACTGAAGTCCAGGGATGATACAATCCTCTCGTCCACTAGGGACCACATTCACGGAGACATCTGTCTACAGATCGATTTAGAACATGTGTTCAAGGATGATGCAATCCCTCTTCTTTCTCGGAGACATATGTCTACGGATCCTTTTAGAACATGTGTTCAAGGATGATGCAATCCCTCTTCTTTCTCAGAGACATATGTCTACGGATCCTTTTAGAACATGTGTTCAAGGATGATGCAATCCCCTCGTCAACTTAGACCCTGTCTAAGGACCATCCACCAACCTCTCTGTCAGCATCACCAATATAGGTAACCACATCATCAACCTCACTGTCGTTGCAGGCAATCTCGTCATAAGTGACCACATCACTCCCCCTCTCGAGGAGGGTCCTACCAAGCTTGTCTCGAAAAATACTCAACCTTTTCTTGAGGTAGAGGTTTGGTTATTACATCGGTAACTTGTTCACTTGAGATAGAGGTTTGGTTAGTACATCGGCAACTTGTTACAAATTCAAACTTTATAGTTCCTTTCTGCGCCGTATCATGGAACACTAGATTCTCTGCCATCTTGATACAACTTTGTTTGTCACATAGGATCACAGTTGGGTCTATCTCTAAGTCAAACAATCCAGAAGCCATACTCTTCACAACTAGCAGAGCAACCAGCCATATATTCCGCTTGTGCTGAGAGCCACACTAGACTGCTTCCAACTAAACCATGAGATCATGGCTGATCCCAGACAATAAAATCCTCTCAATGTATTCTTCCTGTCTGATACACTTTTTGCCCAATCAACATCTGTGTAGCCATCTGAAGTCATGATCTCCAAGATAGCATATATCAAAGTTGTGAAATCTCCATAAAAAAAAAAAATTGTTTGTTCTTTTTCATTTATATCTCAACTTTGTAATCTTCAGTCCACTTTGAAATGCTTAAAAGAAGAGATAGTTCTACGCTTATCAGGATCTAAAATTGTTAATGTATTTGTAATACTGGACTTACAGGTGTCCTTACCCTTGTTTTCCTACTAGTTAGAAGGTTATCACTTCGACATACCACTTACTTAGCTGCGGCTAATACTCCCTTCTTCCTGGTATGCAGGTTCCTATATTTCTGGAGTTTTTCCATGACGTCGGTTAAAAGGTATGGATTTTTAACAAACCAGTCTTAATGTTTTGTACAAGACCTAGCGTCGCATTTGCACATATCATACATTCAACCAGGCTCTTAAATTGGAATAATAATTATGTTATTATGGTTGTCAAACAACTCCTTGTACCAACCTAATTTCGAAATCCTCACACAACTATCAAGGATATAGGTATGAAACACAAAACCTTAAGTCCCAATATCATGTCGAAAGAACCATTTTGATATCACTAAAGTCGTTCCAACACAAAAAGATAAATCCTGATTGTTACTACAAGTATTATCAGCTAGGAAATTAAATAAGCTATTCATTAAACTGTAAACCCTTCCAAAAGGAAGACTTATGAGTTACTTTTATATTTAACTGTAGGGTACCATGCACTTCCCAACGAAGTCCAGTGGGTAATTTGGAACCACGTAACACCTTCAATGTGGATGTAAATGGACTGCCACCTGCAACTCGACAGGGTGTTTGTACCGGGTCATTTACTGTTTTCTGGACGGCCATGTGACTTCATTTAATCAGCGTGAAGTTTTACGATGCCACCTACATCATACAGGACGGGGTTTGTTGTCCTGGCGTTGGGGTAAGTAACTACTCCATAGAATTCGAAATTCTCTGGAACCATTTTGATTTTGGGGCATTTAAAAAAAATGGGGTTCACGGTTTTTGCTCAACCAAACCCTGGCGAACTCGCATGCTAACTCGATCCTTTACTATCTCTGTAAGTTCTTCTACAATGAGAAGGATGGACTAACTGCCATTGGGATTCCTCCAGAGGGAGTTCTACTTGTATTAAAGACGCAGCCAAAGTGTCCCTGCAAACCCTCGGAGGTAACTTCAAGTGTAACTTGACATTTCTTCAGCTAGATTTGTAGTGTCATTCTATCGCCATTCTATTAATAAAGTTCTGTTTATTAATGATGCAGATATTCCCAGTTCGAGGCAACGCAGGTCGCAGAGGGGACCCTCCCTAACGGTAAGTGGTATCGCTCCTCCTTGGCCTTCGTATGATGACAGGAAAACATGGGGAGTCTTCTTCAACGGCAACAAGAAAATTTGTAGTTTTCAATTCATAGTTAGTTCATTTGAAGCTTTAAGGATTCGCTGTGGCCTGGTTCTTTTGCCACAAATCCGATGTAATACTATTCTTTTTATGATATTTCTTTCTGTAGTTCTATCTTCTAGAGAAGAGCATAATGAAATGTCAGTATTTGAGATCAAGGTTTCTGTTTCATACTCTTCCGAAGGGTTTTAATCCATTATCAAAACTCGAATCATTTTGTAATGCTGGGAATGATATAGATTTGATCATCGTGGTTCTGGTTATTACTGAGAATGTGATTGTGGATATTTTTCTTTACAAAACTTGCTCAGATAGCAATACAAGGTTTATAAGAAGCCATATTTCGTTTTCTTATGTATTCTAGACAGACTAGGGCAACGGTCTCTGTATTCTCTATTCTATCCTTTTCGCATGTCTGTATGGTAGCTGTATGACGTTATTTTTGATTGAGTGGAGCCATATTAATTAGATCTCTGATGATTCCCGTTCTCATGCTTGAATTACTTGTTTTCAATCTCGGTGTGCCATCTAGTGAATTTGATAGGCGCCATTCAGACTCTTATAATCTAAAGCAGGGTTCATTTTCTTAAAAAAAATTTGGGTAGATCTTAATTCATAATCGAAGGGCTCTTCTGGATCCCTGAACACAGTCGTAATGGAACCTGTAAGGCCCTTCGTAAAGCTATTTCAAAAGAAATGGAGTCTCGGGTTATGTATTAAGAATTATATATTCATTTCAAATGCGTTTTGGGGTCTCAGATCGAAATTACTAATTTCATTCACTAAGCTTGAGGGACTGTACTGATTCCGATTTAGTGGCCGAGTTATAATAACCTACAATGGCATTCAAAAATCTGATCTACGTTTTAAAATTAAATTCAGTGGTTGACTACCACTGCCGGCATTCTCCAGAACTGAAATTGCTGTAACTTAAACGCCTAAAATGGATAAAGACGTATCAATCACGATACCTCTCAGAAAAACCTCTGCGTTCTTAATTGAACACTCTGAGTTTTGTTTTTATAATTTTTCCCTATTTATTTTCGTAACCTAAATCTTTAAGAAGTCTGCGATAATCTTGTGGCATTTCCAGATGTGAATGTAAGTGTATTTATTTTTGGTTTTTTTAATAATTATATATTTAAATACCCTAACGACGTCCACAGGAAATCGTGGAATTTCTGTCCAGAGAATTCCTGTACCAGTCATGATCCATATTTTTATTTGTCATAGGGTATAAAGAAGGTCCAGTATTATGCCCTAGACTCTAAATAAATAATATATAATAAACAAAAGAATGTAAAAGAAAATCCTGTAAATACCCCGACGAGGCTTTATAACTCTAGTTTATAACAAAGAAGATCGATGCATTAAACCATAAGAATATACAGAATCATGCAATTTCTTTCCTGAGGCTTTATAGATCAAATTATAAACAATGAAAAATCGATATAATATCTAATGAGAATGTACAGAAATCGTCGCTGTTTTATCCTCCTTACTAAATATCTATAATACAGATCAAATATTAGTCGAATAACAGGATTACTTAGACATTGTAAACTCTAAAATTTTTAATACATGGGGCAGATAATTAACAGAAATATTTGAACATTATAAACACTATATTTTTAACAATGGAGTCAGATAAATAACAGAATACTTGGTGTCTGAGATCACAAAACCTGGAACTTTGTAAACCAAATGCAGTAGGAATAGCCACGTTCCTCCCAACCGTAGATTAGGTACAAACACCAAGTCTGTACGCAATCACCCCCGAGCCAGATACATGCATAGAGAAATGTGGACAGCTAGCCTCAACTCAGTCTTGTTTCCTGAATCCCTTGCCTAACACAAAGTGCTCACACAGCAAGTGAAATTCTTTCCGGCATACTCAGCAGCGTCTTGCCTCCTCACATATGCCATGTTTTTATAGTTTTTCCTAGGTCTTACCATTAGCAGCCAATTCCTCATCGAATTTTCGCAGCTAATCAAATCCCTGATTTTCAGGGTGTGTCTAGTGTCTTAAATACACTCCTGACACTTGTTCTGGTTTCCCTGAGGCTAACTCTAACTTGTCCCCCACTTCTCCATGCATGATCTCCTCATTTAACTTGGTTGTTCCTACTCATTCTTTTATTAATATAATAAAATTGTTTGTTTACAACAGTCCTCCTAGGACTTAAGTCAGCCGATTTCTCATGTGGCTTCCTCATTGCATAATCTCAAAATTAATAAAATAATTTAAAATAAATCAGACATAATGTTTTTTTTTTTTCCTCATTGGAGAGGGATGTCAATTCCTTGCCCCCTTATTGTGAACACTGTCCTCAGTGTTCTAGTCTTCATCCATCGGTTCTGGGAATAGATTCGGGTACCTTTCCCGTATTTCGCTTTCCAATTCCCAGGTCGCCTCTTCAGGACTAAAGTGCCTCCATTGTACCTTTACCTGAGCGATGGCTCGGTTTCGAAGTACTGTTTCTTTCCTGTCCAGAATGCGTAAAGGTTCCACTTGAAATTCACCTTCTGGAGCCTCCTCTATCAAATTCCAATCAATAATATGAGTGGAATCATCAATATATTTTTTTAGTAGTGAAATGTGAAAAATATTATGAATTTTTAAGTGTGCGGGTAATGCCAGTTTATAGGCTACGGGTCCAATCCTTTCAAGTACTTGAAAAGGCCCGCAGAACCGTGGTGCCAGTTTATTGCAGCTCCCCAGCCGGAGTGAGCTTTTCTTTGGTTTAACCCGCAAGTATACATGGTCTCCAACTGAGAACTCTTTATCTCGTCTTTTCAGATCAGCATAGCTCTTTTGGCGGTCCTGGGCCACCTTTAAATTCTTCTGTACCCTTTGGACTGTTTGTTCCATGTCTTTCAGCAAATCTGGTCCTACCAATAAGCGATCGACCGGGCTATCCCAGCTAACTGGGGTAGTGCACTTTCTCCCATAAAGAATTTCGAATGGACTCATCCTTGATGATGCTTGGTACCCATTGTTGTAAGCGAACTCTACCAGATGTAAGTAGTCTTCCCATTTGTTGGGTCTCTCCATGACGTACATTCTCAGCATGTCTTCAATGATCTGATTTGTACGTTCAGTCTATCCATCTGTTTCAGGGTGATAACTCGTGCTGAAATTAATTTTTGTTTCCAAACCTGCAAATAAAGATCTCCAGAACTTGGAGGTAAATTTTACATCCCTATCTGAAATTACCATTTTTGGTACTCCATGTAATCTGAATATTTCCTTTAGAAATATTCCTGCAATATCTGCTGCCTTGTAGGTGGTCTTTACCGGAATGAAATGCGCCGATTTGCTAAATTTGTCAACCACCACCATTATGGAATCATGTTGTCGTTGGGTTCTCGGCAAACCTGTGATAAAATCTAGTGAAATCACTTCCCATTTCCATTCAGGAATTGGTAATGGTTGTAATAACCCAGCAGGATGTCTATGATCTGCCTTCACCTGTTGACATTCCAAGCATTTAGATAAATAATCATCTAGTTCAGTTTTTAATTTAGGCCAAAAGAACTGTTTTCTGAGGGCTGTTATCATTTTTTTATACCCGGGGTGACCTGCAAAAGGGGGTTTGTGCATCTCATTTAGAATAAACAATTTAAATTCTACAACATTAGGCATGTACATCCTATCTTTGAACCAAATCAGACCTCTCTGATCCATTTTGAAATCTGTCCCATTCATGTTTATCTCGTTTTGCTGAATTTTACTTTGCAGATTTATGTATTCTGCGTCCTGTTTGCTCGCCATTATTACTTTGTTCATGAGATTACTTTCTGGTTGACTCATTATTATCTCGTACACCTCGTGGGTCCTTCGACTAAGTGCATCTGCCACCGTATTTTCTTTACCCTTTATGTGTTTTACATCAAAGTCGAATTCACTTAAGAAGGCCATGCACCTTGCCTGTCTGGCATTGAGTCCTAGTTGGTTAAATAGGTTCTTGACGCAAGTGTTATCAGTTAATAACAAGAATTTCTTTCCCAGCAGGTAGTGATGCCACATTTTCAGTGTGTGTACTACTGCTGTTAATTCCAAGTCATGAACCACGTAGTTGCGTTCATGCTCCTTTAATTTTCGTGATTCATAACATACTACATGTCCGTCTTGGGACAGTACTCCTCCTACTCCCTCTTTACTTGCATTCGTACAGACCGTGTATTCTTTACATGGGTCTGCTACTTTTAGAATAGGTGCCTTGGTCAGCAACTCCTTGAGTCGTTCAAAACTTTCTTGACACTTGCAGGACCACACAAACTTTATCCCCTTTTTCTGTAGTGAGGTAATGGGATAGGCGATCTTCGAGAATCCCTCAATGAACCTCCGGTAGTAACCTGTGAGTCCCATGAAAGATCTAATATCAGCTACATCTCTCGGTATTGGCCAATCCGCTATGACTTTAATTTTCTGCGGGTCGACTGAAATTCCTTCAGCAGAAATAATATGGCCTAGGTACTGGATTTCTTTTTTAAAGAACTCACATTTCTCCAACTTTGCATACAACTGGTGGTCCCTCAAGTTTTGCAATACGATTCTTATATGCTGTTCATGTTCTTCCTCCGACTTAGAGTATATTAGGATATCATCAATAAAAATCAATACAAACTGATCTAGATATTTGTTGAAGATACCATTCATTAAACACATGAATGTGGCAGGGGCGTTGGTTAACCCAAAAGGGATTAGTACAAATTCATAATGTCCGTATCGGGTACGGAAGGCGGTTTTACTTATGTCTTCATTTTTAAAACGAATCTGATGGTACCCAGATCGAAGATCCAGTTTGGAAAAGATCCTAGCTCCCCCTACTTGGTCGAACAAATCATTGATTCGTGGTAAAGGGTATTTATTTTTAACAGTTACCTTATTCAGTTGCCTATAGTCAATACATAGTCTTAGAGTCCCGTCTTTTTTCTTGACAAACAGAACCGGTGCACCCCAAGGCGAGACACTAGGTCTTATATACCCTTTGTCTAGTAATTCTTGAATCTGAATCTTTAATTCCGTCAATTCTGGGATACTCATTCTATAAGGTACCTTTGACACTGGTGCTGATCCTGGTAAGAGTTCAATGGAGAAATCTATTTCTCGTTGAGGCGGTAACCCCGGTATTTCCTCTGGAAATACGTCTAGGAACTCACCTAAGACAGGATGCTCTGCTATGGAAGTCTGACTTTCATTGAGAAGTAAATCAGATACTCTTACCGCGTAAATCTTGCATCCTTTCCTCATGCACTTCTTTAGCTGCATAGCAGAAATCTGCCTAACAGAAACAGGTTTCTGTTTTCCAATCACTGTTCTTAGAGTTTGGTCTTCCGCAATGTAGGTAAAGTTTTTGGTAAAGAAGTTCCGTACTACTCGATATTTTTCAAGCCAGTCCATACCTATTATCATGTCGTAAGATCCTAAAGGCAACACATTTAAATTAATCTTCGTTTTGTGGTCCTGTATTTGAAGTTCGCAATCAGATATATATTCAGTTACCTTCCTCTTTGCTCTAGTAGCTAACTGAACTAACCAGGGCTTTGGGTGATTTACCTTGGTGAGTTGACAGTGCTCCATCATCTTGGGAGTGATGTAGCTTAAAGTTGCCCCAGGATCAATTAAAATAGTACAAGTATGGTCAGAGATTGTACCTTCAATTTCCACAATTGCAGATTGATGATCTGCCTGTCGGTCCTCCAAGGCTGCATTAATTCGATGATAACTTTTCCCAATGTCTCCCACCATGGATGCTTCTTGTATATTATGCAGTACCCTGTTTGTTTCATTGTATCGGGGACAATTCCTGCGTAAATGGGCTTCACCACATTCCCAGCATTTCAGGGGTTCCTTAGGAGTACCGATGCTTCCTTTTATTCCCATGTTAGGGGTTTTGAAAGTTTTCTGCTGTAACTGTTCATTTCTGGGAAATGAATTTCCCTGGAAGTTTTTGGGCATGTTCCTGAAGGGCGGGGGTTTGTAACCTTTCTTCCGCTGGTTAAACTTTTCCTGTTTCTTGTCCTTCCATGCTTTAGTAGTATCATTTCTTTGTTTGTATTGCTCAAAACACAATCTGGCCTTTCTCAGTGCTTCCTCTAAAGTTCTGGGATTGTCGAACTCAATTCGATCTTTATATGACTGTGGCAGGCAGCTTAAGAACCGCTGTACCTTCAGTTTTTCTTCCTTGATATATGGGACGAACCGTAATAAGTCTAGGAATTTATTGATAAGATCTTCCATCGTCATTTGACCCAGCTTTAATTCGTAAAATTCCTTGGTTTTTCTTTCATAATAACTTTCTGATAAGTACTGTTTCTTGAAATATTTCTTAAATTCCGACCATTCGAGGTTCTTTTCTTTCAGTCCCTGGGAAATCTTCAGGTCTTGCCACCATATGCTGGCCTTCCCCTTTAGGTTGTACATAGCCATTCTGACTTTCATATTACTGGAGTAATTGTAGATCTGAAAGTATTTCTTTATGTCTAGTAGCCAGGCCTCTGCTTCTTCGCCAGTTTTTGATTCTCCATCGAAGCTAGTAGGTTTTATTTTTTTGAATTCACCCTCCAGATGGTCAACCTTCCTTTTTCCCATATTCTTGTCTTGATGCTCAGATTTCTGGGTCTCATTGGAGGAATCTCCCTTCTTTTCAGCGTTCTCGTCAGTCTCCTCTTTCCTCTTAGTATCCTCCTTCTATTTTTCGCCATTGTTCCTTTCATGAAGGCTCTGCAGAAAAATCTCATTGATTTCTTGCTGTTTTTCCTGAGCCTTCTTCAGTTGCTCATTGTCTGCTTTGAAACTCTGTATCTCCACGATCAGGCTTCTCATTGCTTCTAGTACCTGGCTTGCTTCCGAATGTTTTGCTATTCTTGCCTGTTCGTTTCCTTCAGGCTCTTCTTCGTATTCCTCGTGCGAAGTCATCTGAAATTTCAAAACTGGAACATACGCATGCACATTCAAATATATATATTAAATTTATATTTCCTGCGCAACAAAAACTAAGTGTTTCCAAGGCGACAGGGTTGAATCTAGCTCTGATACCATATGTGAAATCTCCATAAAAAAAAAAAAAAAATTTGTTCTTTTTCATTTATATCTCAACTTTGTAATCTTCAGTCCACTTTGAAATGCTTAAAAGAAGAGACAGTTCTACGCTTATCAGTATCTGAAATTGTTAATGTATTTGTAATACTGGACTTACAGGTGTCCTTACCCTTGTTTTCCTACTAGTTAGAAGGTTATCACTTCGACATACCACTTACTTAGCTGCGGCTAATACTCCCTTCTTCCTAGTATGCAGGTTCCTATATTTCTGGAGTTTTTCCATGACGTCGGTTACAAGGTATGGATTTTTAACAAACCAGTCTTAATGTTTTGTACAAGACCTAGCGTCGCATTTGCACATATCATACATTCAACCAGGCTCTTAAATTGGAATAATAATTATGTTATTATGGTTGTCAAACAACTCCTTGTACCAACCTAATTTCGAAATCCTCACACTACTATCAAGGATATAGGTATGAAACACAAAACCTTAAGTCCCAATATCATGTCGAAAGAACCATTTTGATATCACTAAAGTCGTTCCAACACAAAAAGATAAATCCTGATTGTTACTACAAGTATTATCAGCTAGGAAATTAAATAAGCTATTCATTAAACTGTAAACCCTTCCAAAAGGAAGACTTATGAGTTACTTTTATATTTAACTGTAGGGTACCATGCACTTCCCAACGAAGTCCAGCGGGTAATTTGGAACCACGTAACACCTTCAATGTGGATGTAAATGGACTGCCATCTGCAACTCGACAGGGTGTTCGTACCGGGTCATTTACTGTTTTCTGGACGGCCATGTGACTTTATTTAATCGGCGTGAAGTTTTACGATGCCACCTACATCATACAGGACGGGGTTTGTTGTCCTGGCGTTGGGGTAAGTAACTACTCCACAGAATTCGAAATTCTCTGGAACCATTTTGATTTTGGGGCATTTAAAAAAAATGGGGTTCACGGTTTTTGCTCAACCAAACCCTGGCGAACTCGCATGCTAACTCGATCCTTTACTATCTCTGTAAGTTCTTCTACAATGAGAAGGATGGACTAACTGCCATTGGGATTCCTCCAGAGGGAGTTCTACTTGTATTAAAGACGCAGCCAAAGTGTCCCTGCAAACCCTCGGAGGTAACTTCAAGTGTAACTTGACATTTCTTCAGCTAGATTTGTAGTGTCATTCTATCGCCATTCTATTAATAAAGTTCTGTTTATTAATGATGCAGATATTCCCGGTTCGAGGCAACGCAGGTCGCAGAGGGGACCCTCCCTAACGGTAAGTGGTATCGCTCCTCCTTGGCCTTCGTATGATGACAGGAAAACATGGGGAGTCTTCTTCAACGGCAATAAGAAAATTTGTAGTTTTCAATTCATAGTTAGTTCATTTGAAGCTTTAAGGATTCGTTGTGGCCTGGGTCTTTTGCCACGAATCCGATGTAATACTATTCTTTTTATGATATTTCTTTCTGTAGTTCTATCTTCTAGAGAAGAGCATAAAGAAATGTCAGGGTTTGAGATCAGGGTTTCTGTTTCATACTCTTCCGAAGGGTTTTAATCCATTATCAAAACTCGAATCATTTTTTAATGCTGGGAATGATATAGATTTGATCATCGTGGTTCTGGTTATTACTGAGACTGTGATTGTGGATATTTTTCTTTACAAAACTTGCTCAGATAGCAATACAAGGTTTATAAGAAGCCATATTTCATTTTCTTATGTATTCTAGACAGACTAGGGCAACGGTCTCTGTATTCTCTATTCTATCCTTTTCGCATGTCTGTATGGTAGTTGTATGACGTTATTTTTGATTGAGTGGAGCCATATTAATTAGATCTCTGATGATTCCCGTTCTCATGCTTGAATTACTTGTTTTCAATCTCGGTGTGCCATCTAGTGAATTTGATAGGCGCCATTCAGACTCTTATAATCTAAAGCAGGGTTCGTTTTCTTAAAAAAAAATTGGGTAGATCTTAATTCATAATCGAAGGGCTCTTCTGGATCCCTGAACACAGTCGTAATGGAACCTGTAAGGCCCTTCGTAAAGCTATTTCAAAAGAAATGGAGTCTTGGGTTATGTATTAAGAATTATATATTCATTTCAAATGCGTTTTGGGGTCTCAGATCGAAATTACTAATTTCATTCACTAAGCTTGAGGGACTGTACTGATTCCGATTTAGTGGCCGAGTTATAATAACCTACAATGGCATTCAAAAATATGATCTATGTTTTAAAATTAAATTCAGTGGTTGACTACCACTGCCGGCATTCTCCAGAATTGAAATTGCTGTAACTTAAATGCCTAAAATGGATAAAGACGTATCAATCACGATACCTGTCAGAAAAACCTCTGCGTTCTTAATTGAACACTCTGAGTTTTGTTTTTATAATTTTTCCCTATTTATTTTCGTAACCTAAATCTTTAAGAAGTCTGCGATAATCTTGTGGCATTTACAGATGTGAATGTAAGTGTATTTATTTTTGGTTTTTTTAATAATTATATATTTAAATACCCTAACGACGTCCACAGGAAATCGTGGAATTTCTGTCCAAAGAATTCCTGTACCAGTCATGATCCATATTTTTATTTTTCATAGGGTATAAAGAAGGTCCAGTATTATTCCCTAGACTCTAAATAAATAATATATAATAAACAAAAGAATGTAAAAGAAAATCCTGTAAATACCCCGACGAGGCTTTATAACTCTAGTTTATAACAAAGAAGATCGATGCATTAAACCATAAGAATATACAGAATCATGCAATTTCTTTCCTGAGGCTTTATAGATCAAATTATAAACAATGAAAAATCGATATAATATCTAATGAGAATGTACAGAAATCGTCGCTGTTTTATCCTCCTTACTAAATATCTATAATACAGATCAAATATTAGTCGAATAACAGGATTACTTAGACATTGTAAACTCTAAAATTTTTAATACATGGGGCAGATAATTAACAGAAATATTTGAACATTATAAACACTATATTTTTAACAATGGAGTCAGATAAATAACAGAATACTTGGTGTCTGAGATCACAAAACCTGGAACTTTGTAAACCAAATGCAGTAGGAACAGCCACATTTCTCCCAACCGTAGATTAGGTACAAACACCAAGTCTGTACGCAATCACCCCCGAGCCAGATACATGCATAGAGAAATGTGGACAGCTAGCCTCAACTCAGTCTTGTTTCCTGAATCCCTTGCCTAACACAAAGTGGTCACACAACAAGTGAAATTCTTTCCGGCATACTCAGCAGCGTCCTGCCTCCTCACATATGCCATCTTTTTATAGTTTTTCCTAGGTCTTACCATTAGCATCCAATTCCTCATGGAATTTTCGCAGCTAATCAAATCCCTGATTTTCAGGGTGTGTCTAGTGTCTTAAATACACTCCTGACACTTGTTCTGGTTTCCCTGAGGCTAACTCTAACTTGTCCCCCACTTCTCCATGCATGATCTCCTCATTTAACTTGGCTGTTCCTACTCATTCTTTTATTAATATAATAAAATTGTTTGTTTACAACAGTCCTCCTAGGACTTAAGTCAGCCGATTTCTCATCTGGCTTCCTCATTGCATAATCTCAAAATTAATAAAATAATTTAAAATAAATCAGACATAATGTTTTTTTTTTTTTTCGTCATTGGAGAGGGATGTCACAAAAGTCTATCGTATCCTTTAGGTACCTCATCACATGCTTTGCAACTATCAGGTGAACACATCTAGTTTCCACTAGATATTGACTTAAGGTGTTCACAACAAAGCATATATCTGACCTAGTATTTGTTAGATACATCAATGACCCAATAATTTTTTTGTATAGAGTTATATACACTAACTCTGATGAGTCATTCACTAACGGCTTCAAGTTGGAATCCATGAGAGTGGTCATTCCAACATATCAAGTCCTTTTAATATTTCTCGGCATACTTTCCCTGGTTGAGAAAGATTCCTTCTGAGCCTTTCCATACTTCCAGACATAAGAATGCATCAATCTGAGATCTTTCATTTTCATTTCTGCAGCCATCTATCTATGCCATCTCTCGTTAGATGGGTCTATTGATATGATCCTCAACATCATTCGAACTCTGTGGTGAGTTCCTTCTTGCATCCATGTCATCTATGTATAGAAACCATATTAAACCTTGTAGAAAAGGTTGAGATCCACATCACCCATGGTGATCATTAAGCTCATCAATTTACTATCGATCCTGGGTACCCATACAGAACCTGATTCACACTTCTTCTTTAATTACATCATTAAGAGAATGGTCTTATCTAGTCACTTGGAGCAAACATCTCGTCATGATTCTCTTCCTCTTTCTAAGAGAATCTTTTAGCCACGAGCCTTCTATATTATGTTTGATTTGTAAATATTCTTGTTGAACATCCATCACTTGTGCGGTGTTCATCATTCTTCATGATATTTCCTACAAATCAAAATTAAGTACATGATTAGTAATACTTCATAATCATGAAATCATGTTGACATGATAACCTATTATGCATACAGATATCATTTACATAGTTATGAAACTATCTTGACCAATACTTTGGCACAACACTTTTCCATATCTTGTATGCATACAGTGGCTATCTAGATGCCTTCCATCTCTACCAAAACATACTATCAAGAGTGTGCACAGCTCTCAGCATGTCAGCAAAGAGGTTTCATTCTAGACAAGATACAATGGAATGTTTTGTCCAACTTACCAATCATATGCATATTAGTAGTATACTATTCAATGCTCTATGAATGTTTACACTCAGCATGAATACAAATATGCATACAATCTATTTACTATTTCAAATAACAACTCAAATACTTATCTTTTATGTTTGTGTGGTTGCCTCCCGCCTTATCTTCTAAATGTCTTTTGAACTTCTATTCATTCTATACCACTGTGCATCCTCAAGTGTGCACTAGTGTTATCCTCATGATCTCATACACAAACATACATTCATTAGTATATTATAAATATTATCAAAACATTATAATTCTAAATAATCTTGAATATGTATAGTCATGATCATAGATAATAAACATTAGTATTCAAGATTTCAAGGAAGTCTTCTTTTACTCATGCATATCATCAATCAAGATAAAAGACATAATATTCATAAACCCTTGATTACTAGCTTTATGAATAAGCATAACCAATCATACCAAGTATACTTATATAAGGGATCCTAACACAAGGTAAGATTCATAGGAGACATACCTGGATTAGTATATCTGTTTAACATACCTAATCAATATCTTCTTTGTTCTCTTCAATCATTAAGAGATCCTGTGCTGGAACCTACATATCTCATAGGTTAAGCATAAGAGAAAAAAGTCATACATACCTCGTAAGTAGAACTTCTATGTGATCAAAGATTATGGAGGAGTCTTTGTCTTCATGTTGTCATGGTCATGGAACTTGATTTGTCTTTCGTGATGTACTTGTATCTTGTTAGCAGACAACATCAACCTCATACAACACCACAGTGCATTAGTACAATCATATAGCCCTAATCAATGAATGTCTTCTATCATTCACATGCATTCATACTGTTACTAGGGTGATAAGACAATTCTAGCATTAATCAAGATTGTACTAATGAACTTAATCAGGAATCAGATTTCAAGACATACCTGAACCTCCTTAAGTCATACCTATCGAGACTTCTTCTAATCTTCTTATGTAAGGCCTTAGCCTCAACTCCCCCTGAAACTAGATCTGGAGTTTGATTAGGGTTTCCTAGAGAAACCCTAAAAATTCAATCTTTGACTTTCACACTTCTGAATGGATGGAAGGATGTGTCTTCCTGAGCTGATCAAACTAGCATACTTCAATTTTGAAATCTCCAAAATTTGACCCCTCAAAATTTGCTTTCGAAACTTTTGGATCTTCTGGACAGTATCCCGAACTAGGGTTTGATGAAGCCCACCCTTATGCCCAATCAAAAGGTTCGATCCAAGGCTCTAAACTCTTATTTTTCTGAGGAGCTTCCAGCCGTGGTTACAGACTTCAAAAATTCCAACTTTTGTTGAAGCCCTAATTTTCCATCTTTCCGATCAAAATCCAGAATTGGGGTTTGATCAAGCTCGATCTTCTACCCAACCAAAAAATTCGATCTTGGTCTCTAAATTTCAATTTTCCTTAGTAGCATTCAGCCGTGGATTCCGATTCCAAAAATTCTAACTTTCTCTGAAACCCTAAATTTCGGAAGCCATGAATGAAGGTGCTCCAAAAATAATTATGTTTTGACATAAATATGTACTTGATTGTTTCTACTATAACTATGAACATTTCACTCCATAGGGTTTGAAATTGTGGTATCCTGACCTGTCATCTTTCCATCCCGATAGGTCTGACCTAAATTGGATTTTCTGAGAGAGAGTTATGCCAAGTGTCGCAACATGACCTGTTTATGGGATAAAACAAGAGAGAGAACGTTTACGGTGTGCCACGTGTCACTGGTTGAGCTTCGGCCTTTGAAAACATTTCCTGAGATAGTACAATCTGTGTACTACCTATCTCTTTTTACGAAATTTCATTTGGAGCTTCGTAGCCCAAGTTATGACCTTTTTTCCTAGGTCACCTGCTTTTGACTGAGATCTGGAAGAGGCAGAAACCCTAACGTGTACTAATCATAACTCACAAAGTACAACGAATCTTAGGGTTTCCTTTGGACAAAGGGTACCTGGGGATGTTATCTACTTCCTGTAAACGTTTTAGATCTTGAACCTTTGCAGAAATGGATTTATAGTGAAAGTTTCATGATGACTGGTTTTTGCTAGGTAAAACCCAAACCTTCAAATTGTCGCAAGTGAAGCAAGTGTCGTAAATGCCATACATTGCCTTCCTTTAGGTTAGCTCTAATACCATGTTAATATTTAATATGGTAAGACAGAAAATAGCAGCATTACATTCCATTTCACAATAATAGCATATACAGGATCACTGAAGAAACAACAAGCACAGCATAAACACAAGAGACACATATTTATCGTGGGAAACCCTCATGGGGTAGAAAACCCAGCAAATCTTCCTCAATATAGATGACCAGCAATATACAAAGATGCAAACCAAAGACATGATCTCCTCCTCCACCATAGCATACCTCTCCTCCACAAGTGCGCTACATTCTGAGTGAGGGAAGTGTGTCAAATGAGGAGCTCACCTCCTCTATTTATACACATCTCCGACTTGTACAATATATTAACTAGGTCGGCCCCAACTTTACCATTAGGTTAAACACCCCACTACAATTGACTGGGCTGACCCCTCTAGGGTGGTCTAACAACCCTTTGATCCACATAACACATACAGGGCCGACCCCCACTGGGGAAGTCTAATAACCCAAGTTACCACATTCCGACGGAGGAATAAACATTTTCGAATATACAGTAAGATCTCCACGGAGGAATGAAACATCTCCGGAATAATAAACTACAAATATAATATTCTTTGAAGTTACAATATTTCAACACATTCCTCCTCCCATGACCATTTCCAATCCCCCAAGTCCCCAAGACTTGAATACATAGTGTCATGGATACCCTTGCAAAGTCACACATGGTGCTTTAAGGAATAGTTCATGGTTTTGGATGCCTTAATGGTTTCTTTAGGGCCAAATGAATGGTATTTCCCCTAGAATGTGATTCCCAAGACATTGAGACACATACATATTTTCAAACCCACATACTAGAATTGTCATCCTTAATCATAGGACAATGATACCCTCAGGAGGTCATGTTTGGTTGGTGGAGGAAACCTTCTTAGCCTTGGATGGATAAAAGATTTCTTTAAGGCCCAAGGTTCAAATTTCTTCCAGTGACCATGTCCAAGACCTCAAGTCCATAAGACCTAGATATAAAACTCAATGGATACCCTTGCAAATTCATGCATGGTGGTTTGAGGCATTTTTTAGGGCTCTAGATTCCTTAGTGGTATATTTAGGTCCAAAGGAATGGTATTCTTCTCTATAGCATCATTCCCCAGGTCCTAAGACACCTACATACTTCTCAAAATCACATAATGGTGTTAATATCCTCAATCATATGACAATGATACCCTCAAGAGGTCATGTGTGGTTGGTTGAGGTGATCTTATTCGCCTTGGATGGCTATAAGATTCCTTTATGGCTAGAGGTTGAAGTATCCTCCCTTGACCATGTACAAGTCCTCAAGGCCCCAAAAATGGATACATAGTGGCATGGATATCCATGCAAGGTCATGCATGGTGCTCTAGAAATTTTTCATCACTCTAGATTCCCCAATTGTTTCTTTAACGCCAAAGGCATGGTTTTTTTCCCTATAACATCATTCCCAAGGCCCTGGGACATGTAGATACTACTCAAAACCACCTAATGACAACGACATAATCAATCATAGGACAATTATACCCTCAAGAGGCCATGTGTTTTTAGTGGAGGTAATATTATTATCCATAGATGGATGGAAGAATCATTTAGAGCTCGAGATTGAGGTCTCCTCCACTAACCATGTGTAAGGCCCCAAGGCCACAATACATATATACATAGTGCCATAGATACCCTCTGAAGTAATTGATGCTGCTTTTAGGTAGTATTCATGGATCAAGATGCGTTAATGTTTTCTTTAGGGCCAAAAACATGGTCTTCTTCCATGGAACATAATTACCAAGGGCTGAAGAAATGTGCATCCTACTTAACACCACCTAACTATAACAACATCCTCAATAATAGGCCAATTATACAATTACGAGGTTGTGTATGGTTGGTGGAGGAAACATTCTTACCCCTATATAGTTACAACCTTCCTTTAGGGGCAAAGGTTAAGGTATCCTCCACTAACCATGTTGAAGGCCGTAAGCCCACAAGACTTAGATAAATAGTACAATGGATACCCCTACGCAGTCATGCATGGTGCTTTGAGGCATTATAATTCATGGATTTGGATGCCTGAACAATTTATTTAGCGATAAAGGCATGGTCTTTTTCCCTAGAACATCACTCTCAAGGACTCAAGACATGTACATACTCCTCAAAACCACATAATGACAACAACATCCTCAATCAAATGCTAATGACACTCTCAAGAGGCCATGTGTTATTGGTGGAGGAAACCTTCTTAGCCCTGTATGACTAGAAGATTCCTCTAGTGGTCGATATTTAGGTCTCCTCCATTGATGTTATCTAAGGCTAAAAGGCCATAAGAACTAGATACATAGTGTCTCAATGGATTTGGATTCCTTAATGGTTTCTTTAGGGATAAAGTCATGGTCATTTTCTATGCAATATCATTACGAAGGCCTTGGGACACCTACATAAGGCTCTTGCTTTACTTTTATGACTCAAATAAAGGACTTGAGATCCATCCCTCTATGCAAAAACTCTTGATTATGCTCATATCCAAATATTATGTCAAATATCAACTTTAAATGGTGTATGGTTCATGCTCTTGATCATTCCCATTACCTCAGTAATATTATGTTAGGGTATAATTCTTTCAATTTCTTCCCCAACTATTTACTCAGACCCATCGTTAGTACGCAAAACAACATATTTCCACCCATATTCCACTTTGAGAATAACGATATCCTATACATTGCATGATCTGCTAGGTGATAGTTGGAGTCATTGTTAATATCCTGATATGCCTAAAACGGTCCTTTAGGGCCTAGTTCCTATAATTCCTCTCATGAATATGTCAAATATTTTCATTCCTACTGTCACTTATACGAATGATCAGATTCCAAAGATAGTGTTTGGAGTTCATGGGTGTGGTTTAAAGCTTCCCTTAGGGTTTAAGGCCCAAATTCCCTCCTATGACATTATAAAAAAACCTAAGACCCATGCATACAAGCAAAAAAATCATAATGGCGTTCATTTCCTTACTTAGAGGTAAATAATAACCCCAATATGTCATGTGTAGTGCTTTGAGCTGTTGTATTTTTCCTTGGATGCACAAAATGTTTTATTAGGGAATAAGGCCTAGGTTTCCTCTCTTAAACATGTTAAGGGCCTAAACACCCATATATAGTCACTTAAGAAAACCTCTTACTTACATTAATACCCCCAATATCATGCCAAGGATACCCTTAGGAGGCCTTATGTGGTGTTTCAAGATATACTTGTTAATCTTATATGCCTAGAGGTTTCCTCTAAGGTCGAAGGCATGGGGTTCCTTCCTTAATCATTTCTATGCCCTAAAGACTTATATCTAGTTTTAGTTCCTCCAACTCCCCCCATTATCCCTATTATAAGGCCATGGATCTACTGAAAAATTCATTTGTGTTGGTGTGACAAATCATTATTATCCCTACATGCCTAGAAGTTTAATTTAGGCCAAGGCATAGGTTTCCTAGATCTTAACTAGGTCGAGGGTCGATAGACCTATCACTAGTGATCAAAACCTTATAATGCAACCAATATCCACGCATAGATGTTAAGAATATTCTTAGGAATATATGTGTGTTGACCATTTTTCTCGTCCTAGATTCCTAAAAGATTCATTTAGGGACCAAGGAAGAGGTTTCCTCCCTCGAACATCTCCAAGTATTTGAGACCCATGCCTTGTCCACAAATCCTAGTAATGATATTAATATTCATAGAAAATTTAATAATATTAATAAAAATATACCCTATCAAATAATGAAATCTCAATTCAAATCCTTTTTATTAATATTTTATAATAGTAATAAATTAAAAATGGTTGTATTTAATTATTTGCCAAATTTAAGAATCGTGGGTATTTATTTGCTTGAATAATATTGAAAATGAATAATCGACTTGAGTTATTTAAAAATATTATTTGTGAACTTGTTGGTGCAACACCTCATAAATGAATCATGTGATCTTATTGGTTTAAATAGTGATAAAAACAAATAATTGAATTTGTTGTGATTGTGGTTTAAAACCTCATAAATTAATCATGAGCATTTAGGAAAAAAAACTGAATTAAGTTATTACAAAATAATTATTTGTGATTTTGTTGTGTTTATGGTGCAAATCATCATAACTAAATCATTTTTGTACATGTCCATGTGACAAATATGAGCTTAGCACCACTATATGGTACTTGAGAACATGGTATTTCTTTATGCTTAGGATTCCTCTAGGCTAAGGCTTATGATTGTTCGCTCAGCAATGTTGAGGGCTATTGGAACTATCCCTAGTGATTAAAAACTTATAATAATGTGAATGACCATACTTAGAAGCTAAGAATACTCTCAGGAATATGTGTGGGGACCTTTGTGGTGTCTTTCTTGGTCCTAGATTCCTAAAAGCTTTTTTAGGGCCTTAGGTAGAGATTTTCTCCATTGATCATATAGATGGATCTAAGACCCATGTCTTGTGTCAAAAACCTAATAATTATACTAATTTCCATAAAAAAAAATTAAGAAGATAAAAATATTTAATATGAATAATCAAATTTAAATTCAAATAATTCTATTAATAGTAATAAATTAAAAATAGTTGCTTTTATTTATTTGTCAATTGTGTTTATATGTTTAAATAATATAAAAAATGAATAAATGAATTGAGCTATTTTCCAAATATTGTTTTTGAACTTGGTGTGCTTGTGGTGTAAATCCTGATAAATGAATCACATGAATTTATTTGCTTAAATATTCTACTTGAATTTATTTGCTTAAATGTTCTAAATATAAATATTTGAATTTCTTGTAAGTATGGTGCAAAAGCTCATAAATTAATCTTTGATCATTTATTTTAATTGATGAAAAAAAAAATATATTTAATTGAGTTATTTTCAAAATAATTATTTGTGAATTTTTTTATGGTGCAAATCCACATAATTAAATCTTATTTGTACATGTCCATGTGGAAATAATAGCTTAGCAGGTCACTTTATGGTACTTTCCAACATGACATTTCTCATAAAGGTAAAATTCAATTTCCAATAATATTAACAAATATAACACCATATTAACACCACAAAATATAAGTGGTGCTAATACCACCACTTTAACACCACAAAATATAAATGGTGTTAATAACACCACTTTAACACCAGATAAATGTAAGTGGTGCAAATACCACCACATTTACACAAAAAAATATAAATGGTGTTAAAAAATGGGTTTTCTTATTGTGACATGAGTCAATGATTTTTATTTCTAATTTCATTTATGCTTTTGGGTTTGCCAAATATTTTGCTGTGATTCATGCCGGAACTAAAGCTGTGATTCACGTAGGAACTAAGCTCAAAACACCGGGATAACCCAAATGCCGTGAGATATGATCCGATGATGAGGAACTTGAACCCAAATGCCGTGAGATATGATCCAGTGACGAGGAACTTGAACCCAAATGCCGCAAGATATGATCCAGTTTAAACATTCAACATTCAACATTGCTGTGGGGAATATGGTAAAAAGTTAAGCAACTTTGGTTGTTGTAAAGTTTGTGAAGAGATATGTACAGAATCTGCTTATCACATGTTAAATATACATAAATTGAGGCTTTCCACCAGTTGTGCTGTGTTTTAAAATCGATTGGTGTAAAAATTATAATTCAATTGTAATGATGGGATTACAACACAAATCCTGCTCGGACATATCAAGTTCTCAAAGGGTGTACATTAAGTTAACTTCGCTTCCATTTCAATTTCAATATATATTGGATCACAAAGTATATGGAGGAGTCGGCCGTGGTGAGCGAGTACAGGAGGTGTGGTTGAGGCTGTGTTGAGGCTGTGTTTTAAAATTGTAATGAAGAAGTTGTGCTGTGTTTTAAAATCGATTGGTGTAAAAATTATAATTCAATTGTAATGATGGGATTACCTGTAAATCGAACACAAATCCTGCTCGGACATATCAAGTTCTCAAAGGGTGTACATTAAGTTAACTTCGCTTCCATTTCAATTTCAATATATATTGGATCACAAAGTATATGGAGGAGTCGGCCGTGGTGAGCGAGTACAGGAGGTAAGTTTTAAAATTGTCTTGTACCAAGTATTATAAATGTTAATGTAATATAGGTGCCATTGTATTGATTTTAGGATTGATTCATTATCATTTTTTGGGTAGTAAGGTTTCTAAGATGAAAGGGTTAGATTTAATAGAAGAGTTTATTGGACCAATCATGATAATGGAATCATTGCTATGAAAATGTTTGATAATGTGAAATCTCATGAAATGATGACTACTTTTGTTCAGAGATAGATATAAGAGGAGTTGGATATTATAGCAAGACAAAACCAAGGATAAGTGGTGGCAATTGATTTGTAAATGTGGTATGAATTGTAGTTGACACAATAGTTGGGTTTAGTATCTACATGTCTATTACAATCTCCATTATTGGCAATTGTTTCTAAGTAAAACTTGCTTAGGAGTAAATATGGTCTTCATTTTTTTTTAATATATATGAGTATTTCTTTGTTGCTTGGTTCAAAATATTTTATATCCATATAAGTAGGAGAGGTGTTATGCAAAAACATGATTCAAGAATATCTTGAATTAAATAGTATGTTAGCATAGCATTATTGTTGTAGCACCCTTAGCATAATGTGTGGGGCATAGTATTAAGGATTGAATTAGAACATTTGAGAAAGAGAAAATGTTTCCTTTAACCATTAGTATATGTAATATGTACAAAACATTTGATTTATTCATTTTCACACTATTAATTGTATTATTAAACAAAATTGATATTAATAAAAATATAAGAACATATTATGGGGAAGGTAATTGGATATCATTATTCACTAAGTCAAGCATGGTAAGATGATTGCAGATTTTATATATTTTACCCATAAATCAAATCATGATCCTTTATCTTTGGGTTGTTTGAGGCAACATCATTTAATACTTAATATTTCTTTTTAAATTTGCAAAGAGTCATGTTAGAAAATATTATTACATTCAAAGTTAATAGGTTGATACTTGATATGACTAAGTTATATAGATTATAAATAATTTCAAATTTTTACTTTGTAGAACTTTTAAGACTTTACTTAACTAGATGAATGTTGAACTTTTATATCTAGTGGTTAATTGCTTTAGCGAAAACATATGAGCCATGGTTATTTTTTCCTTTATTGGCATACCTTGGAATTGTTGTTTTGAATTTTTGTTATGTTTCAAATAGTCAAGGCTTTAAATTGCTGCATAAATGACAAAATGTTTGTAGCATACATTGGAATTTGTTATTTTAAAATTTTGTTATGTTGTCTTAAATAGTTAGGGATTTACATTGATGCATAAATAACAAAATGCTCTTTATTTTTGTCCTGACCAAAGTTGCAATTTTTTTTGTCCATCATTTCACCATTCAAATTGACATTGATGTGGTAGGTCTCTTTAGTAATTTGTCACAACAAATTCTTTTTATTTTGAGGTATGGAATCCTTTAGATATTCCTCGAGCAATGGAAATCTTTAGATATATTTTTGTGTTGTCATCACAATTTATTCTTATCATATTTATATCCATCCTTTCCTTTCTTCTTTTAGGTTCCTTTTGTTTTATAGTGCTCATTTATGCTTTTCCTTGGAAGTATACCTTTTTTTTTCAAAACAAGAATAACATCCATTTTTTATATGAAAATAGAAGAAATAGTTACATATTTATCATCCCCACTATAATTGATAAGAAATACACGACTACACAAAATGAGAAATAGAAATATCTTGGTATGCCTTATGCAATCTCAATTCCTTGAAAAATAAATGTCATTTGTTGGCTAAAAATATCGTTTTTGGATTGTTTGATAGTTTTCATTTGTTGTTTACATTATTTTCCTTGATAGGGTCTATCCTCTTTGATCCAATTGTGAAGATTAATTCATTGAGTGTTATTCTCCATTTTATTTTTTCTTCTTGTCTTGAATTCATCCCCCTTGATGTCCTTCCCTAGAAGGAATATTGTGTGGAGGAGCTACCACAACCTGCTCTAAGCTAGCAACTTCCTTTGCAGATTTATTTTTGTTTCTGTTGGTTCATAATCCTTGGTGTTACTTACATGGCTTGAGAGGCCCACTGTAGCTTAGGAACTCGATTTAGCTGGGTTAGTCATAAGCTTGGAATTAATGAGTATGTTTGGACTGTCTATGCGTGAACTAGAGCTCAACAGCTATGGGTTGTGAGGTGAGGTAGCAGTATATCGAATATAGATTTCTTTTCTCTTACGTGAAAGGAATGAAGTGCGTTCATTGTAGGAGATGGAAAACTACTATCACATGAATCTCTCCATATCAAATGAAGGCCTTTTGTAAAATATCAATCACAGTAGGATCTAGATAATATAGATTCCTCACAATTGAAAGATTTAACTATTTCTGCAAGATATAAGTGCATAAACAGTTCTAGAAAAACAAATGATCAAAACCAGTTACAAATAATAAAAAACCAAGAAAATAAATGATAAAAAACCAGAATTACAAATGATCAAATCTCAGATTTTATTAATTGTACAACTCAACAATGAGTTTGGATCATCCTTATATAACAATAGGAATAAATTGAATGCCTTGGGAGGATTGACAAGTGGCTAGCTTAGATTAAACCCCAATCCCCTCAGGTTGACTAAGGAGCTCCCAAATCATCTCAAACCCTTACGAATTGCTCATGTGAACGTTGTGAATACTTTGTAAGACTCACCCGAGGCTCACACACGTGAAGGAGGTGGTTGGTGGGTGGTTAGGTATCCAAGGAGAGGCCAAAACAACTAGTTTTGGGCCTAGATGACTAGATACAATGCATGGGTGCCTTTGATCAACAATGTTTCCTTAAAATAGGGAAACATGATGCATTAAGAAAAATAGGTGCAATAAGTGGATGAGGTGGTCATAATTAGGGAGCCTTACACCAATTTGACCACCTTTGGCCCATATTTTTGGTGGATAAGTCATCATTGAGCCTAACCAACTTCTAACAACCTTGTTCACACCTTGGGATGCAATAATTAACCTGTTTAGGACCATTTAATACATAATATGACTAATGAATATGGTCCTAAGGTGTAATAATGATCTAAAACCCCCCCATAAGCTAGACTTGTGTCAATATATAAAAATAAGGCCTTGGAAACTAGGCTCAAGTCACCTTTTACAACAACAATGTTTATTTGTCCATGTAACCAAGGAAAGAAGGAAAACCACATGGGAAATAAAACCTCCCCTAAAAAATGGACATGTGGCATATCTGGAAAATACACCAATCTTCACCATGCATAACTCACCCCAAGGAGTGATCTAAGGTAAGTGAAGCTATTCTTAGTGAAATTCTTGGTGAAGATATCAGTAGTTTGCTCAACAGAAGGGAACTACTGTAATTCTATGATCCGGTCATGTACCAAGCCTCAAATGTAGTGCATGTGAATCTCTATGTGCTTGGTCCTCTGTCTCTGTACTAGATCAGTGGAGATCATGATTGTGCTTTGATTATCACACCAAATGACTATGGGTGAATCAAACACAAATCCAAACTCTCCAAGAATGCCTAAGTTGCAACCACACACATTCTGTAGCTGCATTCAATGCTCGCCTGTATTCGACCTCAATTGAATATAAGGATATGGTGTGCTACTTCATTCTTGACCAGCAAATGGGTCCATGTGCAAGCATAAGCACATAAATATAAGTAGACTTTAGATCAAAACTATCACCATCCCAATCCGAATCAGTAAAACCAACTAGTTCAAGAGATGAACCAACTGCATTGTGGATGCCAAAACGCTTGGTACCTTGTACATAATGAAGGATCCTCTTGGATTCCTTCCAATGGAAATCATGAGGCTCTTGCATGTTCCTTGTAACATCCCCAACAGCATAAGAAAAATCTGGTCGATGGTGAGTAAGATACAACAAGCTCCCAACTAGTTGTCCATACAATGAGTTGTCAACTAGTGGTGAAGAACCCCAATTAGTAAGCTTACCTCCATAAAGGAATGGTAATTTTGTAGATTGAAATTCAGCCATATTGAAATTTTGTAGTAGATATGAATCATATTTGGATTGATAAACAGAGATCCCATCCACAGTTTGATAAATCTCCAAACCCATAAATTGTTTCAACAATCCTAGATCGGTCATGGAAAATGCACTGTGTAATGCAACCTTAACTAAGCCCAATTCTTTGGTGCATCTACAAGTAATAAAAATATCATCAACATACAATACTATGATAAATATCAGGTCACCAATATGCTGCATATAGACATTACGATCAAACTTACATCTCTCAAAGCTTTTTGACAACATAAAATTGTCCATCTTGGCATACCAAACTCTAGGAGCTTGATTGAGACCATAAAGGGACTTCTTCAACCTGAAAACAAGTGTATGTTCTACAATGAAGCCTTTAGGTTGCTTCATATAGATCTCCTCATCAATATCCCCATGAAGAAATGCACTCTTCACATCCATGTGGTGAACCTCCTATCGCTTGGAAGCAGCAATGGGAAAAACTAGCCCAATGGAGTACATCTTTGCCACCAGTGCAAATGTCTTTGTATAGTCCACTCCATGGAACTGAGAGAATCCCTTAGCCACCAAACTGGCCTGATACTTCACATCAGAACCATCATATGCCATTTTGGTCCTGTAAACCCATTTACATTGCACTAGTTTCCGCTTGGGAGGAATGTTGAATGTGGTTTTCATTGATGTCAAAGGAGTTCAGTAATGACAAAGGAATAACCAAGCTCATGATGGCAATGAAAACTCAGTGGAAGACAAAGGAATTAAAAAGAGAGTGATGACATGGCTTGTATGATGATGTGGCATATATGATGGCATGGCATGGTGTGTATGATGATGTGGCATGAAGTTTAAAATACATCTGATGGTGTTCTGGTGCTATTAGGAAGTCATTGTTGTAACTTGACATCATTCTGGAGAAATATGGTAATTTGGTGAAAATCAGGAAATTGATTAAGTATGGAAAAATTAGTCAAAACCAGTATAAGAAATTTGCCTAAGTATAGAATTAATGGTAAAAACTAACTGAGTGACCTCGGTAAAATACTCGCCACCTCTTGTGGTTGATTTCTTAAATCAGTTTGAGAGCATGGACCTCTAGTATGTTGTTTGGTGCATCCAACCATGGTCTTGGATTGTCCAAAGAATCTCTGAGGAGGAAGATATGAATTTACCAAAAGTGCCTCCCAGCCATATTTGCACTACTCCAGTAAAATACCCGCCTAGGGAAAATCAAGAAGAGTTTGAAGGTGAAACAAGTTGTGTCATGCTTAGTGAGGTGCCTGACATCCTTTGGTATCATTTCTTCATGGTTTTGGTGAAATGAAAAATCCACCTTAGGTTTTGGATAAATTGTCTAAGTATAAAAACTCCTTGCAAATCTACCCAAGTAGCCTTTGTAAAATGCCCGCCACCTCCTGTATATGATGGATAAAATTATTCTAAAGGTAAAGGGACTTAGAGTGTTTAGTTGTTCATCTAACCATATGATTATATTATCTAAAATGGGTTTGAGGAAGAAGATATAAGTCTGCCAAAAGTGTTATCTGGCATAGTTTGCATTGTTCGAGTAAAATGCCCGCTAAGGTTTGATGATGAGGATGTAGAAGGGAAGTTTGGCATGGTTGGAGTCAGTATGATATTCCTCACATTGTGGATATCTCACTTTCCAAGTTTGATGAAAAAGTAAAATCACTTTGTTGACCTAGGGTTTGAAGAAATTTGTCTAAATGTCAAATCAGTATTTTTCAGAGACCACTTTGAAATTCCTGCCAAACGTTATGTGTGTGTCAATAGATTTATCTTGTGATATGGTCTTGTTAATTGTTGAAATGGATATCTATTCATGCTATTGGTTTTCCTTATTGTGATCAGATAAGGAAAATATCAATCTTCCAAAATAGAAGAAAAAATGTTTTGCATATTCAAAAGTATGAAAATTTGACTAAGTGTTAAAAACAGGAGTTTGAGAGGTCAGTTGAAAATGCCCGACAAGGGACGTCTTTGTGCAAAAATTTTTATCAAATGTCATGGACCCATTATTTGGTAAGTTTTCCATCTGCTCATGACTTCAGGTCTCCATTTGGTGTTCACACGTGTGAAATATAAGTCTGCCAAAATGAGAAGAAGTGTGTTTTGATGTTCAAATATAGGTTGACAAGGCATTTGGAAATGCTCGCCAAATATTGTCCTAATGATGATAAATTTATCTGAGGGCATGGGGTTGTTCTTTGATGAAATTTCTATATTTCCATGTTCTTATTTTTTCTTATGGTGACCACATGAGGAAGAAATCAATCTGCCAAAAGTTAGAAAAATATTATTTTGCATATTAAGGTTAAAAAATGGTTAAGTGTTGAAAAAGGGCTAAGGAAAGTAACCATAGGCCCATATGACTACAAGGGCTTAAGGCATAAGCCCTTAAGGGCCTATTATTCTCGTAGTTTGTGCTAAAGAATCCCAAAGAGGGATAAGGATGCCTGTAGGGGCTAGGGTTAAGCCCACAGGGGCCTAGGAATGCCCAGAAGGGGATAAAGATGCCTGCAGAAGGTAATCATGCATCAAGGAGTTAAAGAAGAATGCCCAAAGGCTTGAAAGGAAGCCATGGGAGAAGAATCCCACAGATGGAAGGTGTTTCCCGTGCTATGGGAGAGACCACATGAGAGGAGAAGCATGTAGGCTTGAAGATTACATGCCCATAGGCTATAACATGTCCATCGAATCCAGCATGTGAATGGCCAATGTATGGCAGTTTCCAAAATGCATTTAAAATGATATATGCGTGTTAATTGGGGGGAGATCAAATACTGATTAAATAAGTTAATTAATAATATCGAAATTAACTAAAACTGAAAAAAAAAAAAAAAGTTAATGTCTAAAATAAGGGTTGCGCTATTGAAGAGGGCGACCCTCAAGATGAAAGAATGCCTATTTGAAAAGGCGCGAAGGTTGAAGAGACACATTGGGTGTTGATGGAGAGTATATAAAATAGAATATTGAAGTGAAAACAAAGTGTCTCAGCAGTCCCGATCATGCAGCAGCATAAGAAGATAGAGATC
The DNA here is from genome assembly GCA_027924585.1 of Larix kaempferi. Lineage (NCBI taxonomy): Eukaryota > Viridiplantae > Streptophyta > Pinopsida > Pinales > Pinaceae > Larix > Larix kaempferi. The sequence continues at coordinate 5,155,981 of BSBM01000100.1, read as the reverse complement.
AACAAGATGAAGAAGAATGTATGACAGGTTCAAAAGTGGAAGATTTGGAAGAATGAAAGAAACATATTAGGGAGGTAGGGTGGTGCTAGGGCAGGAAAAAATCCTGCAGGGGGTCATAGCCTCCTTCCAATAGAAGCTAGAAAACAAGGTGTCATTGCATCCTTGTCTGTAGCAGGATGTAGAAGTTCTCGGGTGTCATTGCATCCTTGTCTGTAGTAGCAGGCAGAAGATTCAAGGTGTCGTTCCATCCTTGTCTATAATAGTAGGCATAAGATTTGGGGTGTAGTAGCATCCTTGTATGTAGCAGCAGGAAAAATATGGGATGTAGTTGCATCCCTTCTGTAGAAACAGATAAACAATTTTGTAAAATTCATATTATTAATGAGTATGAGTTTGTGGTTTGTTTTTTGAGGTTTCCATGATAAAATATCGCGTCCTAACTTTTTTATTAGTGTGTGTCTTGTACTAATTGTTTTAATAAAAGGAAAAAGAAGGCAATACTGAGTCACCCCCCTCTCTTAGTATTGCTGGATATTCCAACAATTGGTATCATAGAAGTCTTCTTCACTACAGTCTAACCACTAGAAGGAGGATCCTAATTAAAGAACACAATGGATCAACAAGAAGGATTAGATACCAACAGACCTCCACTATTCACAGGAATTAATTGTGCATATTTGAGTGCAAGAATGAAGCATCATCTAATGTCTCTTGGATGGAAGGTTTGGAGAGCAGTTGAAAAGAAGTATAAAATAGAAGATAACCTACCTACAGACCAAGAAGAAGTTGATCGATATGAGGCCAATGCAAAAGCCCTCAATGCAATCTTGAATGGGTTAACAAACTCAGTGCTTGTGAAATTCATGCAATGCAAAACAACTAAGGAGGATTCGGATAAATTAAAAGTTGTCTATGAAGGAGCATCCAAATTCAAACAATCAAAACTTCAGACATACAAGGGACAGTTTGAAAACCTAAAAATGAAAGAGGAAGAAAATATTGCAAAGTATCTTCTAAGGGTAGATGAAATTGTCAATGTTATTAGAGGTCTTGGAGGAGAATTAACTAAGAAAGTGATCTAGATGGATTTAGGTGGCCACCCACCTATTCCACTGGCTCAAAACAGTTTTTCATTCTGGCAGTTATCTTGTACTTTTTCTATGGTTTTTTGGGTCCCTAACTTCCGGGGCCTTTTTTGAGGTCCTAAATAACGTTTTTTGGTGATTTGGGGCACCAAATGGTTGCCAACAACATGCATTCATTCCTATTTAAAAGTTGTAAATCTTAGATAGACCTTTCCAACGGGCTACCGAGTGCCCCAAACGAAGATCGTATGCAAAAGTTATGACCCCGGGAAGTTGACTATTCAACTAACCACCTTAGGGCCACAAACTTTATGATGGTTCATCTTCTAGGGTTAGGTTTTTGGATGTTTGGGATTCTTTCCCTTATGCTTATGATAAATAAGCCATTTCGGCCTCTTTTTGTATTCATCTTGTCACGAATGAGCATAGTCTCCACATCTCTTCTCAGAGATACAACTACCACCATTCTAGCTGCTTTTATTTTTACAGTTTGTTCTATTTCATGCATTTAATAGAATTTGAGTTTGTTGTATCACTGTGTTCTTGCCATATATCTGTGTATGTGAATATGTATATGCTCTTTCATTTCGTTCTCACATAAATCCTGATTAGTGGTATCAAAGCCTCTTGCTCTTGTGATTTCTCAGTGAATGTCCTCGATGATATCTGAATATCGAGAGTTGGGCCTCAAACTAGTTGATCTTGGGGAAAACCCTCCTCATCGACCCAAGCAGGCTCCCATGGTGGGAGAATAAAAGAGATATGAAGGAGCAGGAGATCATATTAATTTGTTCCTTGAGAAGGCCCTTTTGTGACAGAGGAACGAGATGATGGATAATTTTGCACAAATCCTTCACAGGATGTCGATGGTAGCGGATGCACCTTCAACGAGCAGCCATTTCAGGTGTTTGACTCTCTTCAAGGTACAATTTAAATTTGACATCCCCCTATTTGAAGGAAAGATAGATGCAGATGCTTTATAGAAATGGTTGAATCTGTTATAGGGTTACTTCTCTGTTCAAAAATTTTTCGACAATGGAAAGATCACATTCACGCTCCTTAAGTCCCTTTCCCATATTAAATACTAGTGGGATGGGTACTACGAGAGGCATGCAAGAGACGATTCTGAACTATTCAAGATGGGCCCTACTTGGGCGGCTTTGGTTGATGTCGTCAAGGAAGAATTCTACCCTGTTGAAAACTATGATGACCAGTACACTAGATGGATGACCTTGCACCAGGAGAGGGACCAAACAATCCCATATTCTACCAACATATTCCATACCCTGCGCTCCAAGCTAGGTATTCGAGATTCTGAACTACTCTTGGTCCTAAAGTAACGCAGTGTCTTACATAGGTACATTCAGACAGATATGGATTTCCTGGACATATCCCCACTAGGAGCAGCTTATAGATACGTCATCAAGATCGAGCATAATTTTAAGCAAAAGAATAAGCGTGATTTTAGGTATGAAAATCAACAGCAGAAGCCTAGAATAGGTGGCCCCAACTAACAAGGCAAAGGACAGAGCAAGGATGGTCAAATCCCAGACAACTAGCCCAAGTCACATGGAAAGAAAGGTAATGGTAAATCAAAGAAGGACACTGGAAAGTGGTGTGAATTCCATAAGAGCCCTTGTCACAACACTGATGAGTGCCTCTCAAAAAAATCCTTGTTGGCCGAGACAAAATCCCCGAATCCAAACTCTGACTCAAAACCTGATGGAGAGACAGAAAAGGGAAAGCATATCATTGATGCGGAACCTAGTGCCACCATCGCGACTACAAAGATTCAACCAGGAGAGTCAGAAGAGCCAGAGGAGGGGGAGCACCTCTTCCATTCACAATTGTGGTGCAAGGAACTCCGCTACACTTCATTGCTGATAGTGGCAGCCAGAAAAACCTCATCTCGATCGAGGTCATCAAAATATTGAAGCTTCCGATGGTTCCACATCCCCAACCATACAACATCGATTGGTTGAGCCAAGGACGAGACATCTAGGTTAGTCAACAATGCCACTTTTCCTATGGGATCAATCCCTTCAAAGATGAGGTAATGTGTGATGTTTCCCCACTTGAAGCTTGTGATGTTCTTTTAGGACAACCATATATGTGGAAACATCATGCTGTGTATGTGTCTAGATCTCGCAGTGTCATTATTACTTTGGGAAAGAATCTCTACAAGATACTAGAGATGCTTCCCACCTCTACAGTGTCCCTCATCACAGCTAAGCAATGCAGGAAGGTAATATCCCATACAGGGAAATTCATCCTCTTCATGGTTTGTTTTGAAGGTGAATGAAAGATTGTAGCAACATCCACCACCTCCATGCAGAACCCCTCTATGTAGTAGAAACGGGTGGATAAGATTGTGGAAGCATACAAAGACATATTCACCACAACCACTGGGGTGCCAATACATTGCTTGGTCAAGCATTCCATTAATTTGACACCTGATGCGCCTTTACCAAACAGGCTAGTATACAGGCGTTCCCTCATGGAAAATGAAAAAATCAAATGCCAGATTCATGAATTGATCCAAACAGGGCACATTCGACCTAGCTCCTCGCCTTGTGGGAGCCCAATTTTGTTGGTACCGAAGAAAGATGGGACATGGTGACTCTGTATTGATTACTGAGATCTAAACAAGATCACAGTCCAGAATCAGTATCCCATTTCCCGTATCGACGACCTTCTTGACCAGCTCAAGGGTGACACATATTTCAACAAGATTGATTTGAAGTATGTCTATCATCAAGTGCCAATTGAATAGACCAATGTTTGGAAGAATTCCTTCAAATATTGGGAAGGCCTTTTTGAGTGGTTGGTCATGCCTTTCAGTTTGAAAAATGCTCCAACAAATTTCATGAAGATGATGGACGATATCCTACGGCCATTCACTAACTCTTTTTTGGTTGTATATATGGGCGATGTTCTCATCTACAACAGAACATGGGCAGAGCATCTGCAACATATCCATCAAGTCCTCGGCACCTTGTGCCAGCACAAGCTATATGCTAATTTAGAGAAGTGCTCATTTGGCATGAAGAGGGTTCAATATTTGGGATAAATCATGGACGAACAGGGTGTTCATGTGGATCCATCCAATATTCATGTCATCCATGATTGGCCAACCCCGAAAACTATCATAGAGCTTCACAGCTTCCTAGGCCTTTCCAACTTCTATCGCAGATTTGTGTTAAGCTTCTCTAATATTGCTTGGTCCCTTAGCCATGTGACCAAAGGGGGATCTAAGTCCAAGTTGAGCTAATCTAAGCCACAACAACAAGCATTTGAGGAGATAAAGAAACGCTTATGTTTGCCACATATCCTTGCATTACCAGATCTGCAACAACCCTTTGAGATTGAAATAGATGCTTCAGACTATGTTGTTGGTGCAATCCTCACTCAGCATGGCCATCCAATGGCATATCATAGTGAGACACTTTTACATACAGTCCATAAGTACCCCACCTACGACAAGGAAATGTATTCCATTGTCCAAGCCTGTCGCCAAGAAAAGCATTACATCCTTCGAAAAGAGATAGTCATCCACACTGATCACAATCCCCTATATTTCATGCAAACCCAAGGAAAGTTATAGAATGACCGCCACCAGAAATGGTCCACTTACTTGCATCAATTCCACCTGAATATTAAATATAAGAAGGGAAACACCAATCGAGTCACCGATTTCCTCAATCGGCCTCCAGTAGCTGCACTTACCACAATGCTCCACTCTTATGGCCATGAGACCTCAGGGTGGCCTCGACTATGTAGCAGTGATCCTACATTTTCTCCCATATATCGAGCCCTATGTGCAGGCACATCCATAGAAGACTTTCATCTTCGGTTTGTCTTGTTGTGCCACCTGGTCCATCTCTGTGTTCCTTCAAGAGAGCATGCGTAGATGATTTGGGAATCTCATTACAGTTGGGTGGCAGGGAACTTTAGCACCGAAAAGATAATGGCCATATTGAAGAAGTATTTTTATTGGCCTAAGCTCCGACAAGACGTCGATCGATACATAAGATCCTGCACTGCCTGTGCCATCGCCAAACCTTCCATAAAAAAGAAGGGGTTGTACACCCCTCTTCCCACTCCTAATGGGCCATGGGAATCCATCTCCATGGGTCACATGTCTAGACTACCTTCAACCAAGCATGGAAATTACTGTTTGTTTGTGTTCGTGGATCGTCTCTCTAAGATGGCCATTCTAATAGCTTCCAAGAAGAACGTCTCTTCTTAATCGACAACTAAGCTCTTCTTCGAGCATGTTTGGGTTCATTTTGGGCTACCACATACTATCATTTCAGATCGGGATAGTAGGTTCCTAAGCACTTTCTAGTCCATTCTATGGTTATTGAAGGATACCAGGCTCACCAAATCAACTGCCTTCCACCCCAAGAAAAATGTACAAACAGAGGTAGTCAACAGGATGATTGTCCATATTCTGAGAATGTACAACTCTAAACATCCCCGCACATGGGATGAGAGTCTTCGTTATGTTCAACATAGCTATAACATAGCCCTTCATAGCTCTACCAACCACAACCATTTTCAAGTGTGTTTGGGGTTCCAACCACTTGCACCAATTGATGTATCTCTTCCCATTGTATCCACACGTGACGAATATTCCCATGCTCAAAACGAGGCTGATAAGGCCACTAGATTTTTTGAATGAATCCATCACATCCGCTAACAGGTCCATGGAGTTTTGGAAAAGGCCAACACTAAGTACAAGCTGTTGAGCCCAGAATTGGCCCTTTTTGACCATCATTTATCACTGTCCCTTACCTTGTCTTACACCAATTACCTTGGCAATTCAAACTTATTGTCCTTATATATTCCCCAATTTACCAAGGTATGGCCGATTATTGTTTTATTGTGTTAATACTTATGATTGTGATGATTAAAGCTGTTCATCTCTTAATCTGTGCTAACATGATGCGATTTATGAAGGTAGTAAGACAATAGACTGCAGGAAGAACGGAGCTGAACAAGTCATGAAGGAACGATCATCGCTTGTGGAAGGTTCCTTGGGGCTCAAATCGGCAATCAAGGCATAGGCGTGGCAGGGCAGCTGTAACCAAAGAACTATCTTAAGCATGTCGCTGCTCGAATTCAGCTGTGAGCTGGAAGGACCGTCACTCTTGGGACGATTAATACTTCTCTCATATTTGGATATTTCAGTTCTGCCACGCGTTGTAACAGCTAGATTATTTAGGGCGCCTGAAGATCAGAGATCTTCATGGCTTCCCAATTATAGGTTTAGATGCTGCAATTTGTATGTATAAATATGGGGAATTACCTCGACTGAGGGGTTGGACAGCAATTAATTAATTCATCTTGTATTAGCAGTCAAGCTGAAACTGTGTACTTATCTTTCTGTTAATATAAGGAGTTGCTTCTGATTTAAAGAGAGTGTTGTTCAACCAGCGTCTCTGTGTGAAGACTGGGCCCGTCTTCCACAGAGATTGCTATGTTAAATTAGGATTTCATCTTTCTTGTTGTGTGATGCTTTGTTCTTCCTTTTGTACGCAGCAGCAATATTTATCGTGTGAATTTTCAGTATAGTTAAGGATCATATTTCTGTGAGTTTGGTAGATGGTGTAGAATAACAGTCGACTGAGTAAGGCTTGCTTTATATACAATTCAATTACAGATCATACACACTTGTGTTCATCTTACAGCTGAGTTGCGATCCCCTGGGTTCTTACAATTTATCGTTCTGATTGTGTGTTGCTTGATTTCCATTCTGCAATTTAATATTCTTAGAATAGTTAACTCAATTATTTCACAATTGGATTTCTAGATTACTGCTCAGTTTTTGCTTTACGATTTCCAGGTTGATTAGATCAGGCAAGTGATCGTTCTAGGATATAAAGGAGATTCCTTCCTATTGTTCATTAGATCTGATGTTAATTTTTAATTGATGCATGATAGAGAGGATTTGAATTATAGCAGTGAGAAGGCTTTGGATTGCTTAAGATTCTGGGGATGAACATGACTGATAGAATATAGAAGTATTTATTGCTAATGGTTTAGTGTTTAAGCATATATTGTGCACTTGTCCTTTGAAATAAAAAGACTTTCTCGGGTTGACAATAAATTTCATACGCTCTGTGTGTTGATATTTAATTATCTGCAATTAGAGTGCTTGACATTTTGGCGCCGTTGCCGGGGAAGGATGAAAATTAAATACTAGTCATTAGTTGATCTGATAATTGCTTTTAGTCAATCTTTTGGTTGATTTTGAAATGATCTGCTTCGCATGAATACGAGGGGGGTAAAACGCGATCACCTCCCGACCCCCAAAACCCCACAAATTACTAACAGTACAGGTGGTTCGGGTCGTGGTCGAGGTCCACCGCTGGGCAGAAGAACATTCATTGACGACCTTGTTGACAAAACTGATTCAGCTGTCAGATCTCGTCAACAGGGGACTCCTACCAAAAGAGGCCCTGCTGATCCTGGAACGTTAGCATCAGGATCTACAGTGGAAGATACAGGAGCAGCTGTGATTCCTGCATATACTCCTGCTAAAGAAGTAACAGCTGATTCAGCTGTTGCAACCGAAGAATACACAGCTGTTGCAACCGAAGAATACGCAGCTGTTACAACCGAAGAATACGCAGCTGTTACAACTGAGGTAAAGAACAAAGGAACAAACGAAGGAGAAGATACAGGAGAAAAGATGAGTAATAGACATGAGAATGAAGAGGAAGAAGCAGTGGTACAATACCATCATGAAGATAATTCCCCGCCAGAAACTATGGCTACATTGCAATTCCCAATACAGCAGCTAGAGGGGACAGCTCCTATGAAAAACATTTCACCGTCGGTGTTACCCCCGCTTCCATGGCAGGGCGGCAGAGGATCCAGACGAATTCTTGTTTGAATTCGATATCCTCTGTCGCAGCTATGACTATATCACAGATGCTCAAAAGTTAAAGCTTTTTCCTGCCACCCTGAAGGACAATGCATTACGATGGTTCATGAGCCTTGGGGGAGGGACTGTTGCTAATTGGAATAAGATGAAACAAGTATTCCTGGAAAAATATCAAGAATATTGTAACACCAGGGACAAAAGGGAGGAGTTATTCAAGATGGTACAGAAGGAGGACGAAAGCTTGGAGGATTTTGTAGAGAGGTTGCTGTACAATGTGCAGAGAGCTGGACAGACGAACATGGGACTAGATGTGCTTAAGATCATCCTGCTTCGAGGAATCAGGGACGATTGTTTAGACATGCTAAATTTATTAGGAAAGGGGGATATCTCTAAAGAATCTTTTGAGACAATTGTGGAATTATGTAAGAGATATTCCAGGGGATCTTCTAGGCATAATAAGCAGCATAAACGAAATAACCTGGAACGTGATGTCTTCGACAGAACTCAGAAGTCATCCAATGGGGGAGCTACACGTGCAGAGATAGGCAATCTTCTTGAAAACTTTAAAACAGAAATGATGAGCTCTATCTCTTCAGAGATTGACGTCTTGAAGGCCAAGCAAAGACAGGCAGTGGAGGATCTCACACTAGGGGTGTTTTGTCCCCGATGTAGAAAGACTCATCCACTGAAAGAATGCCCTCTTGACAAAGTTCAAGTATGTCAACTGTGTGAGCTGAATCATGATATGAAAGAATGCCCCACGTTGCCCCAAGTGAAAGCTGTTCTGCAGGCATCAACTCCAGAGGTGGATTCAGCCTACTTTATTGCACAGAAGAAACCCTGGCAGCCCCGGAATCAAGGTATGTCTCCCGATTCATTTCCATTTTTGAATAATTTGAATAATTGGAATACTAATATGCAAAACGTGAATACACAATTCCCTTCAAATTATGCTCAGTGGAATTCCCCTCAACCTGCGATGCAAGGTTATAATTCATGGAGTCCTTGGACATAGCCACCTCATCAACCTACTTCATGGTCTCCTGGATGGAGGAACTTCCATCCTGGGAATCAGTTTCCTCAACCACCTCCACCTCAACAGTTACAGTATCCTCCATATCCTCAATTTCAGCAATATCCTCAATACCTACCTCAGCAGTCGCAGCTGCAGCTGCAAAATAATCCTGTGCCTAACATACCAATACGGCCTCAGCTGCCTGCCCAACCTAACCCTAACCCAAATAATAAAACAGTCCATCAACTGGAAACTCTCAATATGCCAGCCTACTCTCTCTCCCCTGTACCTTGTAATGACATTCGCTTACGATCTGGAAAGATAGTAGAACGTGTAACTTCAGAAAATATTCCACCTACTGTTTATGGCAAAGGAGAGAGTTCCCAGCATCTATCTGATCCGGTTCCTATTATTGAAGACGCTGAGCATCCCTCAGAAGGGAGGGCTGAAACAATAAACGATGAAGTGGATAACACGCAGCCTACCCAGTTGGTAAGACAACCACCTTACCCTGAGAGATTGATGCTGCCACAAAGAGGGGGGCAACCTCAGTTCAATCTCTTAGGAGAACTGAAGAACCTTTATGTTAAGATTCCCCTTTTACAAGCTCTTCAAGATGTACCTATCTATGCTAGAACTGTTCGGGACCTGTGCACTAAAAGACCGGGAAGGAAACCCAGAGATCCTCCTACTGTCCATGTTATAGGGAATTTATCCGCTTTAATGACTGGAAAAACCCCTATAACCAAGTATGAGGATCCCGACAATCCTACTGTCACTGTACACATAGGACAAACGCAGATACCCAACGTACTAGTAGATTTAGGAGCTGCGATCAATGTTATAACGATGGAGACTGTAAAGCAGCTCGGATTCACCAATATTAGACTGACCCCTACTATCTTAGAATTGGCAGACAGATCCACCATCAGACCTGAAGGGATTTTGGACGACCTCGTTATTTCAGTAGACTCGTGGGAATACCCTGCCGATTTTCTGGTATTACAGCCGAAATCACAGCTGGGGGGACATCCATTGATTTTAGGAAGGCCCTGGTTGGCTACAGCTGATGCTTGCATCAGCTGTCGATCAGGACCTATGACTATATCTGATGGCATGGAAACCAAAAATCTTACCCTGTACCCTCCAGCAAGGCCGAGTCTAGAGACTGAAACCTCCCTTTGGATAGAACAAGAAGAAGAAGAAGATGTTCAGCCATTACTAACGATAGGGAAGGCACTAACTTTCAAAAACGAAACAGAAGACGATGCCATTAATAACTTCATTAGCGAACCTGCTTCTGTAGACAAGGAAGTTTATCAACTTCTGAACAGTACCCTCGGCAAAGAAGAACAAGAACAGCTTACGAAGGAAGCACTAGCCAATGACACAAATATAATCCCAGTATTGAAAAGCTCGAGAAGTATTCCTATTGAGGTAGAGCCTGGAAGAACTTTGAACATCAATCCTGCTCTCTCCTCAGAAGAACAAAAGCACCTAACCAATCTCTTGAAGGAACGTAAGGGGGCATTCGCCTGGGAGTATACAGACATGAAGGGTATTCCTTCTAGTCTGTGCACTCATCATATTTATATTAAAAATGACTCCCGGCCTGTATGTCAACCCCAACGACGCATGAACCCCAATCTGAGGGATATAGTGAAGGAAGAAATCCAGAAACTCTTGGAAGCAGGATTCATCTATCCTATTTCAGACAGTGAGTGGGTTTCCCCACTTGTAATTGTACCCAAGAAAAACGGTAAATGGAGAGTCTGTGTCGATTATAGGGAGCTGAACAAGGCTACACAAAAGGATCACTTTCCTCTGCCCTTTATTGACCAGGTACTTGATAACTTATCTGGGAAGAAGTTCTTCTCCTTCCTGGACGGATTCAGTGGGTACAATCAAATCCAGATTGCTCCAGAGGATCAGGATAAGACCACCTTCACCTGCCCTTGGGGAATGTTCGCCTACAGGGTGCTTCCCTTTGGGTTGTGCAATGCACCTGCAACGTTCCAAAGAGCTGTGATTGGCATATTTTCTGAATTGGTAAATGATAGCATGGAAGTTTTTATGGATGATTTCACTCCTTATGGCAGGGATTTTGATGAAGCGTTGGAAAATTTGAAGAAGGTTTTAATTCGCTGTGAACAGGCTCGCCTCTCACTGAGCACTGAAAAATGCCACATGATGATGAGTGAGGGGGTGGTATTAGGACATTTCATCTCTACTCACGGTATTCAAGTGGATCCTTCAAAAATTAAGGTGATAAAGAATATACCAACCCCTTCAACTCAGAAAGAGGTGCGAAGTTTTCTGGGACATGCTGGGTACTACAGGAGATTCATAGAAAACTTCTCCAAACTTGCTTCTCCTTTGTTTTCATTGTTAATGAAGGATGTGCAGTTTGCATGGAGTACAGCATGCCAGACAGCATTTGATAAGCTTAAAGAGAAACTGTCCACAGCCCCTATTTTAAGGGGACCTAATTGGACCATACCTTTCCACATTTCTTCAGATGCTTCTGATACCGCCATTGGAGCAGTACTAGGACAGCAGGATGGTCAAATACCTTATGCTATTTATTATGTTAGTAAAAACTTAGCCCCTGCTGAACTAAATTATACTGTTACTGAAAAAGAATTTCTTGCTATTGTTTATTCTATTAATAAGTTTCGGCATTACATTACTGGGTATCCTACATTTGTGCATACTGATCACTCTGCCATTAAGTACTTAATGAATAAACCTGTCACTAATGCCAGAGTAACCAGGTGGCTTTTATTATTACAGGAATTTGATATTACTATTATAGATAAACCTGGAAAAGAAAATGTTGTTGCTGATTTTTTATCACGATTTACTAACAGTGATGACAGTTCACCTGTTGAGGATGCTTTCCCGGATGAACATTTATTTGCACTCTCAGCTCATTCACCCTGGTATGCAGATGTTGCTAATTATTTGGCTGCAGGGAAACTTCCGCCACATATGTCTAAACGAGAGAAAAGAAAAATTATTCAGCAAAGTGCCAGGTATTGTTGGCTTAAAGGCCATCTCTTTTACACAGGACCTGATCTTGAAATTAGAAGATGTGTAAGGGAAGATGAGATCTTTCATATACTGAAGGCCTGTCACGATGAACCTTGCGGAGGACACTTTGCAGATAAAAGAACAGGACATAAGGCGTTGCGGATGGGCTATTATTGGCCGACACTGTTCAGAGATGCTAAAAAATATGTTCAGTCCTGCGACAGCTGCCAAAGGATGGGCCAACCTAATAAGACAGATCAGATGCCTTTACAGCCCCAAGTGGTACTAGAACCGTTTGATAGATGGGCATTGGACTTTGTTGGTCCTATCAACCCTCCTTCCAAACAAAAGGTTTACATCTTGGTGTGTACAGACTACATGACTAAGTGGGTAGAAGCTGTAGCTTTGGCTAAGGCAAACGACCAGGCGGTGATTGATTTCCTGTACAGTGAAGTTTTTACCCGTTTTGGAGTACCAAAGGAAGTAGTTACCGATGGCGGACCACAATTTATTTCACACCAATTTGAATCCTTGCTCCGGAAGTATCATGTGCAGCACAAGATAGCTTCACCTTATCATCCCCAGGCCAATGGTCAGGTGGAAAGCACTAATAAAGTTATCGAAGCAATCCTTACTAAAACAGTTAAAAACCATCGAAGGGATTGGGCTGACAGACTTCCAGAAGCACTGTGGGCATATCGCACGACTTGGCGCAACACCACGGGCTTTTCTCCCTATGATCTGGTGTATGGTAAGAGTGCCATCTTTCCAATTGAATTTGAGATCAAGACCCTGAAAACAGCCATTGAAATGAACCTGGATGTAGCAGAAGCCCAGAAAAGAAGATTGAATCAATTGAATGAACTGGATGAGAAACGATTAGCTGCGGTAGACCAGACTGTGCTGCTTCAGCAACAGAGATCTAACTGGCATGACCGATTCATCAAAAATAAAATCTTCCATGAAGGAGACTGGGCACTACTGTACGACTCTAGATTCAAGAAAGATTTCAAAGGGAAATTACGTACAAGATGGCTGGGTCCATATTTGGTTGACAGGGTATTTGACAACGGCACTGTTCGCCTGGTCACCATTGATGAAAACCGTATGCCATTACTTGTTAATGGCCATAGGCTGCGACTGTATCGGAAGCCTATTTCGAAAGATGCATTCATTTCACAGGTTGTTGCTGATCCAAACTACCAATTGGCACCAGAGCAGGAACATTTTTCTACCTTTACCAAATCTTAAAATGAAAATCATATTTGCTGTACATAAATAATTTCTTGCTGTAGCGTATAGTTGTCGTTTTCTTTCTTTTTGCATTTGATCTCTTTGCTTGCTGTTGTCTTTTAAGAAATTTTTTTTTTTCAGGGAAGCGCCAGGAGAACGATCAGTTTGGGGCCCATAATGAAAATCTCTCTGTGCCGTCCTTGTGTTAAAAAAAAAAAAAAAAAAAAAAAAAAAAAAAAAAAAAAAATTCGGCAGCTGCAACATATTTTCCGGCAGCTGCAACATATTTTCCGGCAGCTGCAACATATTTTCCGGCGGCTGCAACATATTTTCCGACAGCCGTATATCCTTTTCCAGCAACCATATTCTCCATTTCCCGGTAGCCATAATGCCCTTTCCGTCAGCCGTCAATCTTTTTCGACTGCTGCAATTTCGGCAGCTGCAACATTTGCGGCTGCAACATCGGCGGCTGCAACATTTGCGGCTGCAACATCAGCGGCTGCAACATCGGCAGCTGCAACATCGGCGGCTGCAACTCCAGTTTTCGCGGCTGCCACCTCATTCACCAGCTATTGCCACCTCATTCTCCGCAGCTGCCATTCCATTTACCAGCCACGGCCATTTCACTTCCCGGTAGCCGTAATGTTTTTATTTCCCGTCCGCCGTTAAATCTTTTCCGACAGCTGCAACTCCGGCAGCTGCAGTCCCGGCGGCTGTAACTTCGGTGGCTGCAACATCTTTTTCTCGCAGCCGCCACATCATTTCCCGGCCGTCACCTTATTTCTCGGCGGCCACCACCTCATTGACCAAGTCACTTCCACACCACAGCTGTCATTTCTTTCCAGCGGCTGCGACATATTTCCCATATTCGTAAAATCTTTTCCCGCCAGCCGTAAGTCTCTTCCGCCGTTGTAAAATTTTCCCGTGACAGCCGTAATTTTTCCCGGATATTGTGAATCTTTTTCCGGCTGCCACGAATTCTTTCCCGATGGCTGTAACTTCTTTCTTGTCAGCTGCAACAAGCTTTTTCATCGGCCATGTGATCATTTCTTTGGCAACTTGTAGTGGTAACTCCCGTGTTAACAGAAGGATTGTTCAACCTGCTAATTATGATGCTGATTCATCCCAGTCCTGCCGGCGAACTCATCATTTCAACCCGGAGGATGCGACGCCTTGTGTTTTACCGGCGAAGGAAATCTGTGCCTTATCCGAGTCATCATGATTCCACGTCTGACTGTGCACGCGTTCGGCTCTGTGACGTCACCAACTCCAAGCTCCACCAGTTTCCGCAGCCTTCCGACGCACAGTTTTATGAGGTATGGCTTTCATTTATCACGTGATTAAGTATTGATATCATGTAAACGAGATTGGTCGTACCTTCACTCGTACCACCATTTATATCCGATTGAACCCTTCCCTCGTACGACGTAATACTAATAACTGCCACCTTCCCCAATTCGGCATGAAAATTTTAAACTCCTCTCTGCGCTTAACTTTCCGAATTAGTTCATTCGCTCAACGTCTCCGCTCAACGATTCGTGCATTCTCCGCGCTGCAACTTCTATTCTGGATCCTGTACTCTGTCGAAACAGCAGTTCTATCTTGCAGCCAGGACCATGGGAATTCCAGTTCGCCATGAACCTTTCAATACCCGGGAACTTAGACGGAATTTGCAGGTTCTGGCCATTTTTCAAGCCGCTGGCTGGGTCGAGTTCTTTGAACGATTGGATGGATTCGACCGGGACGCAGCCCTGCAATTCGCATTGAATCTTACTAAAACACACTCCACGGTGTGGGGGCTGTGTATAGATGTTTCGGAGGTCATTATATCCGAGGTTACAGCTATCCCGTTGGTGGGAAAACCTTGGTTTAACCGTCGAGTCCCTGCAACGGTTGCACGGGAACAATTTTTACTTCCAGGGGAGCAAGTTGAAGCATCCAGGAGAGGAATTGCATTGAAGTCACTGCCGCAGCCATGGGACCAGGTCGCTATCTTCCTCAAGAAATATATAACTTGCGAAGGTAGATACCAAACTGTGTACAACTCTGAACTTCCTTTGCTTTCTCATCTCCGTCATGGCATTTTGTTAAATATTCCATTTTATCTATTGCATGATTTGCGCCATATGGCAACATTCGTTCAATCTGCAAAGCACCCATTATCCTCCCTCACCCACCATGGCCTCATTAAGTTAATTATTAAAAGAACCCTGGCCCAACACAATATAACATGGGAGCAATTCATCACCCGGCCACAGCAACCTGTTCCCTTGAGGGTCATTCCATTACAGCAATTACCGGTTCTGCCACAACAGGAGGACCGGAGTTCCTCCAGTGAAGTTGGGGGGAGGGATGAAACGGAAGAAGAACCACAGAGGGCACAGGCAGGACCATCCGGGAGGAATGAAACGGAAGAAGAGCAACAGGGGGCACAGGCAGGAACATCAGGGGTTGACAAAACTACAGAAGAAGAACAACCCGAGGCACAGGCAGAGCCGTTTGAAGTATATGAATCCCCAGCACAAGCAGAACCAGTGGGGGATGACACTGCATTTGAAGGAGAGCGAGGGGAAGCTCAAACAGAGCTGCCAGGGGAAAATGTAGATGAAACCCTCGCGGAAAACCTAGATAACAGGGCAGCTCCGACAGCAGAAGGTGAAATTGGAGCAGCATCAAAAGCTGTGACAATGGAACCTGAAGATGACGGAGCCAGAGCAATGGAGGACGACATTGAGCTGGTCACAATCGAGTCTTCACCGGAATGGGCAGGAGGAGCAGCTGTGATTGAAGAAGAACAGCATGGGGGGCAAGTAAATATTCCTTTAACTTCAGCTTTGCCTCCCTATATTCCAGCTCCACGAGAAGAAACACTACAAAAAGGAAAGTCACAAAAGAAACCCCCACAGAAAAGGAAGAGGGCCACCAATGAGTTTGATTTAGTGGCACCAATCAGAAGGAAACGAACTCGGTCAATCACAGCAGCAGAGGCAGCCAGAACAAAATGGGCAACCTTAGAGACACAGGTTGAACCCCCAATCCTTACACCGAAACCGAGGGATGCTCCACAAAGGCCAGTGGAGGAAGAGCCGGGGGTTGAGGGACTCTTGTATGAGAATGCAATGCTGAAAGAGGACCTCCAAGCACTTAGAAAGGAGCTGGAAACATGGAAGGAAATCTGCCAAAAGCAGGGTGGAAGAAAGATGTATACATTAATAGAGGCTGCAGACCAAGTGGAGGAAACAGCTTCCGCTGAAGCTGGAGAAAAGGATGAGCGAATACTCTGCCCCACCTGTGGGGAGATCTTTGAGGAAGCAGGCCATAAAATTTTACTTAGCACTTATTCAGCACAACAGCCTGTAGCCACAGAAGGGGAAGCAGTGAAGAAAAAGGATGCTGCAACACAAGAACCAGCACCTTTAAACATCCTTGCTGCAGCTGTTACTTCCCATGATGCAGAAGTTATAGAACAGATGGGAGAAGAACAGGGAGTGGAAGATGCCCTGGAAATTTATGAGGAATGTATGGCAATCCCAAATTGCTCCCACAATACAGAAATCATGGAACAGATGGGAGAAGAACAGGAAATGAAGGATGCTCTGGAGCTTATAAAATAATATGGTGAGACTCCAGAATGTTCCCTTGATACAGAGATCATGGAGCCAAAGGAAACCCTGGAGGATAGTGAAGAATTTTGTGCTGTAACCCCAGAACGCTCCCAGGACACAATAATTTTAGAAGAAGAAACGGAAAGGCAGGACATTGATAAGTTGGAACAGGATGCTGTAACACAAGAACCAGCAATTCTGAATTTGACCGCCCAACCGACTGAGCAGACAGGAGAAGAAGCTGGGACAGAGAATATTCTGGCATTCAACGATGAACTCTGGGTAGTGACTCCAGAAAGCTCTCATGATACAGAACTCATAGAAGAGAAGCTGCAGCAAAATAAAGATGAAGATGTAAGCCGGGATGTTGCCACACAAGAACCAACATCCTTGGATGCTGCAGCAAGAACCCCTGAACTGCAGTTGGAGGATAACCCGGGAGTAGAGATCATTCCTGATACACAATGGAGTGATGATGAACAGGTACAGACACCCTGCTCAGGTGACACTGAAATCTTGGAGGAGGAGCTGCAAATTGAAAAGGATATCCAATCTCAGCAGCCAATTGACAAAGAAGACACTGTTACACAAGAACCAGTGTCTCCAAAAGCAATAAAGGCAGCTGCTGAAGAAGGTTTAAGGGATGTTGCTGTTACACAAGAACCAGCAACTCCCTTGATAAGATTAGATGCGATGGAAGACACTGTCCCACAAGAACCAGTGCTTCCACCTCCTACAGGTATTATTGAATTGGATTCAGATTGAGTGTGTCTTTTCAACTTCCCCAGGCATAGCATAAGAGAACTGCAGATATTAGCAAGTAGCGGTGGAAAGGGGAACAGTAAAGTTGGAAGATGTCGGGTTGCTCACAGAAATTTTTCAAAGGGATAGAGGGGATGCCTGATTTATCTACATTCTTTCCTTCTGCCTGGACAAAGTTCAGTACAATATTCAGATGCAGGTTGTTGCATGAGGACATGCAACAGGATAGTTGGGGGGAGATGTTGAGCCCAGAATTGGCCCTTTTTGACCATCATTTATCACTGTCCCTTACCTTGTCTTACACCAATTACCTTGGCAATTCAAACTTATTGTCTTTATATATTCCCCAATTTACCAAGGTATGGCTGATTATTGTTTTATTGTGTTAATACTTATGATTGTGATGATTAAAGCTGTTCATCTCTTAATCTGTGCTAACATGATGCGATTTATGAAGGTAGTAAGACAATAGACTGCAGGAAGAACGGAGCTGAACAAGTCATGAAGGAACGATCATCGCTTGTGGAAGGTTCCTTGGGGCTCAAATCGGCAATCAAGGCATAGGCGTGGCAGGGCAGCTGTAACCAAAGAACTATCTTAAGCATGTCGCTGCTCGAATTCAGCTGTGAGCTGGAAGGACCGTCACTCTTGGGACGATTAATACTTCTCTCATATTTGGATATTTCAGTTCTGCCACGCGTTGTAACAGCTAGATTATTTAGGGCGCCTGAAGATCAGAGATCTTCATGGCTGCCCAATTATAGGTTTAGATGCTGCAATTTGTATGTATAAATATGGGGAATTACCTCGACTGAGGGGTTGGACAGCAATTAATTAATTCATCTTGTATTAGCAGTCAAGCTGAAACTGTGTACTTATCTTTCTGTTAATATAAGGAGTTGCTTCTGATTTAAAGAGAGTGTTGTTCAACCAGCATCTCTGTGTGAAGACTGGGCCCGTCTTCCACAGAGATTGCTGTGTTAAATTAGGATTTCATCTTTCTTGTTGTGTGATGCTTTGTTCTTCCTTTTGTACGCAGCAGCAATATTTATCGTGTGAATTTTCAGTATAGTTAAGGATCATATTTCTGTGAGTTTGGTAGATGGTGTAGAATAACAGTCGACTGAGTAAGGCTTGCTTTATATACAATTCAATTACAGATCATACACACTTGTGTTCATCTTACAGCTGAGTTGCGATCCCCTGGGTTCTTACAATTTATCGTTCTGATTGTGTGTTGCTTGATTTCCATTCTGCAATTTAATATTCTTAGAATAGTTAACTCAATTATTTCACAATTGGATTTCTAGATTACTGCTCAGTTTTTGCTTTACGATTTCCAGGTTGATTAGATCAGGCAAGTGATCGTTCTAGGATATAAAGGAGATTCCTTCCTATTGTTCATTAGATCTGATGTTAATTTTTAATTGATGCATGATAGAGAGGATTTGAATTATAGCAGTGAGAAGGCTTTGGATTGCTTAAGATTCTGGGGATGAACATGACTGATAGAATATAGAAGTATTTATTGCTAATGGTTTAGTGTTTAAGCATATATTGTGCACTTGTCCTTTGAAATAAAAAGACTTTCTCGGGTTGACAATAAATTTCATACGCTCTGTGTGTTGATATTTAATTATCTGCAATTAGAGTGCTTGACACAAGCAGCGACATGACCAACATCGGGTTCCACACAAGTTCCTGGTGGGTGATAAGGTTTGGTTTCATTTGCAGAAAGAGAGGCTTACAGGACCCCATCGTAAGCTTTGTCCACTTCGATATGGGCCTGTTGATTCCTCGGTTGTGCAGGTTAGATGCAAAGGTACTGGAATGGTTCCAAGGCTCCCAACAGAGGAAGAAAACATAAGTTGAAAGGCTTCGAAAGACCCTACACAAGGGAAGTTCTATCCCTAACCTATTTGGTATGGTGATCCTCCACGGATATTCGGCCTCCACTGGCACTCTAAGAGTTGGTGATTTGACCAATTAAGTCAGTTTTCCAATCAAGGAAAACAAGGGTGTGAGAATGGTAAAGTTAAGCTAACCTAATCTATTTCAGAAGAGGAAACTAATCTCAGTTATTCCTATTCTAAAAACAAATCTTGATATTCTGCAGATCAACCTTGAGGTATGATGAACAAGTAAATTACCACCTTCAACAGAAATGTCTTTGATGTGTTACTTATTAACTTAAATCACAATCCATTAATGAAAATTAAAAGACAGTAATTCAAGTAATTAAGCCTGTTCAAGATCAACATGTAATTACTTTGTTAATTGAAAAATAAGCAATGATTAAACAACTGTGGCTCATTTGCAGAAATCAATAAAGAAAGATATATTAATTAAAGAAACTTAACAAGATATTTTTATACAATGATCATAAGAGAAATCAGTATAACAGATCTGTGCATTAATTCACAGATGAAAAAGGATCACACAATGTAGATGACAATTTGAAATAAGAAATCAAGTACTGTCAAAGAAACTTGAACAATAAACAAGAGATGATTGAAAGAGATTACTTTACTGCATTAATAAAGTCTGTAAACAAAATTACAAAGCTCTGCTAAGACAAAGTATCTCCATTCATCTCCTGTTGATTTTTGACCCCAAATTCCCCCCCTTCAGCTCATAGGAAGTAGGTATTTATACAAATAAATGATGAGAAAAGATCAGATCAGTTTCCCCAATTGTTGAACTAACTAGTTGAGTTGTTTCATTTGCCAGAGCTGTCCATGAGAAAAATATGGGAAATTCCATTTTGGAAAACCAATAAGATCTTCCAAATGAAGAACTTTCTGCGGATTATACACATTGACAAACTAATTGGGCGCCTTCTACACAAAACCCGTGTCTCGGATTTTCCAGATTCATCTTCATCGCTCCCGAAATTGCGTCCAAAGATCGCTGCTTTCCACTTGGCATGTTTTTTATCATTCCAAACTTGGGATGTAGTTCTTCATCTTGATTGGTCCAAATCCAAATCCACACCTATACAATCCAAAATAGAAATTAAAATATCATTCCAAATCTACTAACAAAAATCTAAAACAAATAACAACTCATTTACAAATAACAAATAATGAAAATGAAGAAATCTTATGCAAATCTGAAATTGTCTATTTGGGAAGATTTTGGGTATGTTTAAGCTATTCAAATGGAAAAAATAATCTTTCCAAATCATTCCTCATCCTTGCAGCTTTCCAACGGGCTATCACAGGCTTGATTTGGACTCATAAATCTCAAGATATTGCTCTTGGAAGTTAAGACTCAGTAGCCGTTGATTTCATTTCGGAATGAATTGTAGCCGTTAATTTAATAATTAAAATCCATTATTCATTTTGATTATTTTCCAAATGAATAAACCAAAAAAAACCAAAATCTATATTCCCAACACAATCGGAAATAAAAATCAAATGTCGGAAGGAAAATTAGAATTCAAATCACTTAAACAAATCAAAATCGGGAAAACCAAAATTAAAACCAAATTAAAAAAAACCTAAGTGAAAAATTAAGTTACCAAAATTTACGGACCCGAAATTACATTAAAATATAACCTAAGATAAACTTAGGGTCAGGAAAAATGCATGGATGAAAAGTGAAAAATTGAAACCCGCAACCCGAAATTTGTAGGTTGCGGGTTTCGGAAATGGAAACAATCACAAAAATGAAAAGGCTTTCCCGCATCCCGCAACCCGACATTTTCGGGTTGCGGGTTTCGGGAACACACAACGCAACTAAGGTAAAATAGATTTCTGAAATCCAAAAGCCGCAATTGCAGGTTTCGGGTTTCGGGATGAAAATTTCCCAAAATTATTAACAGAGGATTCCTGCAACCCACACTTGTCGGGTTGCGGGTTTCGTGTTGGCCAAAACCAAAGACTGAAAAATGAAATCCTAAAATCCGCTCTTGCGGGTTCCGGGTTTCGGGTTATTGAATTTTTGAGTTTTGGGTTGGAAAAAGCTAATGACAGATTACCCAAAATTTAAGGCTTCCTCTAGACCAAAACCCTTAGAAAATTTCAAAGAAAAGGAGCAATAAAGCTAACCAAAGGTATACGTAAAAAATCATAGCAATAGAGTCTGAGAATGCTTTGTTTTCAAAGCACTTACCCATATACCTTTGTATTTATTTAAAATTGGGATTGCCATGTTCAGTTGAAGCATGGGATCTGTTATGGCCACAACAGGGCCGTACACCATCACCAAGATAGTTGGTGACAATGCCTTTGAGCTAAGCATTCCTCCATTCCTTGGCCTGCACCCAGTATTCAGTGTGGAGCTCCTTTGCGCATATTTTCCACCATTGTTGGACACCTTGGAGGTGGCAGAGCAATTGAAACCTACAGAGCTTAATACCGAATGCATGGAACAAGCAACCATTTATCAGATCATGGACACGAAAGTTAAGGGAACTTGCCAACAGAAGATCCAGCTATATCGAGTTGTCAAAGTAGGGCAACTACTTCACCAAGGAAAGTGGCTCACCAAGAGTCAAGTTCAACAGAAGTTTCCCCACCTAATGGGGGAACTCAACACAATGGATACCATTGCTTCCGAAGGGGGGAGGATTGATCCAGATGGATATAGGTGGCCACCCACCTATTCCACTAGCTCAAAACAGTTGTTCATTCTGGTAGTTTTCTTGTACTTTTTCTACAGTTTTTTGGGTCCCAAACTTCTGGTGTCGTTTTGAGGCCCTAAATGACGTTTTTTTGGCGATTTGGTGGTCCAAAGGGTTTCTAGCAACATACATTTGGCCCTAGTTGAAAGTTGTAAATGTCGGATAGACCTTTCCAATGGGCTACCGAGCACCCCAAACGGAATCGTATGCAAAAGTTATGACCCCGAGAAGTTGACTATTCAACTAACCACCTTGGGGCCGCGAACATTATGATGGTTCATCTTCTAGGGTTAGGTTTTTGGATGTTTGGGATTCTTTCCCTCATGCTTATGATAAATAGGCCCTTTCGGCCTCTTTTTGTATTCAAGTTGTCACGAATGAGCGTAGTCACCACATCTCTTCTCAGACATACAACTACCACCATTCTAGCTGCTTTTATTTTTACAATTTGTTCTATTTTTTTCATTTAATAGAACCTGATTTTGTTGTATCGTTGTGTTTCTTTCCATATATATGTGTATGTGAATACATATATATGTTCTTTGATTTCGTTCTCACATAAATCCGTATCAGAAAGAAGTAGTTAACATAGTACTAAGAACCTTGCCAAGAAGTATGACCCAAAAGTATCTGCTCTAGAAGAACAAGATGATCTTGAAGACATGATAGTATATGAACTACATGGGATCTTCACTGTCTACGAGATGAGAAAAGGACAAGATGGAAAATCAAATAAAGAAGCACCATTTAAAGGCTTATCCAAGAACCAATCAGAAAACTCAGATGATGAAGAAGCTCTTTTCATCAAAAAGCTTGAGAGAGGTATTGGAAAGTACAAGGTAAAGCTACCTATAAAGTGTTTTAACTGTGGAAGAGTTGGACACTTTTCTTCAAAATGCCCTTATCCTAAGAAAAATGGAAATGATGAGAAAGAAACCTCAAAGAAGTTCAAAAAAGAAAAAACAGGAAACAAAAAGAATTTCAATGAAAAGAAGAAGTTCCTTTACAACATGGAAGACAGTGAAGATGAAAAAACCAGTGAAGATGGGGAAACATAAATTCTATTCATGGTAATAGAATTTCAAGCTCAAGATGATGAAGATGATGAATCATTGGAAGAAGGAGTAGTATATCTAAGAGATGAATTAATCATTTCTCTTAAAGAACTTGATAAATGCAGGAAATAGAACAAGTAGTCAAACCAAATCATTAGTAATTTGAAAACCCAGCTTGAAGAGACCAAGAAGATTGAAGAGGATCTAGTTTTACAGCTCAAAAAGAGAATGAAAAAATCAAAGAAATTTGAAGAAGATATTATGCAGCATAGAAAGAAGCTCGATGAAGAATCTATCAAGTCAAAATATGAAAGCAGTTCAAAGAATCTAGATGAGACCTTGAGTAGCCAAAGACCATCAAGTGATAAATCTGGTTTAGGATATGACAATGAAAGGAAGCCAGAATATTCCTCCTTCACAAACCAAGAAAGAAAAACAAAGAGTTATGTTGCTGCACTAAAGAGTCCAATTATTAAGAAGAAAATTCAGAAGTCTGTTTCCTCCTCTCATAATGAAGACAAAATTTATAGGATACCTAAAAGACCAATGAGAAGCAGAGTCCACCAGATGTTTTTTGGTCAGTGCTACACATGTCATAATTTTGGACATATGGCTAGGGAATGTAAGCTGAGGAAGAGTGCTTCAATAGAAGGTCAAGAACAAAAGAAGGAATGGAAGAAGATGGAAGATATGAAGTAGGAAGATAAAAAATCCCTCAAACATAAAGGAATATTTTATGGATATTGTCACTACTGTCACAAGTTTGGCCACAAAGTTGTTGATTGCAGAACCAAGAAAAAGGATCAAAGTAGGGAATTCAAGGAACACAAAATGTCAGTAAGCAGGGTACCTCATGGAAATATGTGGAGAAAAAGAGAAGACTACAATGAGTCAGAGGAAACACAAAATCCAAGCATCAAAGAAGTTTCCAAAGATGATGATGAGCATAATAGTGTTGCAAATAAGAATGACATTCATTATTATGAAGATGAAGAATACACTCATGGGGAGAAGGATTATAAACTTCTCTTCTAAATTCACTCATGACCTAGAAGAGAACCCTAAAATCAGAATTAAAAGGGATCATATATTTAGGGGGAGTTAATATCAAAATAAGAAGAAGAAGAGTCATAAGAGTACTTGGTAAAAGTTATCTTCCTAAAAAACAAGGAGAAGTGTAGAAGTGACAAATTGGAAAAGGAAACTAAGGGCTACATGAAAGAACTCAAAGACAAACAAATGAGTATATCATTATCAAAAAAAGAAGAAAGATGTTAGCAAGTGGAGATACACAGTTCAAGACAACAAGCAACCACTAGCATGGAAGACACCACGAAGCATAGAAGATAATGCATGATCTTAGGGGGAGATTGAATCCTAAAATATTAGGGCTTGAACCTTAGAGGACAACTGTTGATGTAATGAAATTCTGATTAAACCATAATGAAATCAAGTTTTAGTGGAAGAAATGAAGAAGGGTAAAACATTGACAAGTTCATCTCCATAATCTTGAAATTTTAAAAATTTAAAAGATGACGTAGATCAAAAATCAGATCTACTAATGTCTCATTACTTGGTTAATAAAGCCCTATTTCTGTTTTCAAAACAATTGGTATCAGCTACCACAATTGGATTTTATCTCAGTTTTGAAGAAGGAAATTGTTAATAGAGGAGGAGGATTGTGATATGGGGAGTTTTATAAACTCATCATGTAATTTCTTATTCAAAGACTCACTAGAAGAAGTTAAAGAAGGATGCTAACTTGATGATCATCACCAAGTCCAAGTTAACTAGAGGAAGAGAAGAAAAAGAAGGACAGTTGTCTAAAAAGAGAATGATTGGAAATTGTATGTCAAGATGGTTACAGGAAGGGCATAATAGGTTATCCTTTGTCATTGTTGTCGAAGGGGGAGAATGTTTAGGTGTTTCTAGGGATAATTTTAAGGACCCATAATTATTTAGAAGTGTATAAATGTTGGTAAATCTTACCAATTCATAAAATGTCAACTATAAAATATTTGGCGATATTTCTCTAAAATTATTTCAATTTATAAGGATTTTATATAGTTTATATAATAATTTGGCAATTTTTAGAGTGAAAAAAGTTTACCCCATCAAAATTGGGTGAAATGGGGCTTCAAAAAATGAAAATTGCCGAATATGTTTTTGGAAAAAAACATGGAAAAATAGCCCATGGGCTAAATTCCGCCCCTAAAATTATCCTTGGGTGTTGCCATCAATGATAAAAGGGGGTAATGTTGAATGTGGTTGTCATTGACGTCAAAAGAGTTCAGTAATGACAAAGGAATAACCAAGGACATGATGCCAAGGAAAACTCAGTGAATGACAAAGGAATAACAAAGAGAGTGATGAAATGGACTGTATGATGATGTGGTAGATGTGATGACATGGCATGGCATGTATGATGATACGGCATGAAGTTGAAAATACATCTGATGGTATTCTGGTGTTATCAGGAAGTCATTGTTTCATCCTAACATCATTCTATAGAAATATGGCAATTTGGTGAAAATCAGGAAATTGATTAAGTATGGAAAAATGAGTCAAAACTAGTCTAACAAATTTGCCTAAGTATAGAATTAATGGTAAAAAATAACTGCGTGACCTTAGTAAAATGATCACCACATCTTGCGGTTGATGTCTTAAATCAATTTGAGAGCATGGACCTCTAGTATGTTGTTTGGTGCATCCAACCATGGTCTTGGATTGTCTAATGAATCTCTGAGGAGGAAGATATGAATCTGCCAAAAGTGCCTCCCACCCATATTTGCACTACTCTAGTAAAGTGCCTACCTAGGGAAAATGAAGAAGAGTTTGAAGGTGAAACAAGTTGTGTTGTGTTCAGTGAGGTGTCCTACATCCTCTTGTATCATTGCTTCATGGTTTTGGTGAAATGAAAAATACACCTTAGGTTTTGGACAAATTGTCTAAGTATAAAAACTCCTTGCAAATCTACCCAGGTAGCCTTTGTAAAATGCCCGCCACCTCCTATATATGATGGATAAAATTATTATAAAGTTATAGGGACTTAGAGTGTTTATTTGTGCATCTGACCATATGATTATCTTATCCAAAAGGGTTTCGAGGAAGAGGATATAAGTATGCCAAAAGTGCTATCTGGCATAGTTTCAATTGTCCCAGCAAAATGCCCACAAAGGTTTGATGATGAGGTTGCAGAGGGGTAGTTTGGCATGGCTTGAGTCAGTATCATATTCCTCACATTGTGGATATCTCACTTTCCAATTTTGATGAAAAATTAAAATCACCTTGGTGACCTACGATTTGAATAAATTTATATAAATGTCAAATCAGTATTTTTGAGAGACCACTTTCAAATTCCTACCAGAGGTTATGTGTGTGTCAATATATTTATCTTGTGATATGGTCTTGTTCATTGTTGAAATGTATATCTATCCATGCTATTGGTGTTACTTATGGTGATCAGATAAGGAAAATATCAATCTTCCAAAATAGAAGAAAAAATGTTTTGCATATTCAAAAGTATAAAAAATTGACTAAGTGTCAAAAACAGGTGTTTGAGAGATCAGTTGGAAATTCTTGCCAAGGGTTGTCTTTGTGCAACTAAATTGATCAAATGTCATGGATGCATTCTTTGGTAAGATTTCCATCTACTCATGACTTCAAGTCTCCATCTGGTGTTCACACATGTGAAATATAAGTCAGCCAAAATGAGAAGTGTGTTTTGATGTTCTAATATAGGTTGATAAGGCATTTGGAAATGCCCGTTAGAGAATGTCCTGATGATGATAAATTTATCTGAGGGAATGGGGTTCTTCTTTGATGAACTTTATATCTAGCCATGTTTTTATTTTTTCATATGGTGACCACATGAGGAAGAAAGCAATCTACCAAAAGCTAGAAAAATATTATTTTGCATATTAAGGTTAAAAAATTGTTAAGTGTTGAAAAAGGGCTAAGGAAAGTAACCATAGGCCCATATGCCCACAAGGGATTAAGGAATAAGACGTCAAGGGCCTAATATGCCCGCAGTGAGGGCTAAGGAATCCCAAAGAGGGCTAAAAATTCCCGTAGGGGCTAGGGTTAAGCCCACAGGGGCCTACACTACTACATTTTTTGCCTTTAAGGGGGGTTGTCTTCCACCCCCAAAAGTGACCTATGGGGGGGGGGGGGGGGGTTGGCTCTGGGGGAGGTTTTGGAAAAACCACCCCTAAAGGCACCATGTTAAAATTTTTTCCCTTTAAGGGCGGTTTTTGACGAGATTGGAACCGCCCCCAAAAGTGACTTTTGGGGGTGGTTTGTAAACCCCATCGTAGAGGTCTACAGAGGTGGTTTTAAAAACCCTTTGTAGACCCCTTCATATAGACCTACGGGGGAGGTTTTGAACCCCCTTCATAGAGACCTATGAGAATAGTTGTGAACCCCCCTCATAAGCCCCCTCGCACAAATCTACAGGGGTGGTTTGGAACCCCCATCGTAGAGGACTATAGGGGCGGTTTCAAACCCCCCTTGTAGATTCCTATAGGGATGGTTGTGAACCCCTCTCTTATAGTGCTATAGGGGCAGTTTGGAACCCCCCTTGTAGAGGCCTATAGGGGCAGTTTAGAACCCCCCTCGTAGAGGCTTATATGGTTGGTTTTGAACCGCCCTCGTAGAGGCCTATAGAGGCAGTTTGAAACCCCTATAGGGGTGGTTTGTGACCCCTATAGGGGCGGTTCTAAACCCCCCTCGTAGACACCTATGGGGGAGGTTCAGAAATCCCCCTAAATGTCGTTATTACAAACCTTTGGGGGAGGTTACAAACCACCCTCCCAGGTACCTACAAGGGAGGTTCTAAACCCCCCTCATTGTAACATACAAGGGCAATTTTGAACCCCCCTCGTAGTGACATATGACGGAGGTTTAGAACCCACCTCGTAGAAACATACAAAGGCAGTTTGAAACGCCCTCTATAGCCATAATAAATCATAAATAAAATATATTTTATTAAAAATATCAATATTGCAATATCAATAGGGAACGGAGGAATCGAACCACCAACCTCCTGCTTGCAAGGCAGGTGCTCTTCCATTGAGATAGCACCCTTTCAAAATTGGGGAGAGGAACAATATGAACATCTAGATTGCATCATTTGTAATTCTAAGAAAAGACAATAATATCCAAAGACAACCATGCTTAAAATCCAATTTATTTTTCAAAACATACTGATAAGCACAAAAGTATACCATAATAAGGCAACAAAATATCAAAAACAAATATACAATCTATTAAGGTGGTATGAAAAAGGGTCTAAATGCCATATCTTATTTTATTTTTCTACTCGTGCTAACTGATCTCCTAACAATGGTACTTTGACTTGAGACCCAAATTTCCTACCAATGTGAGCAAGGATGCACTATCATGGCATGATTTACAACCATTGATATATCCCAAGATAATCCAAAAAAAATAGCTCTAGATAAGATAAGATAAGATAATTTTATTAATGTCCAACAAATGACCATAGAAGTAGGTCAATGGGACTGTGTGGTAAAATGATTTCAATACAAAGTGGGAGCGCTAGGGCTATCTTTTTAATCAATGGGATATGAACAAAGTGGGAGCGCTAAGGATATGAACATGATGTATGGAGGGTTGAGGCTGGGTGTGAATTATCTAGTTGTCTGGCATAGTATTATCTACTCAAGGCTCGACGGCCTAATCTATCGGCTAAGTCTTGGTTGGGAGGAGAGGGGTTCCCCCACATGTTGTTTCTGTGTTGCTAATGTTATTGGAAAGTGGGTCAATCACGAGGAAGGGATCAAGTTAAAAAAATAAGGTAGGCTTGTGTTAGATTCAAAAATTCTGAGCCATTTTGAACACCCATTTTAAGAAAAAAGCCATTTAATTTCCATGTCTAGTTTCATGTTCTTCATGGCTTCATGACATTTAACTGCTTTGAAGGAACTAGAGTTTTCTTATGAAGCTAGCATCATGTTGCTCTTGGTTCAACAATTTCAAGAGTAGTTAACATTTGTATAATAAGTTCTTAGCCAAATAACTTGGATTGCAAAGGCTGTGACAAATTGCATTCTAGGGAAAAATGATGTAGGACATGATGACAAGTTATAAACGATGGTGGGACAACAAGAGGAATACCTAGGACAATAATACTAAAGATCCACGCAACAAAAATAATAGCAAGTGAATTCAACCATCACCATTTCCCAACCAACATCGAAGCTAGACACCGAGATCACAATCTCTTATTTTGATGGCTCTTAATAAAGACAAGTTGGATTCCTAAACCAGAATTCTCAAATCTTATTTCAAGACCCAACAAAATCTAAGGAATCCCCAAGAGATAATGGTGGTTGAGTGCATATGGATGACCAAGAGATTACTTGGTGGGAGTTTGATGCTTGGTTGTTTGACCAACAAATTTATAGAAAAAACTATTCACCTATAGAATGATTTCAAAGTTGTTATTGAAAGTAATTCTACCCACTTGAATAGAAGTATGCCATGTTCGTGTGTTGATTTCAAAGTTGTTATTAAAACCAATTCTATAAATATCATTGAAAATGAAAATTGGTTGTCAACCACAGTATTGTTACTCCAATAATTTCCTGGCACACCTGTTCACTATCATTGTAGTGATTGGGCCATTCTGGACCAACTCATTTAATGTTGTCTCTTTATTGTTAAGTCTGGAGTTCGTGCTAGGGCTTTGGGCCAATCCCTTCTAGCTGAAAAGGATAAATTCGATGTTTTTTTATTGCACAACATAAGACATTGGGGTCTGCAAATGGTTCTCTATTCTCAGTGGCATTTGCAGCAGCCCCAATTGTTCTCTTTACCTTTTTGGTGCCACTCCCTCCTTGGTATAAAGCAATTCGCAAAAATATTTCATTGTTTCCTACCTTACCAAGGATTCTTGAAACTTTATTTTTATGCAAATTTACAGTCTAATCTCTATACCCAAGAGCATTGTATACAACAGAAAATTATAGATTGCATAATGGGTCATCACTTTTGTAAATCTTGTGCAACCTCGAGACTCATCATGTCCGTCTTAATTTCCCTGTAGGAAGCCAAAAGACTCAAATGAATTGATTAGGTGATGTAGTCACAAATTGTTTACCATCAGGACTAATCCTTTATCTGGAAGATTAAGTGTTGCAGGAGACCAGTACTCTATCAGCCATTTAGTATCTGTAGAAATGACTGTGTCAAAAAACATGGTTGTACTTCATTACTTTTACTGGACCACTGTGACTCTTATTTGAAATAATAGGCTCACTGCTATCAGCATGTGCATCATAAATATGGACATCAGGTGAATTCCAATCACTGTTTTCAAGCTTTGGTTTAAATTCACCTTGCTTGAAGACCCATTCTATAGTCCCCAGAATAAATGGCACTCAGATCATTACCATCATATCATAGTTGATTACATCATAAATTTCAAGGGTTAACAAGTTCTTGATGGTAGAGCTTTGCTTCATGTTGATGATGCCCCTTGATGAATTTTCTTGCTAGTAGCTATGGGATGTATTTTCTCATGATTATTTTGGCTATTGGTGTAGTTTCACATGGATGATTTTGGATGTGCATTTGACTCATACATCACTTTTTCATGATTTGGTTCATCTCATTATGGAGTACCATGGTATGGGTGGTTTGTTGTAGCATTTCCATGTCATGCACTCTAAACTTGAAGAAGCCTTCTAGCTTATTGAAGCAGTTTATATTTTTATGATGGATTTTTATTAGAGTGCCCTCATCCTTTGACCCTTGGTTAGTTTTATTAGCCATCTCTTCTAATGTGACTTGCGTGTGTATTCTAGTGAGATATGTTAGACCATTAAGATTCGTGTTGGTTGTTGATCTGAAGACAGAAATATGGATAGATTTATCAAGATGATTCCATGATGGTTTTGCTGGATTTTTTATCAGAAAGGAAAGGTCATAAATTATGTTCCTTGACTAGGGATCTGTGTATGTAGCAACAGTTCCATGTTTTCAGATCTAATTTTGTAAACTTGTGGGGTCTTACTTTTACAACCATCTAGAAATGTAGTTGAAGGATACATGCCCGTATTTTCATCAGTCCAAGAACCATTTTGCAGCAATGTATCATTTATCAGTCAAGGAGACATTGAGATCCTCGTTGTGTCTAGAGAAGCACTACAGTGAAGTGGTAAATTGAAGCACAAAAGTTTCCTATCCTCATATTTGGCACCAATCACATATCCTTGAAGTAGTATGTCATCTCTAGCAAAATCTAAGAAATGGAAGCTTGAATATCTTGATGTATTTGAGAAGCCTTTGTCATCTACTAGAGTCTTATTACCATGTGTTTGATAGACCTGTAGCAGTGATATCCTCAGGATCCAATAAAGACTAAATACAGATAAGTGGCAGCCTTTTATTGCAATCCATAAAGTGTACGAAAAAATCCCTATTGTATCAAGTTTTCCTATTGCTTTTCAAACAAGCAATGGAGTTATGTAATGTGATTAATGTGATTTGTCCTTAACTAACATTATATGGCCTTCTTTGCCATTGACACTCCATGTGACAAAATCTCTATTACCACATTATCCATGGATTGGGCTTAGATATTTTGACCATATTATGCTTGGGTCTTATACAACACTTCATGTATGGTTTATGCAGAGTTATATGCATCATTTTCTACAAGGATATTGGATGGTCATTATTACATATGTTGAAGGCATAAGGGATTTTCATCAGTGACTGGAAAATATGGTAAAGAGTGAGGGATGATCTTGTGTATGGTTTGGCATAAATTCCATCATCATGTCTTGTTTTGCATGAGACAAATAAGTCTTGGTTTGGCCTATACTTGGTTTTCTATTCTTACCATTAGCAAGAGGGCTCATTGCTTAATACACTAAAGAGAAACATTGTGTGCGCAAAGATTTATGACAGTGTAGTGAGACCCATAGCTGAACCACTGTTGGCTATTGAGTGGTGACTATAATTAGTTTACTAACCATAAACAAATAACTCTTATGCGAGGCCTAGAATGGTCATAACCTTTCCCTAGCAATGGCTTAGATTTCTCACCATAAATAATACAAGGGTCACATTTCCTCTAGAACTGACTAGGGCTGCATTACATGCTAATTCCAAAATAACATTTTCTTTCTTGTGGTGTAATCCACAAGGTATCAAAATCCAACAATGTTAAAAGCTTTCTCTCAGAACAAGATGGCAAAAAATATTTTTTAAAATTATTACTCCATTCCCTATAGAAAATCCTATCAAACGAGTTACAAAAAATTTGGTCCTATAACAAAAAGAGATTAATGCCATCATGAGGATCTGTACGAAGCCATTGATGCGATCCTTAAAGAACTCAAGAAAAAGCAGCTACAAGCAGTTGAACCTTTCAATCCAGCTACCTATAGCTTTGTGCATGTGTATCAAGTGAAGAGATCTAATCACCGAGAAGTGATGAGCCTGAAAGCAAGAAAGGAAAGCATGAAGAAGATTGGTTTTCACGAGTATGATGACAAGGGGTTCCAAATGTCAAAAATCCATGCAGTGATTTAACGCTCTAGAAAAGGAGGCTATCAAGCTCTTTAAAATATTCTAAGCAATAATATGCTTAAGAGTTCTACCATAAACATATATGGTACATATAGGAAAGAGTTTCAAAATAGAAGCTACTATGTTAAGTGCACCACTATAGTTTAAGATTACTACAGATGATCAAGTTTGTGCATTGTTTAGTTGTAGTGAAAACAAGATAAGGGAATGGAAAAATCAACGTGGAATGGAAGGCCCAACTTTTATAGGAGACAAAAATTGTTGCAGTGAAAATTAAATTATCTTCCCAAGTTAGTAGGAAGACTCGTAATAATCAAAACTTTCTCCAAGCATTTCCTCAGCAAGTAAAGGAAAGTGGAAGATTGATTTTATCATTGATTACGGTAGGTTTGTGCTACTCAACTTCAGGTTTTTAGCAAATGTCAATTAAGGTTGGTGTAGAATTCTTCTATTGCTCCAATAGAGAGTTAGCCCCAAGAAAGGGATGCACATTCTTGATGTTCCAATAGACTTTTCCATTGTTAAATATGTTCAAATTGGCACCCCTCCTTTTTCCCAATAGGGGCTCGTTGACACCTTTATGCTTATATTCCATGATAACTTTTGAACAACATGATGGTGAAGTTGGGAGTGAAACATTATCCAAATTTAGTGGGGTCAGTGGCTCAAGTAAGTAATGTGATTTCTCCTTTACTAAAATTATATGGACTTCTCTGTCATTGACACTCCATGTGACAAAATGTCTATGACCACATTATCCATCAACTAGGCATAGATATTTTGATCATATTATGCTTAGGTCTTATGATGCGTCCTAGTTATAGGTATCTAATAGCGTTTTTCCCCATAGTAAAGCGCAAGAAAGGGTGAATAAATACACTTGTTTTGCGGGAGAAATGATTTACCTTGATTATTTAATGAAGTTGTTTGAAAGATTATTCTTGTATGTTTGAAAGGGTGTTCAATAAACTAATTATATTAAAATCAATTATGATTGAGTAGGTCTAGGTACACTAAGGGACAAACACGCAAATCAACCGAAGGACTGAAAGCAAAGCTTGGAACCTTTTTCCCTGATTTCTAGAGAGAACTCCTATTCAAACAGAATCGGCAATTAGACATATAGTTAGGTTAAACATTAGAGGCATATATATACGGGTCTCTCAGCTAGCGAGGGGGTGTTGTTGCCATTTTTGAGAACCATCATTTTATGTTTTTATACTGTTGAGACAATTTGTGTTACAAACCTTTATCAAACCATGAAGTTACTATTTTGAATAAAGATTTGATGTTGCTTTCAATTCAGCGTCTGTTATAGGTCAAATATGCACTTCTCCGTCCGTGATCACATTAAGCTGTCGATCACACAAAAGGACAACCTAGATTGAAGAGCAAGAATGCCCTAGATGATGCATGGACTTAGTTTACCCCTCAGCAGCTGACAAAACCCTATTTTAACCTACATTTTGACATGTGCACTACTCTACATGCATGATAGTAGCGCATTTCTTGAAGTGTGCCCTACTCTATAGGCATAATAGTAGCGCACACCTACTATTATTCCCTACTTTACTTAAGCAAACTAGCGTCCACCTCAAAAATAGTTGCAAACGTTGGTTGTAAAACACTGAAGTTGCATATTGTGCACTACTCTACTATGAAAAACTCGTGCACATCTTAAAATGTAATAAAATATATATTAATTTGACGAATTGGGATTAGTTGAAGTTGGTTTGCAACTTCCCCAACTTTCCAATCAAACTACCTCTTGATCCAAACTGCCTACCTTGTCCCATAAATACAAGAGGGATAGATGAGAGAGAAAAGGAGAAACAATGCATTAAGGGTTGTTGTGCTGGAGGAATTCCAAAGTTATTGTGAAGACTAGGAGTCCAGAATCCAGTTGCAGAAGCACTATGAATGATCAGGTATAATTGTACTGGTTATTCGCTTTTGACAATAAAGGTTGAAATACCCTTCCTATCCCAATCAAATGTCTCATGGATTGCATATTTGTTTGGATTAAATGCTTGATTGTATTTGATGTTTAAATTACATTTCAATTTCATCATTGTTATATCAGTCAAGATACACTAAGGAAGGTATCTTTTGTATTGCAAGCTCACCAAATGGAATATCAAGTGAAGAATTGATCGAAGGAGCAAGCGAAAGATAGGATCGAACGTCATTAATAAGGTATACCTTCAAGAACCTTGATCTCTTTCCTTTTGTAGAAGCCTATGTGATATGATCAATGTATTTACCTGTCACCCCAGAAGTTGGTAGTGTTCCTCTCCTCGCTATAGGGTAGAAATCCCGAACAACAAGTATTTTAAGTCTAACTTGTTCAATATGTTAGAGTGAAACATAAAAATTGGATATACACTTGCTTACTTGACATTGCAAATCTCAAGAGCTAAAATTGAAAAAAGTAATAGATACAATGAAGATTTTGAAATGGTATCCAAAATGTAATATTTTCCCATAACTCTACCAAAAACATCGGAAAGCTGAGCGTTTTAATTAGAGTTTATCCACGCATAGTGGAAACATCAAATTTATGCTTTTCAAACTTCCATGACGAATATAAAAAATGAAATAGAAAGGACTATTCCAGCGAAAGCTTTCATTTTGCCTTTAATTTGTTGGTTAAGTAGTAAGCAACATTTCAATTGAGAGTAGTTCTGAAGTCCAAAACACTGAAAGAAACAAAGTCATAAGTTATTAACGCAATATAGGTTTACTAAAAACTAGTTAGCAGTAATTGGGTACAGTAAAACCTTATTTGGAATTAAAGTAAAATTTTAAGGTAAACATTTGCAGTAAAATGAAAGAATCTCCAAAAATCTAAACCTTAGATAAAAAAAATTGAATGTAATTGAGCATGTAATTTTTCTTTTAGAAGAGAGGGTCACTAGTTCGACTCTTAACATTAGTAATGTTTATGCATCAAAACTCTTATTTTCTAATAGAGGTGAAACCACTAACGATAGTGACAATGCAGTTTAACCTAATGGAGATTTTGATTTTTTGTTCAAGCTTCACAAAGCACCTTCATGGGTTTTTTTTCGTTCAATTTGAACAAGAATTCCTCATCCTGTTTTCTCCACGAAGCGTTCCATATCAACCAGAAACCTACAGGTTTTCTTGCCATAATACAAAGTTTCCATGAGCAAACGACCTTCTGTATATTTTGCATTTGAAGTGAAGCTAGGAATTATTGTATTTGAGAAAAATTTAGACACTTGAGAGCCTAGATTTGATGCTATTGTTTATGTTCCAGGAGGCATTCATTTTTACCAAAAAAAAGAGTCTTTTTTTTTGCTGGAAATCCCATAAACTTGTGTAATGTGGTTTGGAGTGTGGAATATGGCTTTGGATATTTGAAAGAGAGGATAGCAAAATGACATTCTGTGGTTGTTTATGAAGGAACTAATCCCTAGCTTCTCTAGTATTAGCACTTGAATTTTTTTCAAGGTTTTGGAACAATGGATTGAGTCATGATGAAGGATGGACTACCCAACACTTGAAGCCACACCGAGGCTTGCCGAGAATCTGTAAGTAGATATCACGTTTCCTTTCTCTGTAAATTTTCTCTAGTTTTGGTAATAATGTATTAACTACTACCCAGAAAACCGGAAATGTGATATTTACCTTGAGAAAAGCATATATTTAATTCAACAACAATTTCCAAAAAAAGGAAGAAAAAACTTGCATTCTCAAGAAAAACCAACTACGAGGTTTAAGGAGCTCCAAGGTACCCATCCTCACTGGTTATATCCTTTAAATCACAGCCAAAGGTTTGTCCCAATAGGTTAGTGATTTTAACCTAGAAGTAGTATCCTACTCCATCCGTTGTACATCACATGGTGTGCTGCGCTTCGATATCTCATGTTACTCCAAATATTCCATAAACATGACACCTGTAGTATTAACAGTATTGAATGTGATCTCTCCAAACCCTTCAAAGACTAATTTCAGCTTTCACAAACCTGGAAATTGTCACCCAGATTGATAGAAAATGATTCAACCAGAGGGTCTACGCTAAACCAACTCCCCTCCTTGCTCTGAACCTCAAGCCTTCTGATATGATCATTGCAGAGAAGAGTTAAACACAAAAAATTTGTGTGAGGTATGAGAGCAAATTAGGAAGATGAGTGATTACTATTGCTAGGTGGCGAATAGTATTTCATACGAAGATTACTTTTGCATGATTTCTCAAAGATTGATTTGTAGTATTTCGAGAACGTTTCAAACCCTAAACCGTAAACTCGTCAAAATAAGTTTAATAAGCATCTGTGAAAGGACGATGAATTAATAAGTTGATATAAACTCAATATTTCCTTTTTATATTGAAATTCTATCTCATTTTTCCACATTTTCATAATATGATTCTAAGATAAAATTGATAATGATCAACTAAACTTAAGTGATGGATAAATTCAATCGGATTCCTTTTTCAAATTTTAATCCAATTCCTTTGAAAATGAAAATAAATTATATTGAACATAGTTAAATTGTGCATTAGACAAGCTGAAGCAGCAAAATCAATTACTTATGATTGCCTAAACGCACAATCTAATTAAGTATATCAAAAGTTAACCATCTCAAGAAACCAAATCATACCATAATTATGCATTTCCTTCTGGACATAAATGGCCAAGAATTCGCTCCGTTGAATTTGAATGTAGCGGCCTTCAGAAGATCATTGTTTTATGATACAGATTCGCAGTTGATCACCCTATATAATTGTTTCACGATAAGGATTTGCAGTTGATCGCCCTGTATAACCGTCGAGATAATCTAAGAAAGGGAGGAGCATGTCTTTCACTTCGGTTGGTAGTGCAAATAGATCCCGAGCAGCCGAGTCGATTCTCTGGATAACTGCTGACTCAACTCCCTGATTTATCACGTGAAAAAATCCATTGTTGGAATACATCTCTGATTTTTGTGGTCCCTTCCAGTAATGGAGAACTCATGGGTTTGTCGTCTTGCAGGATGGAAGCAAGACATAAATTTTGATGAGAGGAAGATCAAGCTGGCCTTCCGGACATCCATCGATGGATGCCATTATGGTGCGATATGAAGATAGATCGATGGAAATATAGATAAAATGATTTTTGCAAGGGCATGTGATATGGCATATTAAGAAGATGGAGTAGAGTAGATATGTAAAGTCATGTCTTATGCCACATTCAAATTGAAAGATATTCAACACAACAAAACTTCTATTGGAGGGGTAGGAAATTTATTAGAGTGCATGTTGTTTCTTAAAATTTTGGCAAGTGGATTTCGGTTTGTTGAACCCTGCTTTGTTTTATAGATAGTGAATGACATATTAATGGGCATGGTATTCTATGAAATTCAACGCTACCTGCAGATCACTCTTGGTCTTCCCACAACCAAATCATTAATCTTTTTTCTTTCTCGTTGTGTATTTTCAATGGCTAACTACTACTAATAGTTTGAGATTTTGAATGTAGATGAAAAGAGGGCAGTAGAAAAAATGAGATGAGATTAACAGCATTGGTCGTGATGAACATGAGAGCCAGGTCATATGATTTTGTAAACTTGTTGTAGTTCGAATGCCTACATTCTTATTTTCTTTTTTCTTGTTCAAATGAATGTAGTTAACACATGGAAATGTGCAGGACATGAACCAGATGCTTAAACCCAACAATGAAGCACCTTAGAAAATCGTTTTGGGTTTTTACATGTTGGGATACCTTTGTAGATGTTGGATAATCCTCTAGACATTCTTCTTATGGTAAAAAATAATAAAGATGTTGGGATACCCTTGGAGATGTTGGATAATCCTCTAGACATTCTTCGTTTGAAGTCTTCATAATGGGTAAAGTGTTGGGTATGTGAAAAAATTAAAAGGTCCACAGGTAGTACATGAGTACATCAATTATTAGTATTAGCATCATTTTTAAGAGAGATTACAAAAGAAAAATCAGGTGGTTAATTATGATATGGAACTTGTAACGCATCTCCGAAATGGATGTATAGCGATGTACAAAACCCTGGGTGTGTGAATCAATGCATAATACAATTTTGATTTTGATTTATCAATTTGATTTGGAACACAACGGGAACTCCTTGTGACAAGTACAAGCTACATGGGTAGCATGTAGCTTGAGAATGCAGGTCATTGTTGCAAAATGATACGTAGACACAAGCTTGCTCTCTAAGTATTTGAAAAAAGGCTTTGGTCTCTAATGCTATTTTGAGATTTGAAAAACTGAATGTTAAACTATGGTCATCTATTTGTCCAATCACTAAGCAAATAATCATAAACTATAATACTCTATTTCTTACAAAATCAATAATTTAATCATTTAAATATAAATTACATAGTATATATATATTATGTGATTTATATATTTTTTTCACTATTTATTATTTATGGTGCTTTGCACCAAATACAAGCTTGCCTATATTAAATAATAATAATAATAATTTTGGTGTTTCTCACTAAGTCTCACTCCATGTTGGATTGGTTTTTGGTGGATTGCACCATACACCATGGAATGACACATATTCATTTAACACTTAAATTTTTTAAAAGCACCACTTTTGCACCATAAAATTTAGCACCTCTTTCCTATCCCCACATTATCAACACTTTTGCACCACTATTTGAAAATTGAGGATTTCTAAAATCCTTTACAAATAGTAGTGCTAATGTGAGGCTAAAATGACTTTTTACTTGTAGTGTGTGCTTTTCACATTTATAATATTGATTCTAAGAATTGTCTGGGAGCACAGGCATATAAACCAAAGATGAAGAAGTCGAGGACGCCAGATAAAGCGATTGCGACGATGGAGAAGGTGATTTCAAGGCATTCCGAGCATGAGTTGCATACAACCAAGATGTAAGCACTGAACAACATTTGCTTTTGTCAATAGAATTTGCATCCTTCCCTCACCCTCCACAGGCCTCTTTTACACTACCAAACAAATCGTCTGATAGGTCATGCTCGAATGAGGCTGCCTAGGAATGGTGCATTAGAGGC
This sequence comes from Larix kaempferi, assembly GCA_027924585.1. Taxonomy (NCBI): domain Eukaryota; kingdom Viridiplantae; phylum Streptophyta; class Pinopsida; order Pinales; family Pinaceae; genus Larix; species Larix kaempferi. The sequence goes on along the minus strand of BSBM01000100.1, from coordinate 5,116,094 downwards.
TGTGTAGAGTTTTTTAATCCACCATCATCATTATTCACAGTCATGGCTACTCTAGCTAAAATCAAGATGAAGAAATCCATTCCCAGTGCAAGTATTTTTCCTTCCCTCATTCTGCTTCTTTCCTATCTGATCTTAAGCCTGGACATTGCCTTCTCTGCTTTCATTAACCCTCTTATCTACAATTCTATGATTGATGAGTTGGTTTATTTCTGGGTTTTTGTCTCAGATTTTTCAAAACCCATTTGAATTTACCCAAGCAAACCTAACCCAAGTGGGGGTGCAGTGCAATTGGTGAATTAATATTGAGAGGAAATCAATTTCGGCCGGCTGGACTAGAATGGAGACGAATGAGCTTCGGGTTATCGAGGATGCAGCTGATATCAGAGTGGTTTTTTATTATTTCATGAGTTTTGCTTTGTTGTCACAAGTCGTAGATGTGTTGAGTGTTGTCTAGGTTCCCATAGTTGTCTTCACTGCGTGTTTTTGTAAAGTCTATGATAACTGAGAGATAGGCGAGAATTTATGATAACATGTATGTGAAGTATGTGATAAAATGTATTGAATTGCAGTTTAAATGATTGATTTGTCTTTCTTCAACAATGTATTTCCATTCTCATTATAATCTCGAAACAATTCCTTCTCCCATTCCATTCCATGTACTCCTTGAAAGCCTTGGAATTGGTCTCCCACATTTTGAGCTCCAACATTCATTTTCTCACAAGTATCATATTGGCGTCCACAATGTTCGGTGGAATGTCGTAAATGATTTTATCAACCAACAACATAGTTCTCCAATGGGCATCAGAAATGTCGCTAAGACATAGGCCAGATGGTGCAATTCCAATGACTTGCCAATTGTTTTGTTGTCTATACCACGTCAAGTATGTCGCTAGAGAGTCATAATATATATGAGGGCCCAAGAATATATATCGTCAATAATATGGAAACTTTATCGATAGTATGTCAAATACTTTCAATAGCCATGTCAATTGGACATTGAAATTACAACGTACATCCTATAATAAAATACTAACTTCTACTGACTACCCCTCGTAGACATTAAGATTGGGATATATTGATAGTTCTGCACCTATCATTTAGTGGAATATTAGTGTCCAAGATGATTTATATTTTATCCAAGGTATAAGTTAAAGAAAATGGAACTTATAAAGTTGATTGATGTATCATCTTTGCGGGCATGTGGTATGCATGCTAAGAGAAGTTGCACGATGTTGCAAAATATGAACCAACAACTTATGTGTAAGTAACGAGAATGGTAGGTGATCACCTAGAGAGGATATCACCTCCCATTATCATTACTTACACATAATTTCTTGGTTCATATCTTACAACATCCTGCAAATTCTCTTAACATGCATGCCACTTTCCTGCAAGGATGATACATTGATCACCTTTGTAAGCCACATGTCCTCTATTTTATAACCTTGCATAAAATATGTAATGTATTGTACACTAAGCTTCGAAATTATAGGTGCAACCTCACAATATATCCCAATCTTGATATTTGACCAGTTACCAAGACAAGATTATAGTTTCTTGCAAAAGCAAGTAGGAGTAAAAGAATTTACACTTTGTACTTTATGAACTCTCTATATGGACAATAAAGTGTAAAAATCTATACTAGAAACATAATGTTTGTTGGAGGATGTTATTCGGCCAGCTGCCTAGGTCCTTTTGACCGATTGAGAAGTAGTTGGCTCAGTTAATCGTGTCGGTTAGGGAAATCGACTGATATTTTAAGAAACTATAACTGAATAATTGTATGTATTAACTATATAATAGGTTGGTGAGACAGGAGAAAGAATCTCTATTCACCACTTGTGTACAACATTGGTCTGTTTTGCTAATAAGCATACCTGTTTGTTTGGTCCCCATTACTCTACTTTCCTTGTTAATCTCCCATGTGTGTATGGTTTTAAAATGTATGATATATATGCTTATATCTATTATTGTTGATGCACTACTGGTAACTCCTTGTAATTCCTCATATTACAACATTAGTTCTCCTTCTGGTAGTATTGACTCGGGACATGAAGTGGTCATACGTATGTAAATGGTGAGTGAGAGAGAAAATAGAGACTGGTGGAATTGGAAGATTGAAAATTATATACAGAACTATGCTAGAAGTAACAAGTTGAAACTTGCACAAGCTCGAGAAAATTTCATCACTAAGTCACATGAATGATCTATAGAATTCGTTCCCCATGACATAAAGATATTCCTCGATGGTTTTCATGAGCAAGTTGGACACCAAGAATGAAATCTTGTTAATGTACAATATATACAGTGGAGGAAGAATGAATCTATACATGTGGCTTGAAAATATATGCGAAGAATTCTGTGAATACAAAGTTGTGGAAGGAAGAACTTCAGTTCACCAAGTTCACATTAGGATTTATACTAACCTTCACAAAGGATTTTTTGTTCAATACTAAGCTTTCTATATAAAGTTTTAATTGAAAATGGAGTCGACCACGTAGTCAAGCCATGACCTTCGTTGGGTGTGCTTTCCTCATCAAACTGGGAGCAAAAGAAAAACATTTGTGGGCGCTTTGTCAAAGATCATGAGTGGGAATATATATTTCATTCATTCTAGAAGGGCACTACTATGGTGATAGAGCATGGTTTCACACACTAGGTCTTATGGACCCACATGCATTATAGATAGTAAATTTATTTATTTTATCCTTGAGTTAACTAGAAACTAAATATTTGTGTGCATACATACTATAGTTGTGATGGAAATAAGAAGAGGTGGCAGTAGAGTTAGGGAAACAAAATGTCATTATACACAACTCCCAACCCAATTTATAATACTAGGTTGAATCCCTTAAACATAGAATCTCTTGAAGATCCATCTATAACTCTTACAATTTTGAAGCATTCATGTGATATAGAGACTTAGAAACATGCTCTATTCTTGATTAAGTTCAATAGTGAAATCTAACTCACATTTAGGTCTTAGTTCTAGCAACTCTTCTAGAGTTACATTCGAAAATTCTAACAATATATGATGTTGTTCTATATCTATTGGACAATTATTTTTCTTTATAGTCACTACTTCATACACTTGACAACCTTTCTAAGAGTCATTTTCAATGTCAAGTTGAAATGTTCATCTTAGAGATATTTCTTTCCTAGTTCCTACTAAAATACTCTTTTTCTCCCAAATTGGATACAAAATTAAGCATATTTCCTTCGCATTCTAGAATTGCTTCATGGGTTTCCCGCCAATCCATATAAGGATTATATCACACAATATATACACTACAAGTAAAAGGCACTATAGTGGAGGATTTTGTGGAGGGTTTTAGAGTTACAATATTGGACAAAATTATCAAAAAAACCTCCGCTAAAACCTCCACAAATGGTACTAGATGTTTTAGCATAGGTTTTCATAGAAATTTATTCTAACTAAAAAAGTCACTGGCTAGAGGCTTTTGTGGATGTTTTTATTGGTGCGCTTTATTGAAACAAAAACATTGGTGCTAACAATTGTAAAACAAACAAGTGCTTTTAAAATAAATACATGCAATGGTGTGCACCAAAATTTGAAAGCATTATATGCAACGCTGCTTGAAAATACATATAGCACTGGTGCGCACCAAAATTTTAACTGGAACCGGTGCTTTATAACAATATATGCATTGATTCTTTCCAAAATGGAATTGGTGCTTACAAACTATTAAAAAACACCATTGCTTTATAACAATATGTGCATCGGTGCTTTATACTAAATGTATCACTGGTTCTTACTAACTATTAAAAAGAACCGATGCTTAATAATTATTACAAAGCAATGGTGAGATAAGTGAAGGAAAATGCACTGGTAAAGTTGATTGGGACGTTGGCTAATGCGATATTTTTTAAATTTAATGGTGTGGTTAATATACAGTAGTACATCGAGGTGTAATAATAGAGAAAACACTAGGGAATGCAACGAGTATTATGTTGCTTCAAGTCTCTATTATTTTAAACTCACTAGTGCGAAATTATCTCAAGCGCACCGATGCGACATTATCTCAAAAGAATCACTGTGATTGAAATGATCAGAATCACCATTGATTATTTTCTATTTGGTGAACAATTACTACTGACATGACACTACAATATCTATATTTTATTCTTATTTTGTTTAATTCATTATTCATCATAAATTGAAATATATTTTGTAGTAGTATTCATTTGAATTTTTAATATTGCATTTGGATATGATGTTTGAAATAATTTTTTATATCATAAATTTTTGCATCTACTGTAATATTTAATCATCCATATATTTAATTAGTGATGTAACATTTCACATGTAATTTCATGACATTGAAGAATGCAACAAAATACAAAACTTCATTTTGTTATATATCAATAAGATGTCCTTTCTCATACAAAATGGGACAACATATAGTCCACAAGAACTAAATGTTAGCACGCACATAATTGTTACACATATTGATAACCCATTGTGTTTCAATGGGGACACTATGTCCAATACATTATGTAAAATGTCCGATTTTCACATACAATTATTTCAAAATATATAGTAGCTTGCACTAACATCCAAATATATGGATCATCATTCTTAGTTGGAATTATTGATGGAGCTTTAGCCACTTGCATCACTTGGGTTATTTGGCCAAATATTTTTTTTATTGCCTCAATTGTTTTCCTCTTCTTCGGTTTCCATCTACAAACATAAAAATAATGTTTAAAGTGTGTATCTACATTGATGGGAATAATGAAAATTAAAATAGATAATATACATGATTGTAAATTGAAAAGTGGCGTACCATAGAAATAATTGAATCTTGAATGATACACATTATTTTAGAAACAAATCTCTTGCCTTCTCTCAACAAGTATTCTATTAGCACCACTCCATACTTCATTTCCTGCAAGCTTTAAACCCTATAACAAATCATAGATTTAATATAAAATATTTATGTTACTCTATTAATTATAAAATGAGAGAAGTAAAACAACATAGATACTTACAAATTCCACAATTGATTTTTGATACACCATCATATCCTCAAAACCCTTACATAACCCAATGTCAATCATTTATTCTGATGGCTCTTCTTTTTATGTTAACATCTATTTGAAGATATCCAATGATGGTCGAAGTAAAAAAATTAAAATATAAATATCACAATCAATATGAAACTTTAAGTTGTTATAAGGAAATCACAACTACTCACAAACTTTTCTATAAACCCCTATCAACCCCTTTTTCCTTGTGGTCATGTCATATGTGTTGAATGGGTTCCATTTTATTTTCTTTCCTGCAACGAAATTATTAAAATTAATATTTAATGTTAAATTAATTAATTACATGTACATAATAGAAAATTTTAATGATTTCATACATTTGAAGCACGTTGTTGTTGAATTGGCTCCTCTTGCAATGCAATTATGTCCAAGAATTTTCCTCAACATTCAACACATGTGAATTAGATTGTTTGGAACATGTTAGTGAATATTCTTAAGTATAATATTACTCAAAATTCAAGAAAAAAATTTATATTGATTTCTGTTTTATTTACATGATTCATCCCTCTAGTGCAACTTTTCCATCAAGGTTTTACTCTCTTTTGCACTTAGAATGCAAAGAAGTTTATCTATATTCCTCATTTTTTGGCTCTCTGTCACAGATTAACCAATACATATTAGTTAAATTTACAAACAATTCAAAAACTTTAATTTAATATAGAAATTACAAAGAACTTTCCTTATTCCCAATTTTTGATGTACTCTCATCATGTTGACTAGAATTGTTGTTCATTGAAATCTTATCATGCATTATCTATCAATAAACACCATTGACATTTAAACAGAGAATATATTAAGTATATTATAAAAATCAATTAAGCATTTCAAATTAAGAAAGTAGTATGTCATTTATATGTGTTTCAATATACATAACACACTGATGCATCTCATACTTGAAGATACTAGTGCACCATACTAGAACTCAGTGTTAATCAATATATATATATATATATATATATATATATATATATATATATATATATATATTCATGTACACATTTGTTGGTGCGACTTATTTATTATAAAGCACGGGTAATCAAAACAATGCGCTTTTACAATTAAAGCATTGTTGCGTTAGAATAAGTTGACCAAACATGTAATCATTTTTTTAAATATAAATTAAAAAATAGCAGGCCCAACATTACTGATGCACTATTATTGTAAACACATTGGTGCATTTAAACAACTAGGAGGCATTGAAATCTATTTAAGCGTTTTTTTTTTAATTAAAACAAAAAAAAAAAAACTAACAAAGATGATAGGGTTTCACATTCGACCCAAGAAGTGGTCCCATCGCACCCAAATCCTTATATATAAAACTACCAACCCATTAAATATAAAATCTACAAAAGAAAATCTTAACAGTGAAACAATAGAGGGATTTAATCCCTAATGTAAAATTTTGCAGTCACATAAAACAAAAGGAAGCAACAAGAAAATATAAATAGGAAAATAAATAAAGCATGCATTGTGATCAATGGTAATAATTTACATACTCGAAATTTATACTATGCAAGTTTTGTTTGATTAAACATACGTTACAAGTTTCGATCTTCAAAATAATTTCGTTTCTCTGTACTCCTTCCTAGTAACTCTCTCTTCCAAAACACCCCCCTCAAAATTTCAGCAAAATAATGAAAGTGATTAGTTTTTTTTTCGATACCTTAGAAATAGTTTTTTAAATTGAAATTCCTGCTCCTTTTTAAGTTTATGGGAAAATAATCCATATTATTTTTTGTTTTTCAGACATCAATGCGTTAGTTACATAGGAGCATAGGTGCATCATAACATGAAACACCATAAATATATGAATACCCTAGTGTAGTAAGTTTTTCGTGATGCAATATATTGGTATCCAATAAAAATTTTAAAAACATCATATTGTGTTGCCTATCAAAAATACGGCAACATCAGTGCTTCTTTACATGTACTAAGTGCACATTGGTCAAAAATAGTGAAAACTGCATAGATAACTATTCTCTATCAAATATAGAGTATATTTTCTTTTCTAGGATTTTTTGCAGATGTTCTAGCAAGGTGCATATGTGGTTTAGCTGCACCGATGCATCCATTTACTTCGGATGCATCGATGTGGATTTACTATTATGGTGCACCAATTAATTAAAAAGTGCTATTAATTGTGATTTAATTAGTGTGTGAAGAATCCTTTTTATTTTATAATAGTAATACTATTTTTAATAATAGTAATACTTTTTTTTTTTATATAATAGTAATACTATAGTGAATAATATTTTATTTTATAACATTATTTTCATTGATAATGACTGCAATATTTAATGACAACAACCAAATGGAATTTTTCGTGATTTGTACTCCTAATTTCCAATTGAATGACAATCATCGAAGGAGGTATTATTGTGATCATTCAAATTATAATTTTTTGTTTTGATTGCAATGAAGTATGGACGCCCCAAGTCCTACATCAAATTCATACATTTATCCAATGTCTCTATTATTTCTCTTGGAATCTCACTTAAAAAAATATTCCTCACTAATTTTCACAAAGACTACACACAAAAATTGAGCAGAAAATTGAGATAATTCACCAGAGAGAAGGAGATCACGTGGAATAAATTTTATTAATCTCATACTAGCAATATTTTTTCTATCCAAATATGTTACAAAGGATGAAATTAATGCCCCTCCGATGGCATTCAAAATCCATTCATTAATTAGGATTACTTTGGAAGATTCACCCAACTAGACATAAGAACTAGTTACAACTCTGATGAAATGGAAGTTAACTGATGGTAGGTGAGACAAATGGGTGCATGAGGCATTTAACTGGAAGTAGGTAGGGAAAGGATGTGCATCAAGGACTTGCAAGCTCAAAATATAAGAGATGATTCCAAAGAATGGTGCATAAGGTAGTTGACTCACAGTGGTCTTCAGTGATGAAATCAAGGAGAGGGTTTTGGATCACTAAATTTAAAAGTTCCCTAAAATTTACGATACTGACTCAACATGTACTAAAAATCATGGAAGAGGTAACATCAGTGGGTGACGAGAACACATATGACAAATAAATGGTCCATTGGTAATCCCAATGATGGAAACTATACACTAGGAGGTCAACAACTTAGTCTATGCACTAAGGAAAAGAAATAATGGTCATGACTAATGTATAGAAGGGTAATATATCCCAACACCCCCCCCCTTAAGCCTAAATTATGTCAAGGAAATCAAAATAGGGACCTAGTAACAAATACCAAAGGTCACCCTTTACAAAAAAAAATATATTTACCCAAATTAACTAAGGAAAGAGGGAAAACCCACTGGAAACAAACCCCCCCTCAAAATGGACATGAAAGAATATCTAATTTGTATTCACCATGGAATCACTCACCCCAAGGAGTGATCTAAAATGAGTGAAATTCTTTTCTATAAAATTCATGTTGAAGATGTATGCATCATGCCCTTTAGAAGGACAATATTGTAGTGAAATGATGTGATCATTCACAAAACCTATGATGTAGTGCATGTGGATATCAATATGATTGGTTCTTTTCCAATGAACTATATATATTGAGATATTGATAGAGCTATGATTGTCACAAAATATGACAGTAGGATCACTACAACAAAACCCAAACTCAGACAAAATGGATTGCAACCAAGTGGAGGATTTGGATACACTGATAACACCTCTATACTTAGCTTTATAAGATGATGAATAAATGGCTAGCTGATTATTGCTCGAAAAACATATAGGACCATAACCAATCATCAAAACATAACCAAAAGTGGAATTTCGATATGAGCTATCACTTTCCCAATCAGAACCAGTGTACCCAACAAGATCTAGTGGAGAGTTAGCTGCATAATGAATTCTAAAATTGTTTGTTCCTTGCACATAGTGAAGTATTATCTTTGCTTCTATCCAGTGGAGTTCATGGGGATCCTACATGTATATGGAAACAACACATACCTCATAGGAGATGTCAAGGTGAGTATGTGTGAGAAACAAAAGACTCTCAATCAACTGTCTATATCGACAAGGTATGGTAGTTTTGAAATCTTGGTGATTCTATTTGGGTTGTGCAACACTCCCGCAACATTCTGCATGCTTATGAATGAGGTGTTGAGGATGTTCGTAGACAATTTGGTTGTTGTATACTTGGATGACATTGTCTCTTTTAGCGAGAACATGGAAAAACAAAAATGACACTTAGAGGAAGTATTTGAGGTGTTGTGGAAGAACGAGTTGTACTTAAAGAATTTTAAGTGTATGTTTAGAAAGATGGAGATCCCATTCTTTGGACATTGGATAGGCCAATTATGTATCCAAATGGACGACAAGAAGTTCATAGCCATAGAGGATTGGGAAGAGGCGGGAATAGTAGAGGAAGTGTGGAGCTTCCTAGGATTATCCGATTACTATTGGATACTCATGGAGGGATATTCTTGGAGGGATATTCTTGGAGGGATATTCTTGGATTGTTTCCCCTCTCACAGAGTTACTGAAAAAAAACAAGGCATGGGCATGGACAAAAAAGTACCAATCCTTGTTCAATGAGTTGAAACGTAGAATTGCAATTGCACCGGTAGTGTAGTTTCTAGACTTTAATAAGTCATTTGAGGCATAAACGGATGCGATCGATTATGCCATTGGTGGGGTATTGACGCAGGAAGGTCACCTCATAGCATACCAAAGTAGAAATATATAGGATGAGGAATGCTTATACCTGGTGCATGAGAAATAAATGGTAGTAGTCGTTCATTGCTTGTGGATTTGGAAACACTATCTACTGGCAAACCATTTTTGTTGAAAATAGACAATGTAGCTACAAGCTAGTTTGCAATGTATTCGAAGTTGTCCCCTAAGAAATCATGGTGGAAATATTTCTTGGAAGAGTTCGATATGGTGTTGGACTACCAATTGGGAAGGCTTAATGCTGTTGTAGATGCATTGAGTAGGAAGGCTCAACTCGTTGCCTCGAAAAAGGAGTAGTCGTAGGGTCCAACAACCCATGTCATCTTTGACTTGCGACAAAATATTCAGGAGAGCTTGATGGGAGATCCAACAACCAATAATATCATGGAGCAGGTAAAGGAAGGAAACACATGGAATTTTTGGGTAGAGGAGAAGTTTATATTCTAAGGAGGGAGGTTATATGTGCCAAAAATGGCCAATTTGTGAAAGGACTTACTGCGGGAGTGTCATGAATTTATTTGGGTGGGACATCCCTTGCAACAAATAACTTTTTCTTTGTTGGAGAGAGGCTATTATTGGGAGAGCATGTGATGGGAGAAAGAGGAGTATGTCCAAACTTGCTTGATTTTCCAATAGGACAAGCTGAGATCCAAGACGAAGGTAGGGATGCTTCAAACTCTACAAGTTTCAGAAAGGCCTTGAGTAAGCATGTCCATGGATTTCATCACATAGTTGGGTACAATGGGATTTTTGTCATGGTGAACATATTTTCCAAGTATGTGATGTTCATTTCTATGAAGGCTCCTTGCAAGGAAGAGGATGTAGCATGGATTTTTTTCAAAACTGTGGTGAAGTACTGGGGATTAGCACTAAATATTGTTTCCGATCGTGACACCTAGTTCACAAGATGGTTTTGGTATGAGTTATTTAGGTTAGTGGGAACGAAGTTGTTGACGATTTCAAGTTACCATCCATAGATGGATGGAAGACTAAATGAATCAACACAATTCTAGAAGAATACTTGATACGCTTCATTCATGCGTACCAACATAACTGGATGGAGATTTTATATGCAACATAGTTCAACTATAACATCCAAACTAGTTCTACAACCGTCTACAATTTGTTTGATTTGGAAACGAGAAAACATCCATTGAATCCACAAGTCATTGTAACCAGATCGTTTGGGGAAAACCTGGCTGTGATGGGATTCCTAAAGGGTTGGAAGGATAGGTTGGAGATGGCTCAGGTTTAAATGGTGAAGGAATCCAAGTAGATGAATAAATTGATAGATCGTGGATGATGTGACGTAGAGTTTCAAGTTGGGGAGTAAGTGTTTATCAAGATCATAAAGGAGAATTTCACTCCATTGACGGGCATGGAAGGTGCCTTATTGGGAAGGTATGATGAACTATTAAAGATTTGTGAGAAGATTGTAAAGGTCGCCTACAAACTGAGGTTCCCATAGAACCTATGTTTGTTTCATCCAATCTTCCATGTAACCCAACTCAGGGCATGTTAGCTTGAAGAAAATAAAACAAATAGGGGTTTTCCAACCCAGGCACCTACATTGATTGTGGAAAGACTAGATCACATGGTGGATTAGATTTTGGCTCAGTGGTATGTGAGACATGGACCCATTGCTCGGATGTAATATTTTTTTCAAATGGAAGGATTTGCCGAAAGAAGAATTGGATAAGTGTGCACTGCATCGCCTACGGTAAAACGATCACTTGTAATTCCACATACTCTAAGGTCCCTGGGTTAGGTTAATTCGGGTTGGTTTTAGTGAGGCATAGTCGAGGTGATACTTGTGGTTTATGGTGATTCCCAACTAACAATATCACATTGCTGCCACGTGGTGACTAGGATTTTAGAACTCACTGGCCTTACCCAATTTTTCACCTTCTAGTGGCCCATGTAGAACTACCCATATCCTTGCAGAGGGTGATACTAGATCGGTAGGTGATTGAAAGACTACGCCTAATCGTGTAGAACTCCTAAAAATTATCTCTATCCAATTATAGACTTATCCAATTTTCCATTACATGCACATCCTACAGTGCATACAACACTTAGCCAAATATAATACAAGAGAAAAATGTATATGTGGGAAGCACCCCAAACGTAGGTGTACCTATACCTAATGATAAACATAGAATGAGACTTAATATACAGTGGAGGATTCCACATCCTAGCAACTCATATGAGAGTGAGCCAAACCAACAACACTCAAGATACAATCAAGCCACAAATATGACTACTCTTTGTCGCATCTGCATGCCTTCCTACTCATAGTGCCCACGTTAAGTCCCTCGACAAGCTATAGTCCATCAAAGGCTCATTGAATCTGCAGAAGCCTACCTACTCCCGGCCTCCATCTTTCTAAGCTCCTTGCTTGTCCTACCGAAGTCTACCTACTCACATATTCTTTTTTGTCTCTGCGGCATGTTGCTTACTAGCATCCCACAAGTTTTCTTATTGTCTCCCATAGCATTTCACAATACCACATGCTACATTCCATCACAGCTTTGCAAGTCAGTAGTCTACCTTCTCGTATATAACATGTCTATCCATCCAAGAGGATTTCCCAAAGTAAAGTTGCCTCTCTAGGGTGATGTTCAAGTGCATCCTTCGAACAAAAGCTCATCCTATCCATAAGGGAAACATATGGACCACCACATAATAAACCTTCACCAAAGAATACCACACCTGAATGAAATTCTTGCAATCAAACTTGCTCTCCCACATTCCCTCTAAATGAAAGAAAGACTGTCTATAATAACGGAACCACTTGGATGCTCCACAATCCAACATGGGATCCTTTCACACCATATCCACACTTTACCTACCCAACTACAATTCAAGAGCCCCTTTTCCAACATGCTTTAGGATCTCTCCTACCATCGTGCTTCGAGATCCTATCTTCCCAACTCAGGATTTCATCTGCCACATCACCAGCATGATTTGGGAGCTCAACACTCCAAGTCTACAACACCGCATGACTTAGGAGCTCACCTTCCCAAACAAACATCAGAAGCCTACCTGCCTACTAGCTTTGGAATCTCCAACAGCCTACGTCCTCCTTTTCCCTAGAATTCTCTCCCGCGGATGACCTCCTAAGGGGAGTTCGCCTCCCACATGAGTTATACTGTAAATGTGCATATCATACCAAGTTCTATACTTACTTTCTCTATCCAAGTGACTTAGCAGAATTTATATGTGTTTCTTCCTACCAAGCACTATGCTTCTATGACCAAGCTGACTTTCCCACTTGCAGAGCTTCACCACACAAAATACCCTGGACCAACAAAGTCTATCTAAGTGTGGGTTCCATCCCCCACACTGTCCAAGTTACCAACCTGTTCCAACTTCCAAACAACCATGCCATGGGTTCCTTTTCCTCTCCACCTGCCACTTCCTTGTTGGAAGATCCCATAGGAGTGGGCACACTTGGACAATTTTTGGCAAGTATCCTACCCATACACATGAATCAAACCCTCTCAAAGCTTCTTGGAGGGTGATGCACCCATCCGTGCATCCACAACTGGTTTCCACTCCAACCAATGATAATCCATCATGGGTGATGGGGAGCCCCAATTTTTTGGCAAACTCTCAAGGCTATTACATCCTCCCCCACCCAAATTGTTTCCATCCCAGTAATGTATCCAAGAGAACTACTCTATTCAGGAAGCACATTTCAATTTTTGAACCTACAACTACAATTGAATCTTCTACGGAAGCCTCTCAAACTGCTCATCCATCACACCATCAACCTACTACTTGCTTCAGTAGTGTGTTGAATTGACACATAGTTTTCCATTGCGAGCCCTCATAAGCTGAAGTAGCTGGGTCATGAATCCCAACTTTCATGCTCAAATCCATGAGAATGAACTCTCATTCCCAAGATAGAAAAACCCCTGAACAAGGTATGCTACTGCCACTCTCAATCTACCATGCCCATGCGAAGTAGAAGAGCACATGACTAGAGAAGCTCCTACATCTTACTCTTCAACCACATCACTACCATGCAACTGAGAAAATGGTTGGGTTGAGTGCTTGTTGCACCCCATGGTCCCAACATTAACTGCAACAATGATTGCACACCGGAGTATCATCAACTCACTGTTGCAATATGTCACCTCCACAACCTCTCTGCGAAGAACAACAACCATAGTCCTTCATGACTAACTGCCCTCTACTTGGATTTACCACATCTTGGTTGGGGGCGCCCCCACATATTGGTGTCTTGTGTTTCTTTGTGCATTTGTTGTTTTACTTGTGAAAATGGCTAAGTGTTGGATTGGCTAAGTAATCAAACAATAACAAAATATAAGAAAATGACTAAGTATAATTCCATGGGTGAAGGTGTAGTCTATTGAAGGTGTACCAAGTTGGTCCCGTGACATAAAGATGTTTTGTTGCATAAAGGTGTTTTGTTATTTTACAAATTAGATAAAATATTTTCATTTTTAGATATATATTGTAAAATTTTAGAATTTATTAGATTAATATTCTAAATAATTAAATATATTTTAAAAAATAAATTATCCACTTATAATATATTCATTTTAAAATGTAATACAAATTCATTTCAATAAAAAATATCTTATTAAATTATAAAAAAAAATTATTTATTATACTAAAAAATGTAAATAGTTAAATTATTCTTATTATATTTAAATAAATTTATTTTGTTATATTGAATAATGTAAATAGTTAAATTGTTGTTATTGTAATAAGTTCGGTATTCTACAATCCAATATGTCTAATAAAACTAAACTTAAAATAAATTTCACTAATTATAAATTTAAATTTCTCTACATCAAACTTTGAAATCATTGTAAATTGTATTTTAATATTAAAAAGATTTTATATTTTTGTAATGTAGTGGCACTAATAATGAAATTATGACTATAGGAATTAGTGGTAAGTTTTGTTTTATAACTTTTATCTCAAATTATCATATTTTTGTAATGTAGTGGAAATTATGACTATAGGAATTAGTGGTAAGTTTTGTTTTATAACTTTTATCTCAAATTATATAAGTTGAAAAGTAACATATGAACCAAATGAGTCAACATGGAGTTCGATTTTGAATAGCTTACCAAAATAATAAATTACATGTTAAAAATTATAAAATTGAGTTGGTTGTGTTGATATGTGTATAACATTTGAGTTTAGACATTTAAAATAAAGTAAATTTCGTTTTGTTTTTTATTATTTATGAAAAAGTGTTATGATGGTTGAAAATTTCAATTTTTCATATATGTTAAATAATAATAATTTGATTAATTAAATATAAAATGATTATAAAAAAAAAAAAAAACATTTTATTTGATTTTATGTTGCTTCATTGTTTGTGATCATTTTTCTTTCATTTCTATGTTTATAGTAAAAGTAATTTTTCTTTAATATTTTAAGTATTAAAAATATTTAATTTAAATTTAATAAAGATGTAATTGAAATTTTGAAATAGTTTTTTCAAAATTCTAATTATATTTTGTTTTCTTTTACATGAGATTTAATTATGATTTTAGATAATATTTGGTTATATGTATAAAATTAAAGTTTAATGTTCTTTTGTGATACTATTTAATTTTAAAATGTAATAACTAAGTTAAAATTAGCTTAAATTGGCTTATCAACTATTTAAAATCATAAAAAATTTACTTCTCTACAAACCATGAAATAATTTTTGTAAGTGATATATATCTATATATAAATACTTTACTTAAATTTAAAATTTATTTAGATCAACATAATTTAGTATACATGAATTTTAATTATAAAGGAATTTCAATGTTAAATAGATTTTAGGAGGTAAAACACTTCTCTTTTATATAAAATCTCTACACATATTATAATTTTAATCTTGAATTATTTGCATAAAATCCAAATCATAAATCCAATCTAACAAGAATAAAATTCTAAAAATTTAAAAATTAAAACAATAGTTAGAAAAAAAAATTTAAATTAAAGGATTTGTTGAAATATACTTATACGACACTCTTACAACCATAACTATAAACATACCTACTTATAAATCAAATATATTTATACAACACTTTTACTACCATAACTATAAACATAACTACCTACATACTTTAGACCTAACGAAGTAAATGGTTAGACTCCTTATATTCTTCCACCAAACCAGATTGAAATGGGCTAAACTCTAGACTGTTTGCACCTTTATTGGCATCGGAATCCGGCGAACTGGAAATTGCTGAAACTGCGATTTGGGTTGCTTGAATTGCAATTTTGGTTGCAGGAATGGATTCAGCGACCTCGAATACCCCTGGGCACCCGGATTATGCAATTCTATCAACCCAAAACTGTCATTTAAACAATTTCAGCCAAATTTTCGCCGAAAAAATCGCCAGATTCTTCGTACAAACAGTCTAGAATTTAGCTTACTCTAACCAGATTTACTCCTGTATCGTGCATGGGCTACTACTACTTTTCTCATGAAAATTCCTATATCCTTAGCGACAACATACTACACTATTGAAAATTCGTATATCGTTAGGTACACCATTGGTTTTTGTACGTCAAATTATTCTTCTGCATTGCAAAAGATGTGGATGGACCGTTGTCCACGTCAGAGTATTATAGGTAGTAAAACCGAGAAACCGGGAGATAAAAAAATAATATTTCAAATTCTAAGAGATTAAAAAAAAAGCATTTCAAATCCACAGAGATTTTAAAAAATCATTTCAAATGAGTAGCGAGCCGTTGAATGAGGAGCGTCCAAAGTGATATTTGATAACTGAGGGAGGTGCGTCCAATGTCAGAAGGAGGAGCCATATGTGATTTCAAATCCACGGAGATTTCAAAAAATCATTTCAAATTCTAAGAGATTTCAAAAAAGCATTTCAAATTCTAAGAGATTAAAAAAAAAGAATTTCAAATCCTAAGAGATTAAAAAAAAAGCATTTCAAATCCACAGAGATTTAAAGAAATCATTTCCAATGAGTAGCGAGCCGTTGAATGAGGAGCGTCCAAAGTGATATTTGATAACTGAGGGAGGTGCGTCCAATGTCAGAAGGAGGAGCCATATGTGATTTCAAATCCACGGAGATTTCAAAAAATCATTTCAAATTCTAAGAGATTTCAAAAAAGCATTTCAAATTCTAAGAGATTAAAAAAAAAGCATTTCAAATCCTAAGAGATTAAAAAAAAAGCATTTCAAATCCACATAGATTTCAAAAAATCATTTCAAATTCTAAGAGATTAAAAAAAAAGCTTTTAAAATCCCAAGAGATTAATAAAAGAGCATTTCAAATCCACAGAGATTTCAAAAAATCATTTCAAATACGGGAGGAGCCGTTGAATAATAACGGTATTTTTTGAATCATTATCAAAGGGAGCGTCCAATTTCAGAGGGTGGGAGAAGCCATATGTGATGGCGCGAATGTCCAGGTCGAATTCAGAGGAAAGCAGTGGGTGAGCTCTGAGTCCGACTTGCAGCCATCGAGAGGCCTGATTGGATGGCATTTGTCTGCTGAAACTCGTAGGAAACTGGTTTGTCGTCAACAATAAGGACTCTCCTAGACAAGATCCAAGCCGGGCCTCTTGTAGATGTACTTCTGGTACTGTTTACCGCCGGACCATGTAAACGTCGGATCCTTCATCTCTGGGCGTCAAAAGTGGATCGCGCTCCTTCAAAATGGTACCGTCCATATCGAAGACGAGCGTATGGCGCTGTAGCCATATTGAGAACCATGTGGTAGAAGGGCGTAAGCCAAAGGGCAATCATCCATTATGGTCCCTCCCCAACCGCCACAGGTCTTTCACCAATTTTCCTTCTATTTCTGTGCAGGAATATCGAGGTTTGTGTATGCTGCGGGCTCGTTGGCTGGTCCGGTATAATAATTTTCTTGCCCACAGAACTTGAAGATGCCCGGTGTTATAGTATTTTTTTTGTCAGGTGGGTTATATTTTATTTTATTGGGAATGTTGATATATATTTCCCTGCAGTCAAATCCATTTGAAGCCTTCATCGTCTTGCTGGGTCTGCCCTCTTGATGCCTCACTCGGCTCGAGGTAAATCTTTCCTCTCCATTATGTAACACTTTATTTTGCAATGTGTACGTTGTACATGTATCTATTTTGTTAGATGAATACAGCATGGCAAGATATCGATTATGTAACACTTTATTTTGCAATGGGTAGTACAGCATGGCATGTAACACTTTATTTTGCAATGGGTTGCACAGGTATCGATTTCGCTCTTGATGCCTCACTCGGCTCCAGGCAATGGGTTGTACAGGTATCGATTTCGTTAGATGAATGCAGCATGGCATGCAACAAAGGGATCAGCTCCCCCGCCCTTCTTCAAAGTTAATTTTCTTTGGCTCCCTAATTTTTAAATTCTCCTTTGGCTCCCTAATTAGGGTTACGACAGGCTGGTCTGGCTCGCTGCAGGGATGCAAAAGCAGCCGTCCAACTCCAGATTACCTTGTCTTCCATTTCATTATAGAGTCATTGTCTTTTGCGCTTCTATCATAATTGTCTTTTTCATTGTCTCTGGTTTGTCATAATTTCCTTTTTCACTATCTTTGGTTTGGTTTCAGTGCCAGGTCTCTCTCTTCATTTTCAGGTGTTCTAGTAATTTTTTGTATGGTGGGTTTTATTTTATTGGGGAATGAATGTCCAGGTTGGTTGGTTGGGCCTTAATAGTACAAGAAGGTATAAGCCTAGACCAAAAGGTATATATCTTTCTATTTAAACATTTTTTATTCATCTTTAAAAATATGTGTAATGTGAAATGTTTGGAGGTGCATCTGGAGATTTAAACATCTTTTATTCATCTTTGATAATGTGAAATGTTTGGAGGTGCATCTGGAGATTTAGTCTTACTATGCGAGCGGTAATTGAAATGTTTGCAGGTGGATCTCGAGATTTAGTCTTACAGTATGTCGTTTAATTTTAACGCAGCCATTGATTAGAATTCATGTGTACTTAAACTAGAGGAGTTTCTAGGTGGAAATATAATGATAGTTTGTGGATATTGATGCGGCCTGGAATGGGATCCGAGGGTTACTTCATATTTCTTGAAAATGTTTTTGTTGTTACTGGCCTTCAGATCTGGTGTTATATTGCTTGAAAACGTTTTTATTGTTACTGGCTTTTAGATCTGGTGTTATATTGATTGAAAACATGCCTTTATTGTTATTTGATTTCAGATCTATCATTTGATTTGGTGATTTTGATTTTGCACAGTAATTAATCCGTGTTCGTCCAGCCTGGCCAACTTGTTCATTAAGGTATGAACATATTTTATATATAACAATTGTTTAATAATGTATTAATAATTTTAAATTTATTTTGGAAATAATAATTCAAATGATTTTAGGATTATTTTCTTAGTTTAAAATTTTTATTTTTTTATAATTTTTTAATACTATAATGCCAACACACCTGCAGTAATTTCATTTTAGGATTTATCTCTTTCCTAATACTATCTTAGGATATCGAATTAGATATATCAGAATGGTGTTGTGAAAGATAATTTGGTTTCTCATAATGGTGTGGACGAGAATGCCATCGGGTGAGGTGGCGCGTGTATGCGGTATGTTATCAGAACTCTGTTGCACTTTTTATTTGTTTTTAAAGATAATTCTATCTCATTCTGTATGGCCTGGCCTAGCCTAGATTCGTTCTGTTGTTAGGAGATAAACTAATTGCTGGTGTTTTGCATTTGTACGGTTGAGCTCTATTGTCCTTTCATCTATGTCTTGGCGTAGGATTCGATATGCCAATATCAAATAATTTTTATAGTTTTATAAATCATGATAATATCATAAGACTTAATTTTTCCAAAACAGGGTTCATTTTATGTCAGCCTGCTTAGTCAAGTGCAAAATCTTATAGAAATAATTTTCATAGTTTTATAGATCATGATAATATCATAAGACTTAACTTCTCCAAAACAGGGTTCATTTTATGTCAGCATGCTTAATCAATTGCAAAATCTCATAGATCATGCAATGTAGGAACTCTAATATGAAATGTCTGTTATTATGACTAACTTTAAAATCTCATAGATTGAAGGATAAATGTAGGAACATTAATATGAAATGTCGGTTATTATGATTAACTTTGGTAAAACAGTACTATTTATGCCAACATGATAATTTAGCCATGTGTATTCTTGATATTGTATTTAGTAAATCACTTTCATGATGATGTTGGGTTTTTCTCTTTCTGGCAATGCTGAGGAAGTTGTCTTTGGAAATCAATGCATATACAGATGTTTCAAGAAAAGTAGAGTTAAAATTATTATTGGTTTATCTTTGATTTTAAGGTTTATTTTCTTTTATAACAATAGTGAGAGGTAACTTTAAGTTGTATTGAAAGTAGCAAAGTGCATATACAACCTTTGTATTTTAAAAAAATAGAATTAAAATTATTACTAGATTGTCATTAGTTCCTAAGTTTATATGTCCATTTCAAGTGGAAGCTAAAAACCCAAAATCCAAGTTACCACGAACCCCAAATTCCAAGTGAACACTAAGGACATACTTTTAAACCATACATCTCACCCTAGAACTAGCAATGCCTTTACCGATACAATAAGGTTATCCGCATTTTCTTATTTGAAAAATGGTTTTATACCTCAGATTCACACTCCCTTTAATCTATGGCTCGTTACCATGTTGCGTTAGCCATCACCGCCAGCAGGTCAGCAGATCACTAGAACATAAGCTTAACTTAAGATTTGATAAATGCATAAGTGATTTAAATGCATAAATGATTTTAGTAGGATTGTCTTTCTTTGTTTAAGTTTTTTTTTTTTTTTTAATTTCTTAATACTATCATATAGTAATTTCATGTTAATGTTTACCTCTTTTATTTGTTGCAGTAATTTAATTTTGAGGTTTATCTTTTATTTAATTTATTATTATTATATTAAATTAAATTTAATAAATTAGAGTTTTTTTTTTTAATATTATTATAATAAATAAAATTAAATTTGATAAATTATTTTTGATGTAATTGCTTTATGATGGAAGTTGCAAGGAATCTTAAACCCAGTTGGTTCTCTTCTATTATAGTTGCCTTGCATTTTTCATTTTTTTTTTTAATCTATTGCATTTTTTCATCAATTTTGTAGAAGGGATGTGAATAGCAAGGAAGCTAAATCTTCTTCACTCAAATCTTTGAGAATTCAGTCACAAAATGTAATCTAAAATGAGTGCTAAATTCCAGTATTTGTCATAAGAATATCATCATTATTAATATTACATTACCATTGTAATGATTTTCAACTAAATAATGTCACCATTACCATTGCAATGATTTTCAGCTAAATAATGTTACTGTAGAACTCTATTTTCAAATGACGGAATATAGATATGTGTGTATTTATATTTTATAATTTTTACTTAGTCAAAATATATATATATATATATATATATATATCCAATAACTTATAATTTTTACTTATACGTGATTATATATATTTCCTTGTCAAATAAAAAACTTTTTACATGAATTTTTCATTTAAAAAGGCAGGTTGTTTTATTTAGTAGACAAAAATGCACCTTTGATTTAAAATTAATTTTATGATTATTTAGTATTGAGCCAAATTTTGGAATCTGTGTAAATTTTATGTTATATATATTTATAAATAATTCTTTGGTAAATATTGCAATTGAATCATATTATTTTTGTGTGATTTTTATTGAATTTGATAATAATATAGATTTCATAAATGTTGAACTTTTTTTTTTATAATTTTTAAATATTTCAAGTATTATGTTAACAGTAGTTTTAAGTTTATTTTGGATTTGGTATTCTCATGTTCCTGTTTTTAGTTTCTTGTGATTTCTTAATACTATCATGGTTACAATTATTTTAAGGTTTCTCTTTGTATACATGGCTTTCTTTTGTTTTTAATATTATCATTATCATCATAATATTCACTATTTTAATTATGTGTCATTTGTTTATATAGGTTAGATGATCCTCACAACACAAAGATTAGAATACAAAGAGGGGACTTTGACTGAATAACAAATCAACCCTTTTCATGTTAGATGATGAATACATAAAGGTATGTACATCCATCTATGGATTCTTTTTCATGTGACCTATACTATTAATGAAAAAAACAATAAATCAAATTAGAAATTGTTAAGAAAAGAAATCAGTAGATCAAATTAGAGATTGTTTTATTCTAATCACATGGATAGCTTTTTTTTTAGAAATATATTAATAAATCAAATTAGATTTGATAAATTATTTTTTTGATGTAAAGGAAAGAAAGTTATAAGGCATATCAAAATTCTATGTCTCTCTTCTTCTATTGCATATTGGTTTCCAAAGTAGCTAACAATGTTGCTCAACTACTACAATTTAGAGGTTTGCACTTATATCTATATTCACATTTAGAACACCAATATGTTTTTCCTGTATATATCTAGCATTAAAATAAAATAATTATATTCTACCCTATAAACATATAAACATATTGTTGTTATTATACTAGCAATTCTAAAGTACATTTTAGGAAATGCATGACATATTAGTGAATGTTTAGCCAAATTAACTGAATTAAAGTATGATATAGACCACCTACTAGAACTATTACATATCCGAGGCAGATAGACCAAATGTATACTTGAGCGAATTGACAGAATCCGTAGTTTGTCGAAACATCTCATTCTCGTCCAGTAATAACAATTTACCATTGAAACCCTTTCATGTTTCATGTTTCTCTTCCTATAATTAGTTTCTTTCATTATTTTCACAGTTCTTTCTCTATAATTAGTTTCTTTCATTATTTTCACAGTTCTTTCTCTATAATTAGTTTCTTTCATTATTTTCACAGTCCTTTCTCTATAACTCATTTATTTCTATAAACAGTTTTCTTGATATATCTATTCAAGGTTGATTTAAATTAGACATCTGGTAGTATGTGAGGTCGCTCGATTGACGTTTTTGAGAGGCTCTTCCATTTTGAAGGGTTGCGGGTTCGACCTATTCCCTTTCTTTGGAATTAATAGACAAAAATTATATTTTTTTGGTATTGTTCCACCATCATTTCAATCCTTGAAAATGGGTGTGTTTTGAGTAATAATTGCCTTCTAACAACCAAGGTCAACAAATGTCTTCTCTATTTGGCAAGGAGTCCTCTTATATTTCACAATTCTTTCTCTATAATTCGTTTCTTTCTATAAACAGTTTTCGAGATATATCTATTCAAAGCTGATTTAAATTAGACATCGGGTAATATGTGCGGGGGGCTCGTTGGACGTTTTTGGGAGGTTCCATTTTGCAGGGTTGCGGGTTAGACAAAAAAATATATCTTATCACAGAAGACATTGACATGGATCTTGGTTAAGATTTCTGCAGTGAAATTTGTGAGATCGCAGATCAATTCTGGAGAAATCCATTTTTGAAAATTGCCAAGTATCACGAAACAATCTTAGTTTCGTGAGACTGCATTGGGTCAACGAATGCAGTCGAAGTGAGACTGCATAAACTCCATTATACTCTTTCTTCCCCAATTTGAAACGAATTAAACACACCCATTTCTACCTGTTGAATCAATATTTGCTTCTTGTTCGATTGTAATAGACATTGACCATCAAGGGAGAGAGCCCAAGCGTGCAAAGGCAGTTAAGGCTACAACCAAGGACATGAATTTCCAGAAAAACAACTGAAAAAGGATTTGATGCTTTTCCACTCCATCTCACAACCAACTAACCTTCAAACGAAGGAGCATCAAGACTAGGCCGTGACAATTGGAGAGTCATATAAGGGTGGAAGGCCAGTTGTGGTGGAATCGATTTTATCTATGAAAATGGTAGGCCTTACCTTCATGGCCCCCAATGGCTACGATGGCTACGTCTAGTTTTATATATTTCTGAAGAGTTTTCGTATTTATTTAGAACATTAAAACCCTAGAGTTAGAGTTCAGGATTTATGACATTAAAACCCTAAAATCCTTTCCGGTGATGCCTCGCTAGAATTAGTATTGTTTAACATCCGTTTATGCTTTTATCTTTCGTGTGACTGCAAGCGAAACACATGAAGAAGGCCATCATTATGGCGAAATATGGTAATGTTTCTTGTTCATCCTAGAGGTGGATAGAGTAATAACGTGGAGGGAATTATTTGTTCTCCCTTGGGCTTGTAGATTAGAAATAGCCTTGGGTGTAATTCATGTCTTCGCTAATCTGCATGAAGAGTTGAATATCTTCGCTAATTTGAAAATATAGAAAACAAAATGCTAGAGGAGTGTTACTGTTTAAGCACTCTGATTGCATTTCCAGGGCATCTGTGTTTCCCTAAAACCTACAACTAGGCCGCATGCAAGCTATAATAGAGTCTCCAGTCGACGATATATGAGATCGTAGATCTCATTCCTATGCACTTCATGTCATAGGAATGAGACCTCCAGCTTATGTGGATCCTCATCAGTTCAAGATCTTTTCAAGACCGATCATTTCGATCGCTTTGTAACTTCATTCTGACACATTGTAATCACTATTTGTTATTCTTGTAATCTATTCACCAAATGTGGAACCACCTTATCTCTTCGATGGGCGTAGTTGTACCTATTGAATTGGGTCTATAGTTGAAAGAACTCGATTCTACATATATATGATCTTCTATCTAATCCAGTTATATTGAGAATGATAATGATTATCGATCCTGTAGCTTTCCAAATAGCGTTTCACTATAACAGATCTAAATTCATAGCATATGATGCATCTGCAATACAAGCTACAGCTGATTAATATCAAGGCAAGGTTCTGGTTCATTATATAATATTGATTTTATGAGATTGAAGTCTAACAAGCTCTCCGTCCCAGTTGGCAAGGGCCCACCAGTTGGAGCGTACTTGACTATATCGTGGTTTGAACTTATCAATGAAATTCGAGATAAAGAACTAATGGCTGTCACTTGAAGTTAGTCTTTACTTATAAGTTTTCTGATTCAATTCCCTATACATAGAGCACACATAATTTATTGAAAAAAATAGAATTAAATAAACACATAATTTATTGACAAAAATCAGAATTAAATAAATCCATACTTGTGCTCAAATTTGTATCTTAATCTTGGTATGCACATCTTATCACAATTCCCTAAGTAAACACATAAAGTGTGTAAGCGGCCTTTTGGTTTAGACCATTTGAATTGATTCTTGTGCGTTTGAACTGATTCCTCAGTGTTTGAGTTGATTCATGTGTTTTAACTAGATTGAGTGTTTTACCTCTAATTGCATCTTAGCTTATTAGATTGAAGAGTTCCATTAGATAGGATAGCTTAATTTCTTCACTTAGTATATGCACATATAATGTTTGCAACTCACAAGTCCTATCAGCTGGATTTATGAATAAATGTATATAGGGTTTATTAGGAAACAAATGAATAACCTAATGCTAAATACCAATAACTCAGGATATTCTTTGGCTTTTTTGGTTATTGCAGTGATGTTTCTAAACCCTTCCATTTCAGATAAGGTTGAACCCAGAAATCTGTGCTGGTGCCAGAGATGTTTAGAAACTCCACTTCTGATTGTTCTCTCTACCACACATTTGACTCATCATCTGATGTTTGAACTTGGGAAGTTGGCTATCGTTCTTGGGTCCTCTAAAACCAAGAACACACAGCCTATGCAGCTACGAAGACTCTGAAAATCAATTAGTTATGATTCAATCTCATAGAGATTTCTCGGTCTTCTTTGATTGTTCAAATACGTTTTTTGAAAACACTTGAGTTGCTGCCCAAAGCTACGACTTGAACCAGTGCCAAGTTTAGAGGAACCACTGGATAACTTTCATATGAAAACAAAAAGCTCATCGCCAGGTCTCCGCAAAAAAAAAAGCTTATCGCCAGCCTGGATCTTGACCGTTATTCGAAACCCTGGTATTCACTGTCCATCAGATCTGCTGCCACCTCTGACCAACACGACTTACCAATGGGCCTCCCCTGTTTTCTTCCCGGAAGAGAGAGAGTCCTCTCCCGGCTGCCCGGATGCCGCCATTTGTTTCAGGGATCAAGAAGATAAAAAAAGAAACCAACAGCATTTGTTATTCCACTTCCTACATGAATGCTTAGGCGATACATCTATAGATACGGTATGATGGAACTGGACGGGGCCATATAGTGAGATCATTCACCATATACTGGGATCACTTCTACGGTATGGATCTGGGTGGCACGACAACTTGGATTTAAGAGGTGGATACAATTCATCAATTAGAACCCACCCAATTCATCAATAGACCTTCCTTCCTTTAGCGTTGCGTATATCTCCTCATCTATGAGTCTTTTAATGTTGTCCGGAATCGAAAGGGCCATCGGTTCTCCTGGTGCCACTCATTTTTGTTGTGCTCCTCTCTTCCAAGGCAACCCACCCTTTTCGGAAAGATTTTTTTTAACCCAAAATGCTAGAGAGGATCATTCATTAGAAGATTCGTTTCAAACTAGTAGGAAAACCTCACCATCTGTTAACTTACATATAGGATTCCAAGGTCTTAACTCTCTCTCCCTCCCTTCCATTGCATTGACAAAAGCATAAGTCTATCCCCACAATGGCTCAAAAGCAAGTGGAAACAGTGGAAAATATCATCCTATTGTAATTTTAATTTCAGTGTGCCAGGTTAGCAATCCAATGTGCGAAGTAAAATGAATTTACTCCAGTACTATATTCAAAATCTTTTAGTGTAAAGAAAGAAAAAGGAATATTTGTGCATACTTTAGACACACTTCCGCTTTCTGTCATGTCTTATTTCCTGTGATCAGAATAAATACTATACATGTATTGTTTATACAGTAAACCATACAATAGGCCTGAATGAATTCGCAACAGGGAATAAAAATGAATTGGAAAAGCTGTTGAGAATACAAATGGGTATTTATTAACATCGATCAAACCTTCATTGACAGCTATTCTTTTTGTTCCTTTAGTTCGTGGATCGATCTTCCCTCATAACCTATCGAACACAAAAGTTCTTTTCAATTTGGTTCCAGTATTTCTAGGAGTTTCGAATACTTTGCCGGGGTTTCTATTATTTTTTGTTGCGCATAACTGGAGTTCTGGGGAAATCCAATTTATATTCAATCCTTGGTCTTTTGGACGTCGGAAAAACAGAGTCCCTTATGGTTCCATCATTTATAAAACAACAATCCAATTGGTGAAACAATAATGACAAAGGAAAATTAAGATTTGCCACAAAAATGGAAATATTTAATGAGACCTTTATGTTTCTAATTGCAGCTTCCTCTTGAAAATTCGTATTCCACTCGTGAGAATTTCCCTGCCTTTCAAATATGTTTTTTCTTACAATTTCTGTATTTTTATTTTCATCTTCTCCATGAGAGTAGTTCGGCCCTGGTTGGGTTTGTTTAGCTGAACCAACCAAAGGTCCTCCTGTTTCACAAAAACTCTGAATCAATAGAACAGGAACATCACAGGAACAAAATAAACGGACTTTAGAGGAACAAAATGCATGTCCAAAGCGTGAGTGTGCATCAACCCAGATTTTAACATTGCATTGAGTGAATCAGGCCAGATTTTAACTTAAAGTGAATTGCTCATCGCCAGCTCTAACCAGCAACCCTAGCCCCACCCAACCATCCTCAACGGATTTAAAAACATCTTACTAATGGGCCTCCCCTATTTTCGCAGAGGTGGTTGCGTTGCCGCGGCTAAAGCCCATTCCCCTTCGTGTCCCGTTGGGAGATGAAGTTAGCGGCGTTAGTGAGTTGGCGTTGTTATATCATATAATAAAAAAATTATCTTAAAACTATAACTATGTTGTATAAATCATAAAATCTAACCATGGTGTAATGTAAGGTCTAGTTGGAGTTGAATAACTTAATATCATTTACATTTTTATAAGGATTTTAACCAAAATTAAATTGCTTTTGGGCAAAATATTGACCAAGCCTTCCAATTGATCATGGAAGACCGTAGTACTTTCATGAGAATCTACATGTCTTAAGTTAAATTTCATCCCCTTTTTATCTAGTTTTATGGCTTTGATCTTATTTTATGATATTAAAGTTTAGATTTTTTTGAATTTGAAATTGATTTATGATATAAAATTATATATTCTTTGAATTTGAAAATAATTTATGATGATACTTAGCATAGATTTTTTAAAAGTGCAATATAGTTAATTAAATTTAATATATGATTGTAAATTTATTTTATCTTTTTATATGAATTTATTTTATAATGGTATATAGTTTTTCTATGTTATCTTTTTAATGATTATAAATATAGTTTAATTATATTTCTTAATGTAATAAATAAAATTCTAATTATTCTCTTCTTTCATGTTTTTATTCAGTATTGTGAAATTTTCATAATTTTTTATTACTAATCTAAAAATGTAAATTTTCTCTTAATAATTTAGTTTTTTTTCCTCTTAAAATAGTTTATAGTTGAAGTTAATAATTAAGAGTTTCTTGAAATAGTTTAGAGTTCAAGTTAGTATACTATCAGTTTGCTAAAAACATGTTAGAGCTCCCATTAATAATTTAGAGCTTTTATCGTTTTTTCCTTGTGGGTGTTGAAATAATTTAGAGTTCTTAGACTATAAATTGTTGTTGAAATAGTTTAGAGTTTGGTTAGAGTATAAATTGCTATCTTGTTTACTTTTGGTAAATTGTTTTTTCAATGGTTATATTTATGCATTTAATTGAAATATTTAAATGAGAATAAAATTGTAGAAAATATTGGCTTTTTATGAATATTAAATTGTATAAATTTTTTTATATTGTTTGTATTAGTATGTTGGCCATAGGGATTCTATTGAAAGTCTTGTGTAGGATGTTTTCAAAGGACCATTTTTGGAAATTGCCTAGAAACAATTTCCTAACTCGGTATCTTGACACATGTGCCTTTGTTGTAGCTGGAAACTAGGACGCCGTTGCGCTAGTAATAGGTGGAGGGAGGTAACTCCCAGAGAAGCCCTCCTAGTACGCCCCAAGTTGGGTGGTCGACCATGTATACACAAGGTTTTTAAAGTGGTCTAACGAGGGACCCCCCTTTGTTAACACTCTATTCATGCAACCTAGGAGTTAGGATCTATGTCCTTGATAACTATAACTTTAACCAACAATCTCTCTCTCTTCACCTAACTACCAATCTCTCTCTTTCAATCTCTTTCTCTTTCTAAATTCCTAACCCAAATCTCTCTATATCTCTCCAAACACCTAACCCCCAATATCTCTCTTTATATCCCTATCTCTTTATCTAATCTACAATCTCTCTCTCTCTCTCTAACCCACAATATCTTTCTCTCTAACCCAAAATCTCTCTCTCTAATCCCCAATATCTCTCTATCTCTCTAGCCCCACCTTTCCCTAACCCCCCTCCCTCTCTCTAACCCAAACCTCCACTATCTCTCCTCATTTCACTAAACCCCCCTCCCTCTTTATAACTTCCCACCTATACTTAACCACCCACACCAGTTATGACCACTAACGACCAACACTCCATTGTGATCTCTTTTTCTCTCTCTCTCTAAACCACTAATACTTAATCTAAACCCCTATATTCCAATCTCTCTCTTTAAACCCTTAAACCCTCAATATATTTCTATCTCTCTAAATCCCTAACCCATGATATTTCTCTTTCTATCTTTCTCTATATCTCTAAATACCTATCCCCCAATCTCTCTCTCCCTCTCTAAACCTCTAACCCCCAATTTCTCTCTCTAAACACCCAACAACCAATTTCTCTCTTTCAATCTCTCTCTTTTCCTCTAAAACAATAACCCTCAATCTCTCTATATCTATCTAAACCCCTAGTCTCGTATATCTCTCTCTCTAAACCACTAGCCTCCACTCCTTCTCTCTCTCTCTCTCAAAACCCCTAACCCCCAATCTCTCTCTCTCTCTCTCTCCCTAAACCCCTAACCCCTAATCTCTCTCTCTCTCTCTAAAACTATAATCTCTCTTGTTGTCTCTATAAACCTCTAACCCCTAATATCTCTCTCTCTCTCTAAACCCCTAACCCCTAATATCTTTCTCTCTCTCCCTCTAAACCCCTAAGCCTAATCAATCTCTCTCTCTATAAACCCCTAACCCCAAATCTATCAATCTCTCTCTAAACCCCTCACGCCCAATATGTATTTATGTCTCTCCCTCCCAAAAACCCTAACCTCCAATCTCTCTCTCTCTCTCTCTCTCTCTCTCTCTCTAGCCCCACCTTCCCCTAACCTCCCTCCCTCTCTCTCTTATATCCTTAACACCCTCTGTCTCTCTCGCTCTAGCCCCACCTTTCTCTGAATCTGCCTCTCTTTCCCTAACCCAAACCCCCCTCCCTTTCTCTAACCCAAACCTCCCTCTCTCTCTCTAACCCAATCACCTCTCTTAGGCTCTCTCTTCCTTTCCTTAAGCCCATGTCCCTCTTTATAACCCCACCCCGGTCTCTTTTTCAACCCCCCATCATCCCTTGTACCATAAATCCTAACCCCTCCATATCTTAATATATCCTCTTTATTACCATAAACCCTAACACCCTACTCTCTCTATTTCTCGAATCCTCCCTCTCTCTCCCTCCCTCTCTCCACTTCACCTTCTCTCTCTCTCTCATCCCTAACTCTTATCTACCTAGCTTTATACCCACATCGCTAACCAACTATATACATGCATCTCTAACCATGAATGCTCCTCTCTCTCTCTCTCTCTCTCTCTCAGAAACACACACACAAAAACACACTCCCTCTCGCTTTATATTTCTATCTCTCTTCCTCTCTATCCATCTCCCCTTTTCTCTCTCTGGAACCACCTTCCCTAACCCCCCCTTCCCCTCTCTCTCCTCCTTTCCCTAACCCCACCCTCTCTCCCTCTCTCTTTAACCGCCTAATCCCTAACCATATACCCGCATCACTAACCATCAATTCTCCCATTGTGATCTCTCTCTCTCTATATCTATATATTATATATCTATCTATTTATCTATCAATATATATCCCTCTCTCTAAACCCCTTACCCTTAATGTCTCCCTCTCTTTCCCCCAAACCCACAATTATCACCCTTGTAACCTTACCCCCCATCTCTATCTCGATATTTCCCCTACAACTAACCTCATCCCCATCCCTCTATCTCTCTTTCTATCCCTCTTCCCCTAACCCACAATCTCTCACTCTCTCTCTCAAAACCCCTAACCCCTAATATCCATCGTTCTCTCTCTAATCCTCTGAGCCTCTCTCTCTCTCTCTCTCTCTCTCTCTCTCTCTCTAAACCACTAACAACCAATCTCTCTCTTTCTATCGATATCTCTCTATAAAACCCTAACCTACAATCTATGAATCTCTCTCTCTCCCTCTAAACCCCTAACCTCCAATCTCTCCCCTCTCTCTCTTTAAAACCCCTAACCCCTAATATCTCTCTCCCTCTCTAAACCACTAACCCCTAATCTCTCTCTCTCTCTCTTTAAACCATTAACCACCAATCTCTCTCTCTCTCTCAACCCTAAATCCCAATCACTCTCTCGCTCTCTCTAAACCCCTAAACTCTAATCACACACACTCTCTCTCTAAATGCCAAACCACAAATCTCTCTCATACTTTCTCTCTCTCTCTCTCTAAACCCTAATCCCCAAACTCTCTCTCTCTCTCTCTCTATAAACCAATAACACCCAACATCTCTCTCTTGAAACCCCTAACCACCAATATCTCTCTCTCCCTAAAACATAAATCCCAAACATGCTCTCTCTCTAAATGCCAAAACACAAATCTCTTCCTCTCTCTATCTAAACACCTGACCCCCAATCTTTGTAACTCTCTCTAAACCCCTAACCCCCAGTCTCCCCCTTTATATCTATCTCTCTAAGCCCCTAACCTCCGATATCTCTCTCTCTCTCTTTGAGTCCCTAACCCCCAATCTCTCTCTACACCCCAACCCAAAATATCTCTCTATAAACTCCTAGCCAACTATATCTCTCCTTCTATCTATATCTCTTTATAAACCACTAACCTCCAATCTCTCTCTCTCTCTCTCTCTCTCTCTCTCTCTCTCTCTCTCCATTTCTCTAAACCCCTAAACCCCAATCTCAATCTCTCTCTAAGCCGCTAACCCACAATATCTCCCTCCCTTTCGAAATACCTAATCACCAATCTCTCTCTTCCTTTCTTCCCAATGCCGTCTCTCTCTCTCTCTCTCTCTCTCTCTCTCTCTCTTTCCCTCCCTCCCAAAAACCCTAGTCCTCACCCTCCTACCCCTTCCCCGCACTCTATTTATCTTTCCCCCAACCCACTGTCCATCCATAATCCCCTTCTTATACCTCTTTGTCTCTCTCTAAATATCTATTAAGTCCCAATTTTATTTATCTCTCTCTCTCTCTCTCTAACCCTCTTACCTCCAATCTTTCTCTCTAAAACCTTAACTTCCAATTTCTCTCTCTCTCTAGATCCCTAACCTTCAATATATATGTCCCCCTATCTCTCTCTAATCCTCTAACCTCTTATCTCTCTCTCTCTCTCTATCTTTATAGTCCCATCATGTCCAATCTCTTTATCTCTCTCTAAACCCCTAACCCCCAATATCTCTCTCTCTAAACCCCTAACACATAATCTCTCTCTCTCTCTCTCTCTCTCAACCCCTAACCACCAATCTCTCTTTCTACCTCTCTCTCTCTCTCTCTCTCTAAATCCCTAACCTCCAATATCTCTCTCTCTCTCTAAATCCCTAACCTCCAATCTCTCTCACTCTCTCTAAATCACGAACAGCCAATTTCCATCTCTCCAAACACCTAAACACCAATCTCTCTCTCTCTATATATATATATATGCCTAACCACAAATCTCTCTCTCTCTCTCTCTCTCTCTCTCTAAACCCCTAACCTCCAGTATCTCTCTTTCTCTCTCTAAATTCCTATTGACCAATCCCCCCCTCTCTCTATCTCTATCTAAACCCCTAACCCCCAATCTCTCTATCTCTCTAAATACATAACCACCAATCTCTCTATCTCTCTCCAAACCACTAACACCCAATAAATCTCTCTTTAAACTCTTATCCCCCAATCTCTATCTCTATCTATAAACCCTTAAACCCCCCTCTCTGATCTCCCTCCCTCCTTCCCCGTCTCTCTCTCTCTCTCTCTCTCTCTCTGCTTCTAAACTACTAACCACCAATTTCTCTCTCTCTCTCTAAAATCTAAACCCCAACCTCTCTCTCTCTATGAAACCCTAACCTCCAATATATATCTCTCTCTCTAAATGCCTAACCACCAATCTATCTCTCTCTCCCCCCCTAAACTCCTAACCCCTAACCACAAATCTCTCTCTCTTTCTTTCTCTCTCTAAACCCCTAACCTTAAATTTCTTTCTCTCTCTAAATCCTTAACCCCCAATATCTCTCTCTCTCTAAACCCCTCACCCCCAATAATTCTATCTCTCTCTTTATCTCTCTCCCTCTCTAAAAACCTAATCACCAATCTCTTTCTTCCTTTGTGCAGAATGCACCCCCTTTTCCTCTCTCGATAACCCTACTCCTCATGCTCATCCTCCTTTCTTTCTCTCTTTCTAGCCCCACCTTTCCCTGACCCCCATCTTCTCTCTCTTCCTTTCCGTAACATCCTCTCTCTCTAGACCCCTAATCACCAATCTCTCTCTTCATTTGGCCCAATGCCCCTCCTTTCCCTCTCTCTCTCTCTCTCCAACCCCACCTTTCACTAACACCTCATCACTCTCTCTAAACCAATATCCATTCTCTCTATCCTCCTTTCAATAATATCCCTTCCTCTTTAAAATACCAACCCCTCTCTTTCTCTATCAACCCCCCATCTCCCACTATACCATAAATCCTAAACCCCCTTCATAACCCTACCCCCCACGATATCTCTCCATGTCCTGTAACACTAACCCCTAACCACTAATATCTCTCCCCCTCTCTCCCAAATCCTCACTCCTCACCCCCCTACCCCTCTCCCTAACTCTATTTCTCTATCCCCACACATATAACTATCCATACTCCCCTTCTGATCTCTCTCTCTCTCTCTCAAAACCCTTAACCCTAGTCTCTCTCTCTAAAACCCTAACCTCTAATGTCTTTGTTTATCTAATGTCTCTGTTTATCTAGATCCCTAACCTTCCATATATATTTCCCCTCCCCCTATCTCTCTCTAAACCCCTAACCTTCAATCTCTCTCTCTCTCTCTCTAAACCCCTAACCTTTAATATGTCTCTCTCTCTCTCTAAGCTCCTAACCCCAAATATCTCTCTTTCTCTATAAATCTCCAACAACAAATATTTCTCCATCTATATCTCTCTCTAAAACCCTAACACCCAATCTCTCGATATCTCTATAAACCCTAATCCCCAATATCTCTCTTTCTACATCTCTCTCTCTCTAAACACATAACCTCCAATCTCTCTCTCTCTCCCTCTAAATCCCTAACCCCCAATCTCTCTCTCTCTCTCTCTCTCTCTCTCTCTCTCTCTCTCTCTCTCTCTCTCTCAACCCCTAACCCCCAATCTCTTTGTCTCTCTCTCTATCTCTCTAAACCTCAAGCCCCCAAGCTCTCTCTCTCTAAACCTCAAGCCCCCAATCTCTCTCTCTCTAAAACCCTAACCCCCAATCTTTCTCTCTCTAAACCGATAACAAGCAATCTCTCTCTCTAAACCCTAAACCCCAGTCTCTCTCTCTAAACCGATAACAAGCAATCTCTCTCTCTAAACCCTAAACCCTAATCTCTCTCTCTCTACACTCCTAACCTCCAATTTCTCTCTCTCTCTCTCTAAACCCCAAACCTTCAATTCCTCTCTCTCTCTAAATGCCTAACTACCAATATTTCTCTCTCTAAACCTCTAACCCAAAATATTTTTATCTATCTCTAAACCCTTAACCCCCAATATCTCTATCTCTCTCTAAACCCTTATCCCTCAATTTCTCTATCTCTCTCTAAACTCCTAACCCCCAATCTCTCTCTTGATATCTCTCTCTCTCTAAAATCCTAACCTGCAATTTCTCTCTCTCTCTCTCTAAACCCTTAACCTCCAATCTATGTCTTTCTTTAAAACCCTAACAACATATCCCTCTCTCTCTCTCTAAACCCTAATCCCCAGTCTCTCTCTCTCTAAACCCCTAACCTACAATCTCTCTCTCCTAAATTCCTAGCCACTAATCTCTCTCTTTCTCTCTCTCTCTAAACCCCTACCCCTAATCCCTCTATCTCTCTCTAAACCCCTAATCTCCAATCTCTCTATCTCTATAAACCCCTAACTCCAAATCTCTCTCTCTCTAAACCCCCAATCACTAATCTATCTCTTCCTCTGCTCCAATTTCCCCTCCTTTCCTTCTCTCACTAACCCCCCTCCTCCCTTCTCTCTCAATCCAAACCTTTCCTTAACCATCGAATCCCCTCTCTCTCCTCCCTTCCCCCCAATTCTCTCTCTCTCCATCCCCACCTTTCCCTAACTCCCGCTTGCTCTATTTAACCCAACCTATCCTCTATCTCTACTCCTTTCCCTAACCCCTTCTCCCTCTTTATAATCATCTCCCTCTCTCTCTCTCTCTAAACCCCTACTCTCCCTCTCTCTCTTTGGAACCACCTATCCCTAACACCCCTTCCTCTCTCTCTCACCTAACCATCAATGCTCCCCTTGTGATCTTTGTCTCTCTCTCCCTCGCATTCCCCTCTCTATGTCTAGAACCACCTTTCCCTACCCCCCTTTCTCTATCTCTCCTCCTTTCCCTAACCCCTTCACTCTCTCTCTCCATTACCACCTTTCCTTGATCCCCCCCTCTCTAACCCAACCTCCCCTCTCTCTGATCTCTTCATTTCCCTAACCATTCCTCCCTCTTTATAAACCCCCCCTCTCTCTCTCCACACCCCATCTTCCCCTATACCATAAATCCTAAACCCCTATCTCTCTATGTACCTCTTTATTACACTTAATCGTAATGCTATGCTCTCTTTATTTCCGTCTGCATCTATCTCTTATGTTCCCCTTCTTTGTCTCTATTTTTATCCCTTGAATCCCCAACCTACTCCCCATATCCATATATCTTCACCACTAACCATCAATGCTCCCCCCGTGAGATATCTCTCTCTCTCTCTCTCTCTCTCTCTAAACCCCTAACCCTTAATACCTCCCTCTCTCCACCCCAAAACCCCCACTCTTCATCCTCCTAACCTTACCCCCAACTCTATCTATATATATCCCCTACCACTAACCTCACCCCCATCCCTCTATCTATCTCTATATCCCTCCCCCCCTTACTCCCCCCGAATCTATCTCTCTCTATGCTCCCCCAAACCCCCACTCTTCACCATTCTACTCCTACGCCCTACTCTATCTCTCTCTCTCCCCCGCAACTAACCACCTCCCCCTCCCTAAATCCCTTCTCTATTCAAACCCCTAAATTCCAATCTCTCTCTCTCTAAACCAATAAAACCTCGACATATTTCTCTCTCTTTGTCTAAACCCATAACCCTCGATCTTTCTCTTTCTATCTCACTCCCTCTAAACCCATAACCCCATTCTCTCCCTCTCTAAATGCCTAACCTCCAATCTCTCTCTCTCTCTCTAAATCGTTAACCCCCATTTTCTCTATCTAAATCCCTAACCTCAATCTCTCTCTTTCTCTAAACCCATAAATGCCACTCTCTCTCTTTTTATTTCTCTCTCTCTAAACGCCTCACCCAAAATCTCTCTAGCTCTCTCTATACCCCTAACCCTAAATATCTCTCTTCCTATCTATCTATATGTGCCTAAACTCTCTCTCACTTTCGAAATCGCTAACCCATAATCTCTATATCTAAATCCCTAATCTCCAATCTCTCTCTTTCTCTACACCCATAACCACCACTCTCGCTCTTTCTATTTCTCTCTCTATAAACCCCTAACCCAAATTATTTGTATCTCTCTCTATACCCCTAACCCCAAATATCTTTGTTTCTTTCTATTTATCTCTATGTAAACCCCTAACCTTCAATCTCTCTCTCTCTCTCAATCCCTAACCCTTAATCTCTCTCTCTCACTCTCTCTCTCTCTCTCTCTCTCTCTCTCTCTCTCTCTAAATCCCCAACCCCCAATCTCTATCTCTAACCCCCTAAACTCCAATTTGTCTCTCTCTCTCTTTAAACCCCTAAAATCCAATATCTTTCTCTCTCTCTCTCTCTCCCTGAACCCCTAACACCC
Source organism: Larix kaempferi (assembly GCA_027924585.1). Classification (NCBI taxonomy): domain Eukaryota; kingdom Viridiplantae; phylum Streptophyta; class Pinopsida; order Pinales; family Pinaceae; genus Larix; species Larix kaempferi. Next base: position 5,079,220 of record BSBM01000100.1, on the reverse strand, counting down.
AATCTCTCTTTCTCTCTCTCTCTAAACCCCTAACCTCCAATCTCTCTCTCTCTCTCTCTCTCTCTCTCTCTCTAGTGCCACCTTTCCCTAGCCCCCCTCCCTCTCTCTAACCCAACCCTCCACTATATTTCCTCCTTTAACTAAACCCTCCTCCCTCTTTATAACTCCCCAGCTATCCTTAACTACCCAAACAAACATCGACCACTAACCACCACCACTCCATTGTGCTCTCCCTCTCTCTCTCTAAACCACTAACCCTTAATATAAACCCCTATGTTCCAATCTCTCTCTTTGTAAACCCTTAAACAATAAATATATTTCTCTCTCTAAACCCCTAATCTACTATCTTTCTCTTTCTCTCTCTCTCTCTCTCTTGAACATCTATCCCCCAATCTCTCTCTCCCTTTCTAAACCCTTAACCCCTAACCCCCAATCTCTCTCTCTCTCTCTCTAAATCTCTAATCTCTCTATGTCTCTTAAAACCCCTAAACCGTAATATCTCTCTATAAACCCCTAACCCTACTCTCTCTTTCTCTATAAACACCTTCCCTAAGCCCCCATTCTGTTCTCTCTCTCCTCCTTTCCCTAACCCCCCCTTCCTCCATCTCTCCTCCTTTCCCTAACCCCCTATATATCTCTCCATCCTCACCTTTCCTTAACAACCCCTCCCTCTCCCTCTCTTCCTTTCCCTAAACCCTCCTCCCTATTTATAACCCCACTCCCTCCCTCTCTCTGTATCTATAAACCCAAAATACCTAATCTATCCCTCTCTCTCTCTATCTATCTAAATCCCTAACCCTAAATCTAAACTCACAAATTCCAATCTCTCTCTCTCTAAACCCTTAATCCCTCGATATATTTCCCTCTCTCTCTTTCTCTCCATCTCTCTCTCTAGATAAACACCTAACGACCAATATCTTTTTCAATATATCTCTCTCTAAACCCATAAACCCCAATCTATAAAACTCTCTAAACCCCTAATGCCCAATCTATGTCTTTCTATCTCTCCCACCCAAATCCCTAACCTCCAATCTCTCTCTCTCTCTCTAAACCCCTAACCATGAATCTCTCTCTCTCTCTCTCCAACCCCCACCTTTCTCTAACCCTCCTTCCTCTCTCTCTCTCTCCTCTACATAACAACCTCTCTCTCTCTAGCCCAACTTTCTCTAAATCCCCTTCTATTTGTCTTAGCCAACCCCCCTCCCTTTGTCTAACCCAACAACCCCTCTCTCACTCTTCCTTTCCCTAATCCCCTCTCCCTATTAATAACCCCACCCAGTCTATCTTTCAACCCCCCATCATCCCCTATACCATAAATCCTAACCCCCCATCTCTCAATGTACCCTCTTTATCACCCTAAACGCTAACCCCCTACTGTCTCCATTTCTCTAATCCTACATCTCTCACTTTCATTCTCTCCACTTCTACCTTTCTCTCTCACACACATCCCTAACCTTACTCGTCGCAGCTATATACCGTCATCAATAACCAACACCACTCCCCTCGTGAACTCTCTCTCTCTCTCTCTCCCTCTCTCTCATACACACACATAGAAACACACACACACACATACACTCCCTCTCCCTATATATTTCTATCACTCTCTCTCTATAAAATTCCCCCCTTTCTCTCTTTAGCACAACCTTTACCTAACACCCCCCCTCTCTCCCTCTCTCTCTCCTCATTTCCCTAACCCCTCCTCCCTATTCATAACCCCACCCCCTATCTCTCTCAACATTACCCATATTCCCCTCTACCATAAATCCTAAACCCCCCATCTCTCTATCTACCGTCTTTATTATGCTAAACCCTTACCCCAGTCTCTCTCCATTTCTCTATGCATGCCACTCTCTCCCTCCCTCTCTCCTCTTCCCCTCCTCTCTCTCTCTTTATCACCCTAATCCCTAACTGTACTTCCCCTAACCATATTCCCGCATAACTAACCATCAATGCTCCCCCTATGATCTCTCTCTCTCTCTCCATCCCTCCCTCAATCTATCTATCTATATCTAAACCACTTACCCCTAATGTGTCATTTTATCTAGCTCCCAAACCCACACTTCTCACCCTCTTAACCTTACCCTCCATCTCTATCTCTATATATCCCCAATAACTAAACTCATCGCCATCCCTCTATCTCTCTTTCTATCCCTCTCCCCACTACTTTTCCACGTTCTCTCTCTCTTGCATTGTCTCTCCCTCCTCTCAAAACCCCTAACCCTTAATATCCATCATTCTCTCTCTCTCTAATCCCCAAAACCCAAATCTCTCTCTCTCTCTCTCTCTCTCTCTCTCTCTCTCTATCTCTATAAACCCCTAACCACTAATCTCGTTCTTTCTATCTATCTCTCTCTATAAAAACCTAACCTACAATATCTCCATCTCTCTCTGAACTATTAGTCCCCCATCTCTCTTTCTCTCTCTCTATAAACCCCTAACCTCCAATCTCTCCTCCCTCTCTCTCTCTCGAACTTATAATCCCCAATCTCTCCCTATCTCTAAACCCCTAACCCCCAATCTCTCTCTCTCTCTAAACCCATAACCACCAATCTCTCTCTCCCCCTAAACCCTAAATCACAATCACTCTTTCGCTCTCTCTAAATGTCAAACCATAAATGTCTCTCTTTCTCTCTCTCTCTCTCTCTAAACCTCTAACCCCAAACTCTCTATCTCTCTCTAAACCTGTAACACCCAATCTCTCTCTTTCTATCTCTCTCTCTAAACCCTTAACCACCAATATCTCCTTGTATCTATATATCTCTTGCTATAAACCCCTAAACCCCAATCTCTATCTCGCTCTAAGACCCTAACCCACAATCTCTCTCCCTCTCAAAACACCTAATCACTAATCTCTCTCCCTTTGTTCCCAATGCCCGCTCTCTCTCTCTCTCTCCCCCAACCCCCCAATCCTCACCCTACTACCCTTGCCCCGCACTCTAGTTATCTTTCCCCCAACCCACTAGCCATGCATACTCCCCTTCTGATCTCTCACTCTCTCTAAATATCTTTTAACTCCCAATGTTTGTTTATCTCTCTCTCTCTCTTTATACTCCCCTTCTGATCTCTCACTCTCTCTAAATATCTTTTAACTCCCAATGTTTGTTTATCTCTCACTCTCTCTAAATATCTTTTAACTCCCAATGTTTGTTTATCTCTCTCTCTCTCTTTAAACTTCTAACCCCCAATATTTATCTCTAAAACCCTAACCTTCAATCTCTCTCTAGATCCCTAACCTCCAATATATCTCTCCCTCTGTCTTTCTCTAAGCCACTAACCTCTTATATTGCTTCCTCTCTTTATCTAATACCCTAACCTATAATTTTTCTATCTCTCTCTAAACCCCTAACCCCCAATCTCTCTCTTCAAACCCCTAACCCCTAATCTCTCGCTTTCAAACCCTAACCTCCAATCCCTCTCTCTCAAACCCTAACCACCAATCCCTCTCTCTCTCTCTCTAAACCCATAAACCACAATCTCTCTCATGTCTCTCTAAACACCTAATCCTCAATACCTCTCTTTATACCTCTCTTTCTCTAAATCCCTAACCTCCAATATCTCTCTCTCATTCTCTCTAAATCACAACCAAAAATATCTCTCTCTCTAAACACCTAACCACCAATATTTTTCTCTCTAAACCCCTAAGCTTCAATATCTCTCTCTCTAAATTCCTAATGACCAATCTCTCTCTTTATCTCTCTTTAAACACCTAACCCACAATATCTCTATCTCTCTCAAAATCCATAACCCCCAATATGTCTATCTCTCTCCAAACCCCTATGCCCCAATCTCTCTCTCTCTCTCTTTAAACTCGTATCCTCCAATCTCTCTCTCTCTCTCTAAACTCATATCCTCCAATCTCTCTCTCTCTCTCTCTCTCTCTCTAACTCATATCCTCCAGTCTCTCTCTCTCTCTCTTTCTAACCAGTAAACCCTAATATCTCTCTCGCTCTAAAACCCTAACCTCCAATCTCTCTCTCTCTTTAAATTCCTAACAACCAATCTCTCTCTCTCTCTCTAAAACCCTAAAACCCTATTTCTCTATATCTCTATATCTCTATCTTTATCTCTCTAAATGCCTAACCCTCAATCTCGCTCTATATTATTACTCTCTCTAAACCCCTAAGCCCCAATCTCTCTCTTTATATATTTCTCTCTCTAAACACCTAACCTCAAATATTTATGCTTCTCTTTCTATAAATCCCTAACCCCCAATATGTCTCTCTCTAAAGCCCTAACCCATAATGTCTCTCTCTCTCTAAACCCCTAACGCCCAATGTTTATCTCTCTCTAAACCCCTAACGCCCAATGTTTATCTCTCTCTAAACCCCTAGCCTCCAATCTTTCTCTCTCCCTCTCTCTTTATATCTATCTCTCTCTAAACACCTAATCACCAATCTCTCTCTTCCTTTATGCCTAACACCCCCCTATCCTCTCTTACTAACCCTACTCCTCCTCATGCTCCTCCTCCTCCTCCTCTCTCTTCTCGTTTCCCTAACACCCTCTCTCTCTAGACCACTAATGACCAATCTTTCTCTCTTCCTTTGAGCCAAAAGCCCCCCTTTCCCTCTCTCACCAAACCTTCTCCTCCTCCTCCTCCTCCTCTCTCTCTATCTCTTTCTCTATCCCCACCTTTCCCTAACCCCACGTCCTCTCTCTCTCTCTCTCTCTCTCTCTATCTAGCCCCAACTTTTCCTAGCCCCACATCCCCTCTCTCCCATCCTTTTCTTTATCTCTCTCTCTCTCTCTCTCTCTAGCCCCACCTTTCCCTAACACCTCATCACTCTCTCTAACCTAACCCCCACTCTCTCTATCCTCATTTCAATAATAACCCTCCCTCTTTAAAATTCCAACTTCTGTCTTTCTCCCTCAACCCCCAATCCTTCACTATACCATAAATTGTAACCCCCCTCATAACCCTACCCCCCCTCATCTCTTTATCTCTCGTACCACTAACCATATCCCCATCCCTCTCTCTCTCTCTCTATCCTTCACCCCCTACTCTCCCCAATATCTCTCTCTATAAATTGCTAACCGCTAATATTTCTCTCTCTCTCTCTGTGTCTCTCTCTCCTCCACCCAAACCCCCAATCCTCACCCTTCTACCCCTCTCCCTGAATCTATTTCTCTTTCCCTACAACTATAACCACCCATACTCCCCTTCTGATCTCTCTCTCTAAACCCCTTTTAACCCCCAATCTCTATCTTTCTATCTCTCTCAAAATACTTAACCCACAATCTCTCTCTAAAACCTTAACCTCCAATCTTTCTCCCTCTCTACATCCCTAAAATCCAATATATCTCTCCTTCTGTCTCTCTTTAAACCCATAACCTTTGATACCTCTCTCTTTCTCTAAGCCCTGAACCTCCCATCTCTCTCCATATCCCTCCCTCTAAAACCCTAACTCACAGTCTCTCCATCTCTCTCTAAATCCCTAATGCCCAATATCTCTCTTTCTATCTTTCTCTATCTCTCCAAAACCCTAACCTTCAATCTCTCTTTATCCATTTAAATCCCTAACCCCTAATCTCTCTCTTTCTCCATAACCCCCAATCTCTCTCTCTCTCTCTCTAAACTTCTAACCACTAATATCTCTCTCTCTAAACCCCCAACCTCCAATTTTTCTCTCCCTCTAAAATCCTAACCACTAATCTCTCTCTCTCTGTCTCTCTCTAAACTCCTAACCCTCAATCTTTCTATCTATCTCTAAAACCCTAACCCCATTCTCTCTATCTCTATCTAAGCCCCTCAACCCCAATCTCTCTATCGATCTCTAAAATAGTAAGCCCTAATATCTCCCTCTCTCTCTCTAAACCCCTAACCCCTAATATCTCTCTCTCTCTTTCTCTCAAACCCCCACTCTTCACCCTCCTACCCCAACCCCCCACTCTATCTCTCTCCTTCCCCCCACCACTATCTGTCTCCCCATCTCTCTCTCTCTCTACAAATATACCTCTTCCCCATACTCCCCGCTACTCTTAACCACCCAGTCCAACTCCTACTACTAAACAACACCCCTTGATCATGCTCTCTCTTTCTCTAAACCACTAACCCCCAATCTAGACCCCCAAATTCTAATCTCTCTCTCTAAACCCCTAACCCCCCATCTTCTTCTTTCTATCTCTCTCTTTCTCTATAAATGTGTAACCCCCCCTCTCTCTTTCTAAATCCCTAACCACCAATCTCTCTCTCTCTAAAATCCTAACCCCAATCTCTCTCTCTAAACCACTAACCACCAATCTCTTTGTTTCAATCTATCTCTCTCTCTCTCTAAACCCCTAACTCTCAAAATATCTATCTCTCTCTAAACCCCCAACCCCCAATCTCTATCGTTCTATATCTCTCTCCCTAAATCCCTAACTTCCAATCTCTCTCTCTCTATCGGTAACCCCAATCTCTCTCTAAATATCTAAGCCACTAATCTCTCTCTTTCTCTCTCTCTCTCTCTCTCTCTAGCTCCACCTTTCCCTAACACCCCTTCCTCTCTCTCATCATTTCCCTAACCTGCTTTCCTCTATCTCTACTACTTTACCTAACCCATCATATATCTCTATCCAATCCCACCTTTCCCTAACACCCCCTCCCTTTCTCTAATCAAACCTCCCATCTCTTTCCTCCCTCTTTCTAACCCCACTCCATCGCTCTCTTTATCTATAAACCCCTAATACTTAATCTCCCCCCCCCTCTCTCTAAGCTCCTAACTCCTAATCTCTCTCTCTCTCTCTCTCTCTCTCTCTCTCTCCCCCCCCCCAAATCCCCACCCTTGGGCGTCCTACCCGTACCCCCCACTCTATCTCTTTATCTCTACACCACCATTATCCACCTCCCCATTAGTCCCTCTATCTCTCTATATGTATACCTCTCCTCCCTACTCCCCCTACCCTTAACCACTGAATCCAACTCCAACCACTAAAAACCACCTCTTGATCGTGCTCTCTACCTCTCTACCTAATGCTCATCATCTCCCTCTCTCTCTAATTTTTCTCTCACTCTCTCTCTCTCTCTCAATACATCCCTACCTTTCCCTGACCCCCCATTACTCTCCCTCTCTCCTCCTTTCCATAACCCACCTCTCTCTCTCTATATCCATATCCACCTTTGACAAACCCCCCTCCCTCTCTGTAAGCCAACCCCTTCTTTCTCTCCCCCTTTCTCTAAAACCCCTCCCTCTCCCCCTTACTCCCCCAGAATTTTTGTCTCTCTCTATATATAAATCTCTGACCCCTAATAGCTCTCTCTCTCTCACCCAAACCACTAGCCATGCATACTCCTCTTTTGATCTCTCTCTCTCTCTCTATATATATATTTATTAACCCCTAATGTTTGTCTATCTATCTCACTCTGTCTAAGCCTCTATATGCCAATCTCTCTCTCTCTCTAAAACCCTAACCTCCAATCCCTCTCTCTAAAACTCTAACCTCCAATCTCTATCTCTATCTCTAAAATCCTAACCTTTAATATCTCTCTCCCTATGTCTCTCTCTAAACCCCTAACCTCAATTATCCCCCTCTCTCTATCTAAATCCCCAACCCCCAATCTATCTCCCTCTCTCTAATCCCCTAACCCTCAATCTCTCTCTCTAAACCACTAATCCCTCTCTCTCTCAACCCCTAACCACTAATCATTCTCTTTCTATCTCTCTCTCTCTAAACCCCTAAACCCAAACTCTCCATGTCTCTCTACATCCCTAATCTTTAATATATCTCTTTCTATATCTCTCTCTAAAACTCTCTCTCTCTCTCTCCAAACCCCTAACCCCCAATCTCCAACTCTCTCTCTCTCTCTGAACCCCTAACCACCAATATCTCTCTCTCTTTAAATCCCTAACCACCAATCTCTCTCTCTCTCTCTCTCCCTAAACCCTAATCTCTCTCTCTCTAAACCCTAAACACCAATCTCTCTCTCTCTCTCTAAATACCTAACTTCCATACTCTCTCTCTAAATTCCTAACCACCAATACATCTCTTTATTTGTCTCTCTAAACCCATAACCCTTAGTCTCTCTATCTATATCTAAACCCCTAACCCTAATCTCTTTCTCTATAAGTCCCTAATCACCAATATCTCTCTTCTTATGCACCCAATGCCACCCCTTCTCCTATGTTGCTACCCTTTGTCCTCTCTCTCTCTCTCTTCAGCCCCACCTTTCTCGAACACCCCATCACTATGTTTAACCCAATCCCCCTTCCCTCTATCCTCCTTTATGTAATCCAACCTCCCTATTTATATCCCTAACCCCCTTGTCTTTCTCAACCCCCCATCTTCCCCTATACCATAAATCATAACCCCCCCTCAAAACCATATCCCCATCCCTCTCTCTCTCTATTCCTCTCCCCTTTACTCTCCCAAATCTCTCTCTCTCTCTCTCTCTCTCTCTATATATATATATATATATATATAAACCCATACAACCTAATCTCTCTCTCCCTCTCTCTCTCTATATATATCTGTCTATCTCCCCCATAAAACCCGCACTCGTCACCCTCGTACCCCTCCCCCTCCCCCAACACTATTTCTCTTTCTAGTCCCACACCACTAACCATCCATACTCTCCTTTTGATATCTCTATCTCTCTCTCTCTCTTTGAAACCATATTAACCCCTAATCTTTGTCTGTCTGTCTCTCTTTCTCTCTCTCTAAAACCCTAACCTCCAATCTCTCTCTCTCTACATCCCTGACCTCCAATATATCTCTCCCTTTGTCTCTCTTTAAACCCCTAACCTTTGATCTTTCTCTAAACTGCTAATCACCATTCTATCTCTTCCTATATGCCCAATGTCGCCCCTTTCCCTATCTTTCTATCCCCCACCTCTCTCTTTCTCTCTCTCTCTCTCTCTCTCTCTTTACACCCACCTTTCACTAACTCCCCCTTCCCCTATCTATCCTCATTTCCCAAAACATTAATCCTTTCTCTCTAGCCCCACCTTTCCCTAACCTACCCTCCCTCTCTATAAACCACTATGTCCTCTCTCTCTCTCAACCTTTTTCTAATTCCCCCTCCCTCTTTATAACCCCATTCTATCTCTCTCTCTCAACCCCCATCTCCCCCTCTACCATAAATTCTATTCCCCCGATCTCTCTATCGACCCTCTTTCTTACCATAAACCCTAACCCCATACTCTGTATATTTCTCTAAGACTCCATCTCTCCCTCTTTATCTCTCTAATCCCTAACACAAATATCCCTAACAATATTCCCACATAAATAACCAACTACGATACCACCGTGTTCTCTCTCTCTCTCTAAACATCTAACCCCTAATCTCTCTCTCTATCTAAATCCCTAACCTATAATCTCTCTCTCTCTCTAAAGATCAGACCTTCGATCTCTCTCTTTCTCTCTAAACCCTAACCCCTAATATCTCACTCTATCTCTCAACCCCTAACCACCAATGTCTCTCTTTCTCTCTCTCTCTCTCAACCCCTAACCTCCAATCTCTCCATGTCTCTCTAAACCCGTAATCCTGAATATATCTACTTCGCTCTCTCTCTCTCTCTCTAAACCTCTAACATCCAATACCCCTCTCTCTCTATAATCCCCTAACACCCAATATCTCTCTCTCTCTCTCTCTCTCTCTCTCTCTCTAAATCCCTAACCCCTAATTATTGCTTGGTTTTTCAACCAAGCATGTGCAAGGATGCACCTGCTAACTAGTAGCAGCAGTCTCAAATAAAGCAATGTAAATAAGCAAATATAAACTATAGATTGATGGCAGTAAATAGTAAAATAAAGAATTCTAGAGTAATAACAATAAACAAAATTGATTCATAAGCATGTAAATAAAAATTAGAACTCTTCTATTACCTCAAATGGTTAAGAATGGTGAGTTTTGGGAAGCTCTAAGGTTGAGATGCTCCAATGTCCAACGGTCTCTTCTTCTCCAATGCTTCAATGGTTGGGCAAAGCTCAAGATGGATTTTGGAAGCATGAGGATAGGATGAAATATGGATGAAAAGTGAGGAGCCCGTATCACCTTTTTATAGTTTTTGGTCATGGGGAATATCATTATGGTTTTAAGGAAACCAATGGTTTTAACCAACATGGTTTAGGTCTCTTTTTCCCTTTTTTCCCTTTTTTGAATATTTTTATATTTTATTCCATCTTAATATTTTTTGGAAATTTTGGACTCTTTTTTAGAGTTTTTTTTTTTGTGTTTTTTGAGGAAAAATACATATTTTGAGGGGGGGAATGTGTATTATACTCTTTTTGGTGACCTTTTGATGGTTTTAGAGGCTCAAATGGTGGAAAAAGTGGACAAATGGGTCATGTGAATAAGGAAATGAGCTAGTGAGCACTTTTTGGGTGTTAACATATTGCCCCCCGATGTGTTAGAGCAGGAGCTCATCATATGCCTGATAGACATCATAGTTTGTTTGTTTTTTTCTTGGGGTTTGGAGAAGAAAAGAGACCGATTGGAGACTGGAACAATGGTCCCTTGGAAGCTGCAAAAAACTCAAAAAATACATGGCCTCAAAATGAATGAGGAATAATCTCTGATTATGGACGAGGTGGGCATACCCATGTTCGTATCAAGACATAACAATTAGGCCCATGAAGGGGGACCTTAATAATACATAAAAATCTATTGGTACATTCATTATGGTCCAGAGGGGACACAATTCTTGGATGTACTCATGGTCATACCATGACTGATCTCAATAACTGATACACTGGAAAAGAGCAACAGCCATTCTGAATAAGGTTTCAAAAAGGTGGATGAACTATTGGGGCTGAAGGTGTCCAACATCTGTACGAACTCAATTGGACTCTCAAATGTGGTAGAGTCAGTAAATGAGTCAACTTCTGAGGAGTATTTGTAACTGTATACTCGAGGGAGTATAAAACTGGGGTACATCTGAATATTGTCGCCAAGCGCAACCTGGATATCCATAGGAAAATGTAACTAGTTGTTTCCTCAATTAGACTCTCAAATGTGGTAGAGTCAGGTGATATCCGAGGTCTTCAAAAAATAACTGAAAGGATCAATACCCTATACGAGCCTCAACGATGCAATCAAGGTGTTGAAGTCGAGCATGTGAGAAACCATCATTTGGAGAGGCGCTAAGGACTCCTTTCAAAATGACACGTAGGCACTCATCACAAATGGTGATGAGTCCAAGGCATAGGGACCTCTCGGTCTATCCTCTAGAATAGATTTGGTTGGCGTAGATAGAGGGAGACAAGCAGCTACCAAGGCAATGATGTTTCCTTGATAGGAGCGCGAGGTGTACAACTGAAGTGTTATAGTACTGATGGTAGGACTGACATACTGTGGGGATGGGGAATAACTGGGGTCATATAGTGGGTGGACTCAAAATTCCTTTGTTCAAAGCATGATGACATGGTTGACCTGGCAGCATAGGAAACTGACTTTTAGGTGTGGGGATCATAGCTTAGGGGTATGTATTGTAGACTGGAGTGACTCTGGGGGGATAAGCTGAAGGATGCTTTTGGGAGACTCTTAGGGTGATAGACTGCAGAATGAACTTAACAAAGGTGACCATACTGGGGAAGCTTCCTTATGAGTAGACATGATCTGTTGTGGCATCAAAAAGCACCGTTGGGTCCTTCCTTGTAGTTTTAATGAGCTCTAAGAAGGGATAAAAGTGTGCTCTGAAATGGTACTATCCTGTGGATTTATGCAAGCCCAGGACTGTTCATGCTCGTGAGTGCTTTCATTTTTAAGGAGTCTGAAAATGATAAGAAGACTCTGCATTGGTGGTGGAGTACCATCTTGTGGATTTATACGAGCCCAAGATGGTGATTTCTCATGGTTGATTTCAATTTTAGACAGTCTAAAAGTGGTAAGTAGACTCCATTGGTGTTCTTTTTCGTATGTTAGTCTCCAAGGCCCGAAAAAATATAAAATGATGCAAATGGAGAACTCTTCTAGCCGATGTGGCTAGAGTATTCCTTTTTAGTAATTAGTCTACAAGAAATGGGTAAACTTATGCCAGGTAGATGCCCTTTCAGATACTTTTAGCGAGCATGAAAGGAAGTAAGGTTTCTCGACGATCTTTTCATTGTTTTAGGAGTCAGAAAAGAGCTTAACAGAAACTCCTTAAGTGTCTTTTTTGTAAAAGAATTGCTCGGCTCAAAAAAGGGATAAAATTATACCGAACAAAAAGGTATTGGTGAGAGCGACGAATGATCTCGAGCATCATCACGAGCCAAAAAAATTGAATCCAGCGACATAAAGATCGTCAAAAATGTGCAACGATCGATGTGACACGCAAACCGAGGCGATCAGGGGCATTTTGAAAAAATGCCCAAAAATTATGGGTGTGAGAGCGAGAAATGATCTCAAGCATCATCACAAGCATGGAAAATTGAATCCGGCGATATAAAACTTGTGAAAAATGGACTACGGCCGATGTGGCACACAAATCGAGGCGACGAGGGGCATGGAAAAAATGACTGAAAATGTGACCTGGTGGAATCAAAAAAAGGAGTGGACTATCATGAAGTTCTCACTACGTTGATTCCAACAGTTTGAAAAATGGACGTCATATGATGCCGAAATGGTTCTTTGAAAGATGGTTAAGTTTCTATAAATAACAAGTGGACCCAATGTGACAAGTGTCATTTTTACCATTGAGTTTCACAGAGTAATTGAGTTGGGTTAGAGCATTTTCGTGATTTGTGGGAGATTCGACCGTCGGTTTTTTATTCTACAAGTTTCAGGTAAGCTTATGTGCCTTAGCCTTTCAAATTATTTACTTTTGTTGAGCGTTGGGGTCTTAGAAGTTGCGAATATTCCACGTTGGCATTCCAACACAGAATATCGTGGGTTTTGGGTCTTTTCCGTGATGCACATTGCGGGTTTGGGATGGACAACAGCGATGTGCATCGCGGTTGTGGGTCTGACAGTCGCGATGTTCATTACGGTTGTGGGTGCTTACAGCCACGATGTTCATTGTGGCTGTGGGTGCTTACAACCGCGATGTGCATTATGGCTATGGGTCCAACAGTCGCGATGCACATCGCGGCTGTGAGGGCTTACAGCCGCGATGCACATCGCGGCTATGAGAGCTTACAGCCAAAATGCACATTGTGGCTATGAGGGATGATAGTCGCGATGTTCATCGTGGCTGTAAGAGTGATAGTCATGATGTTCATCGCGGCCATGAGGGATGAAAGTCGCAATGTTTATTGCGGCTAGGGGGCCAAAAAACACGATGGGGATTTGCTTGGGTAGGAAAAAATTTTGGTTTATTTTTCTAAAAAAATTTGTGGTGTTTTGGCAGGATGCTTAAGAGGCCGATGGTGTCGTGGAGGGAGAGGGATATTGATGTGCGACCGATGGCAATTATTCGGGACAGCCCGGATGTGCAGGCGGCCTTTGCTTTGGGCGGACTCTTGAAGTTCGCTCAGATTCCTATCATGCATTCAGTCAGGGAGTTGCTGAACAAGTTGGTTGACTTCTGGGATCCAAAGGAGGTGGCTTTCATGGTTCAAGGTGAGCAACTGGAGATCACCTTGACCGATGTGTACTTTTTTACTGGCTTGCCCCGTTTAGGTGAGATAGGGGACACCCAGTGGAGGATTCCAGCTGGTATGGATATTGAGGATCTCCTTGAGAGATTCTTCATTCCAGGGGCTCGTGTGCAGAACAATGCACTGAGTATCTTGGATTTGCGAGAGCTAGAGATGTAGGCGGTGGAAACTTGTGTTTTGTGGGTGCTTGGTGCACAGGATCCCCATCGTTTTTCGGGGCGGGGGGGGGAAATGATGATGATTCACAATGTCTTGAGAGGGACCTATTTTGCTTGGGGGCAGATGTTTTTGGCCTATGTTCGGCGAGAGCTAAACAAGGCTAGTCGGGAGGGAGGAGAGTTTAGTTATGCTTCTTTCCTCTATTGTTTCTCTTTTGAGCGGGTACCTACCTTGTGGCCATGTGTGTCGGTTTGGGAGGGACTAAGGAGTGAGCCGCGGATGGTGTGGTGGTGGGAGATGATGCCCCTGGGTGGTGGTGGCATCCGACAGTTCTTCTCGTCGGAGATGTATGACCAATGGGAGTAGATTCCCGTTGTTATTGATGACTATCCATATGTGGGTATGGACTTCCGGGGAGACCCTAAGATGCCTCGAGCTCAGGGACAGGCTTGGGTGTTAGAAGGTATGTCTTTGTTTTTGTTTCTCTATTATATCATGTTTAGATGTTTTGTTATGAGTATAGCTAGAGATGTTTATATGATATTGACTTGTTTCAATGTGGATCATGGCAGATGTTGGTTCGAGGCCTCTAGTGGACCATATAGGCCGTAGGGGACGGATGATGATGGTGGTACCTCCACCAGTAGAGGCACCCCCATCTCGTGTACGAGGATATGTGCATCAACGAGATGATTCCCTAGAGGACATACATGATACCTTGGAGGCGCTACTAGTGGATGTACCAGATGATGGTTGGAGGGACCTGAATTAACATGTTCTCGAGTGTTGTTATGATGCTCCCTATGAGTGGAGATCAATCTTGTGGAGAGTAGCTGTAGTGATCTTGCAGAGAGTAGTTGTAGTGACAGTTGAGAGGATGGATCGGGCTCTAGAGGAGCCAGAGGAGCCTGGTGATCATGATGATTAGGTGATCTTGTACCTGCCCCAAATGTTGATGAGCATATGGGGATGTATTTTGTTGATACACATTTTGTACGGCTGGTGTACCTTTTGTATATTTGGGTGCTGAGAGCACTCCTGACATTGTGGCTCTTATGATGATATATATGTATATTTATGCATTTCGGTATATAGTCGTGTATGCATGTGGATGCACATCTTGTCTTTTCTTTTATGTCTTGTTGCACGTGGATGCAATTGTAATTAGTTTGTTTGCCCGTGGAGGCATGTTCGATGCATGTGGATGCAATGTTACGATTTTTTATATGCCCGTGGATGCAATGTTATGATGATTTATTTATTTTGTTTGTATTTGATTTTTGATGCCTATGTGATACATGTCGTGATGTCCTACATGTTTTGGTTGACGTGTCAATCTAGAATGTTGTTAGACATTTGGTCTGCTACACTGTTTAGATTTCTTGGGACATGAGTGAATGAAATGGATTCAAAGTGTCGAATCATTTGTTTAGTGCACAGGAATTTTCTAAATAGACAGGGATCGCGTACCTGGTAATAGTTGTTGAGTTGGGAAACAAGGAGCTGGGAGTCTAGGAAAACACTAAGGTGACTTATGCCCATTTGGAGAGCAGCGGCTAGGAGACTGGTCACGGCATCGTACTCAGCTTGGTTATTTGTGTAGTTCCTATGCTCACTTCATCGAGGTGGATCAATTCGTGTGCAGGGGAATAAATTACCCAAGCTACTGAAGCGAGATTTGGAGACCAACGACTTGCACCGTCGGCGAAGCCGATATGGTAGAGTGGAACAGGATCCATCTGTGTTCATGGAGGAAAAAATGAAAATGTAAGGTTTTGAAGGTTTACAACGAAAAATTATAAAAAAATGTACAATATGGACTGTGGTGTCCAAGAGATTTTTTATTGGTAGAATCTTTTGAGGTACAACCCGTTACGGGGGTTGCACATGGGATTTCCTTCTGATTCGGTCAAAAGGTATGCCCCATGTCTAAGGCAAGTGTGTATGATATATGGGCCTTGCCACATAGATTCAAACTTTCCTTTGTCCGTTTTGTCATGGGCTTGGTCGTAAAGAAGTACTAGGTCTCCTTCACTAAATGCTCGTGGGTGAACATATTTATCGTAATCGATTTTAGATCTGTTCTTTGTAGCTTCGATTGTTTGGAGAGCTGCACGGTGATCTTCATCGGCCTGCTTTAAAAGAAGTAAGCATTCTTCAATTAGTGAAGTATCCGGGAGGAGTTCTACAAAAATTTGTAATGTTGGTATCTAGCACTCAATGGGGAGGATAGATTCCATGCCATGAACTAAATGGAATGGGGTAAAGACGGTGGTGGTTTTGGTCGACGTGCGGTAAGCCCATAACGCGGGAAAAAGCATGCGATGCCAATTGGATTTATGTTTGTCGACAGTGCGTTGGAGGATTGTCTTCAAAATTTTGTTAACAGATTCGACTTGGCCATTTCCTTGGGGGTAGTAGGTGGAGGAGAAATGATGTTCAAACTGAAGGAGTATTGACAATTCTCTCCAAACAGAGTCCTTGAAGTGAGAGCCATGGTCTGAGACGAGTTGCTTTGGTACTCCGAAACGAGCGATAACATGGTTGAGGAAAAAACAGGCTGCAGTGTCAGCTTTGCAATTGTAAGTAGGCATGGCTTCTGCCCATTTAGTAAAGTAACCGACATCCACAATAATGTGTTTATGGCTTCGAATTGATGCGGGATTGCAATCCATGAAGTCGATGGCCCATTTGCAAAATGGTCCAATAGTGACAACTAGATGAAGGGGGGAGGGGGGAGTTCTCACCTTGGGGCCAAAAAGATGGAAATTTTGGCAATGTTTGATTGCTGTGATACAATCAGTGAATAATGATGGCCAAAAATAACCTGCACGAATTACCTTTTGGACGGTGGCCATTCCAGAGAAATGGCCGCCGCAGGAACCGCTATGACAATCATTAAGGACTTGTTTTGCTTCATCTTGGGAAAGGCATCGTCGTAGGATTGTGTCAATGCCACATCGATAGAAGACATTACCCAAGAGGAGATAAAGGGGGGCATTGTCATGACCAAAGTTTTAGCTCACTCGGTTGGTTGGAAAAACTTGGCCAAGTCATGGTCCAAGTGCCCACATGGGCTAAACGATTCGGAGGCAACGAGAAACGGACCCGCGGACAAACGCCCACACTCACCACCGGAACGGCACCCGGGAGTGTGGCACACTTGGAAAACGAACCTTGGGGTTTGGCACACCCCTCGGCAAGACTTGCACCAAGTTGGACTTGGGAAAGAACCCACAAGGCAAGTGGGGCATGTGGAATGCAACGGATGCGAGAACATGCAAGGCAAGGGTGCTTGACCCACTTGGAACATGGGCAAGCAACCCATGATGTAAACCAAGCGGGCGTTGGGGCTGACTCGTTTTGGAAGCAAAGGAGCTGGCTCGTTTTGGGAGAAAACACCCTGGCTCGTTTTGGGAGAAAACACCCTGGCTCGTGTTGGGAGGAAATCTGGCTCGGGTTGGGAGACAATCCAGCTCGTCATGGGAGATTTTCCAGCTCGCGTTGGGAGCACGTCTAGCTCGGGATGGGAGCACGACCAGCTCGGGATGGGAGCACGACCAACTCGGGATGGGAGCAACTCGGGATGGGAGAAAGTTAGCTCGGGATGGGAGCAAGCCGACGAGCTCGTGAAGGAAGCACGCGGACAACTCGAGATGGAAGCATATATAAGGAGTGCGTTCATCAAAGGAAATCTAGCAAGCAAGAAGGCACGACGAAGGCAATCAAGATTTCGGTGGTTAGAACTCTGTGGAGGGTTTCTTAGGGTCTGTGACTGGGTGCGGCAGGCAACAGTCATAGATGTCAATCATTGTAATTCTTGAGGGTGTATGCTAGCTGGGCAGCACCCTGGAGCTCTGCTGGGTTAAGCAACTCCATTGATGTAACCTTCTTCTATTCTTCTATATAAAAACGGGCTCTGCCAGTTGGGCAACCCACCATTACTCTTATTGTGTTCTTTGCATTGCTTACTACGTTTTTACTTGATGTGCCGTAAGGCTAATGACTGAACATTTGTCAAAGAGTAATATGTTAAGTAGGAATGCTTGAATAGGTTAAGTGTTCCGCCGTGAAGGTTATTCCGCAGGTAATTGGAGGCGTAGTCTGTAGGTGCGGAAGTTGAGTTGGCCAAGCCCTCAACCAACGTCCTAGCAGTGCCGCACACCATACTTGTGCTTGCCAAGAGTGCATGCGAAGTGTGGCCGTGACAGGTGGTATCAGAGCTAGAAAACGAGTCAAGGTTGGAAGCTCATCGCTACGGCTTGCGAAACAGGTGGAAAACAAAGAGCCCAGGTGCAAGGGTTTAGCAGGGCAGCAAATCGAGCAAGGGTTTGTGCTCTTTCAAAGGTTAGCCGAGACGAGGGTTAGCTTTTGGAAAACGAGGGTTTTGACAGGCAAAAACTCGCATTGGAAGACTGGCAGACCAGCTCGTGTTGGAAGACTGGTAGACCAGCTCGCTTCGGAAGATCGGCATTCCAGCTCGCGTTGGGAGGAAATTCCAGCTCGCGTTGGGAGGAAAATTCCAGCTCGCGTTGGGAGAAATTCCAGCTCGCCTTGGGAGAAATTCCAGCTCGTGTTGGGAGAAGTTCCAGCTCGTCTTGGGAGCAAAGCTAGCTCGTGTTGGGAGCAAAGCTAGCTCGGATTGGGAGCTGGGTAGGCAGCTCGTCTTCGAAGCACGCTAGGGCAAGTGCACCCAGCAGAACGGACGTTTGGACCAACGTTCGCTAAGGCACACTATTGGAAGTGGGCTAAGGCAAAAACAAGGGTTGCGGAAGCAGCCAGGGTTGCAGATCTCGGTTGGTTCAGACAAGGGTTTGCATAGGAAGTGCTGCGGCAGAACGTGCACCCAAAAGCCATGATGGAGATAGCAACCAAGAGCATGGAACAAGTAGTCTGCGAAATACGGTAGGCGTTCCAAGAGCAAATGGCAAGGGTAGAGCAAGTGCTGAAACAGGGCAAGGAAGACATGCGGAAGCTAGATGCGTTGGAGATCCAAGTGAGGGCTTGGGAAGTGCAGAGATTGGGGTCGTTACACTCGGTGGAGGGCACTCAAGAAAGCACGAAAACGCAGGCAAAGCTGTCTTTGGAGCCAAGGAAGTCAGTCAGCTGCTATCTTTGCGAAGGTAACCACTTTGTGCGAAAGTGTCCAAGGAAGGCACAGTTGACAGGTTCAGCGGGAGAGGTCCAACAGAACCCAATTGTGGAAAAGCTGACTTGGAGTGAACCCCAAGTGCAGCCACCTTCGGACGAGATCGTTGAAGCAGTGAATGCTTTAACCAAGTGTTTGGGTAAGTTGCCGACAGACCCGCAGGATGAGGGACAGGTTGGTCTCCGTTTTGTGAAAGAAACGGTAAGTGGGGTAAAGGTTGCTGCGTTAGTGGATACGGGCGCCTCCCACAGTGTTGTGAGCAGCAAGACCGCAAGCTCACTTCACAGCGAGGTTGATAAAAGCCAAGTTACGTTCAAGGCAGTGAACGGAAAGATGAAATCAGTGGATGGAATCGTTAGAGGAGCACCCATTCGAGTTGGCGAGTGGCATGGCAGAATGGATTTTGATGTAGCACCTATAGACGACCATGCCATGATCCTTGGGCAAGACTTTTTGAAGTTCGCCAAGGCGGTTCCGGTACCGTTCAGTAACCAATTGGTGTTCTTGGAGAAGACTCACACTTGAAGTATTCCGATGACTACCAAGGCAAAGTTGGGTAGGATGCCACGAATGTCCTCCATTCAGTTGCATGGGATAGATGGCACGTCTATGAAGAGTTCGGTGGGCATAACTCAACAGTTAGAGGAGTCAAGGGACCAAGGCACAACGAAGAACGAAGGTCACTTAACGCAGAGATTGGCTAAGTTGGAATTGCGAGCAGATTCAGTCTTGAGGAAGATTGAGTCATTAGGCACTCCAAGTAGCACAGCATGTGGAGCAAGTGACAGTAGTTTGAAGGGAGTGGATCGAGAGGCAGATTCACTTCAGTATGTTGAGCAGAGTCTTGACATAGGCAAGTGTGAGGCAGCACTTGACCAACAGCATGTTCAGTGGGTAGAAGGTTCGATTGCGGATGCAGAAGGTGCCAACGAAACAAGGGTTTCTGCGGAAGAGCTAGTTGCGGAGCAGAAAAGTTGCGGAAGTAAAGACGACTTCCCAGCTCGCGATGCAGCAGACATTGTAGCCTTTTGTGTGCATGCTATCGGTATCCAAGAGTCCCAACTGACGGCTGAAAAGTTGGCAGAAATAGGATGCACACCAGTGGAAACGGTGGCAGTCCTAGCCCACTTAGAAGAAAAAACTCGCTTGTTGGAGGCATCAAACGAAGAGAAGGCTAAAGCGACGGAAGTTAGCTTGAGTACACTTCAGCAGGATGAGTACCAACAAGACGAAGTTTTAGACAGCTCAAAGCATCAAGCAGAGGACTTTGGTAGGACTCGGTTGCCGTCTAAGAAGGCAAGTAAAGGTGCAAAGAGACGAGCTAGGAAAAGACAGCAGCGGACCGAAACTGAGATGACGGTTGAAGGTGCTTGTTACGCGGAGGTAGCAGACATTGGCGAGTTAGTCTTTGGCATGAAGAGCTCGGAAATAACCGCATCCAAGCTTGAAGAGTTCGGTTGCAGCAAAGCTGAGACGGAAATGATCTTGAGACACTTGTGTAGTGCGCATGAGTCAAGTGATCAGACCAATGGAAGTTTTGGGAGCTTTGGGGGTGGTGGCTTGCAGCACCACTTGCCATTTTTCCCAGGTTGAGCTAACAGTTAGACGGCTCACTGCTTATGGCTGGGGCAGTGAGGCCGCAGGTACCTTGTAAAGGTGACCTTGGACAAAAATTTCGGCCAAAGTTGTGTGAAGGCACGCAGCAAATGGAAGAAGTTGTAATCTGAAAGTGCAGCGGGCAGTTTCGCGAGAAAATGGCAGCGTTGCACAAGGTGAACCGAAGTGCAGCAAGAAAGACGAGTTTCGACATGCAGAAGTTCGTTCCCATTGTGAGGGGCGATACGGCTGGGAGTCGCGACCCAGTTAGTTCAGCACATGGGAGTTAACGGCGAATGGAGGCATGGAGAATTCTGTTGAGTACAGCAACAGCAGTAGGTTGGACAGGTGTAACAGCCAAAGAAGAGACTTCAGAGGAAGGCTCAGGTGCAGCAGCATTGCGGAAGACCAACCAAAGGCATAGTTGGTGCATTGATGGTCACAGAAGCAGTTGCAGCAGAAGTTTCCAGAGGCATGGGTCGGTTGGAGACATTGCCGGGACGGCAACAATTTTAAGTGGGGGAGGTTGTCATGACCAAAGTTTTAGCTCACTCGGTTGGTTGGAAAAACTTGGCCAAGTCATGGTCCAAGTGCCCACATGGGCTAAACGATTCGGAGGCAACGAGAAACGGACCCGCGGACAAACGCCCACACTCACCACCGGAACGGCACCCGGGAGTGTGGCACACTTGGAAAACGAACCTTGGGGTTTGGCACACCCCTCGGCAAGACTTGCACCAAGTTGGACTTGGGAAAGAACCCACAAGGCAAGTGGGGCATGTGGAATGCAACGGATGCGAGAACATGCAAGGCAAGGGTGCTTGACCCACTTGGAACATGGGCAAGCAACCCACGATGTAAACCAAGCGGGCGTTGGGGCTGACTCATTTTGGAAGCAAAGGAGCTGGCTCGTTTTGGGAGAAAACACCCTGGCTCGTTTTGGGAGAAAACACCCTGGCTCGTGTTGGGAGGAAATCTGGCTCGGGTTGGGAGACAATCCAGCTCGTCATGGGAGATTTTCCAGCTCGCGTTGGGAGCACGTCTAGCTCGGGATGGGAGCACGACCAGCTCGGGATGGGAGCACGACCAACTCGGGATGGGAGCAACTCGGGATGGGAGAAAGTTAGCTCGGGATGGGAGCAAGCCGACGAGCTCGTGAAGGAAGCACGCGGACAACTCGGGATGGAAGCATATATAAGGAGTGCGTTCATCAAAGGAAATCTAGCAAGCAAGAAGGCACGACGAAGGCAATCAAGATTTCGGTGGTTAGAACTCTGTGGAGGGTTTCTTAGGGTCTGTGACTGGGTGCGGCAGGCAACAGTCATAGATGCCAATCATTGTAATTCTTGAGGGTGTATTCTAGCTGGGTAGCACCCTGGAGCTCTGCTGGGTTAAGCAACTCCATTGATGTAACCTTCTTCTATTCTTCTATATAAAAACGGGCTCTGCCAGTTGGGCAACCCACCATTACTCTTATTGTGTTCTTTGCATTGCTTACTGCGTTTTTACTTGATGTGCCGTAAGGCTAATGACTGAACATTTGTCAAAGAGTAATATGTTAAGTAGGAATGCTTGAATAGGTTAAGTGTTCCGCCGTGAAGGTTATTCCGCAGGTAATTGGAGGCGTAGTCTGTAGGTGCGGAAGTTGAGTTGGCCAAGCCCTCAACCAACGTCCTAGCAGTGCCGCACACCATACTTGTGCTTGCCAAGAGTGCATGTGAAGTGTGGCCGTGACAGGCATGGTGACAAATACGACGGCGTCTGTCATAGTCGATATTGGGTCGAAACTTCTGTGTGCGGAGGTATACCAAAATGTCTCCATACCAAGGTTCGTCAGATGAGATGATGAACAAAGTTTCGTCAATTATATCAGTATGGATAGATGGTGATGACGATGAAGATGGTAGGTCCATAATGAGTTGAGCGAGTGCTAGTGCTTTTGTTCTCTTTCGGGTTTTAAAAGTCAGGTCATATTCTTGTAAGATAATCACCCATTTGGCAACATGTCCTTGTAGAAGGTGGCGATTCAAGAGATAGACCATTGGGTTGGAATTTGCCACAACCATGGTGTGGCTAAGGAGAATATAATTTTGCAGCTTCTGTACAGAAAAGACAATGGCGAGGGCCAGTTTCTCTTCATGTGGGTAGCGTAGTGGTGGGCCTGATAAAGTTTGGCTCACATAGTAAACAACATGCTCTTGGAGAGCGTAGTCTTCTTGGACGAGTACTCCAGAGATGGCATAATCTGATGCCGAAATGTAAAGGGTCAAGTCTCTTGTGAAATCTAGAGGAGAAATCAAGGGGGTGCTTGTAAGTGCTTTCTTCAGGTCTGTGAAGCTCCTTCAACTTGGTTGTCCCATACAAAACGGGTATGAAGGCGTAGCAAACGGAGGAAACCATGTACTATGGTGGCATAATCTAGGACAAAGTGACGAAGGAAGTTGGACTTCCCTTGAAGGCTCTGTAGCTGTGGTAATGTATGAGGTGACAGTAGGTCTA
The DNA here is from genome assembly GCA_027924585.1 of Larix kaempferi. Classification (NCBI taxonomy): domain Eukaryota; kingdom Viridiplantae; phylum Streptophyta; class Pinopsida; order Pinales; family Pinaceae; genus Larix; species Larix kaempferi. The sequence continues at coordinate 5,056,323 of BSBM01000100.1, read as the reverse complement.
CAATGGCTTGGACCTTTAGAGGGTCAATGGTGATCCCTTTTTCTAAAATGATAAAACCCAGCAAATGGCCTGCTGGAACACAAAAGACACACTTGAGTGGGTTCAAGTTCAAGTCATGAAAACAATAATTCATGGCTTGTTGGAAAGTGGCTCCAGCATTATTGATACTGAAAGGCATGACGTGATAGGCGAAGGTGCCCCATGGGGTTGTAAAAGTGGTCTTGTATTGATCTTCTTTATGGATTTAGATTTGGTTGTATCCGGAGAAACCGTCCATAAAAGAAAGTACCTCATGCCCCACACATGCATCGATTAGTTGGTCAATAAATTGTGTTGGGAAGTTGTCTTTGGTACAAGCTAGGTTGAGGTCACGGAAGTCAGTATAGACACGGATGGTGCCTACTTTCTTATTGACTGGTACTAGGTTTGAAACCCAGGTGGTATATGCAATAGGGTATATGAAACCTGTTGCTTGAAGCTTCTCAGTTTGTTCTTTGACGGCTGGAAGCTTGGATGGGTGAATGGGACGTTGTTTCTGGTGGACCGGTGATATGTTGGGCCAAGTGTCTATGTGATGTTCTACGATTGTAGGATCAAGACCAGGCATCTCGGTATAAGATGAGGTGAAGACATCTCAAAATTCTTGGAAGAGTTTCTTATAAGCTTGGGTTTCTTTTTCAGTGCATGATGCGCCTAAAGAGATAAGCTCAGGTTTTTCGAGGGTGGTGGAGATGTCGATTTTTATGATTGGAGAAATGTTGGCCATGTTACCTTCTTCAAAGGCTTCTGGAGTTGGGATAGGGTCTTTGAAACAATCGACCTTGGTTGGTAAATAGTCTTTGGATTCAATGGATAGTTGGTTCGTCGTGGTGGAGGTAGATGCCTCAGGGATGAAGTATGATCGATGGTGCATATCATCCCAAGGGTAGTTCGGTGTAGTGAGTGTTTCTAGGATTTCGCCATCAATGTGGAAGTAGTGCATCATTAATGTTAGGATATTTCTATACTCCATCCTAGTCCTACTAGCTTTTCAGTCTTTTTCATTTTCAGTCTTTTAGGGTTTGCATGCACTTTTAGGGTTTGCATGCATTTCCAGTCATCAGTCCCAGCACCTAGCCCTCAGTTAGCTAGCCCCCGAAGCTTCTTCCTAATGAGTTTCAGCCCTCCTAGTGCCTAGTGCATCCTCCTTTCACCTACTGCATGAGAGAGGTGCACTTCTTCACTACCAGTCCAATTATGTTCAGTTAACAAGAGTTCTCTCCTTGATTTTAGGCTTGACTCACTCTTTACTAACCTTATCACTCCGATGGACCTCTAGTGTGACTAGATAGGATGTTCTGACTCCAGTTAGCTCCATGAGCACTCTCTACTGAGCCTCCTTCACTACATTAGTGCTTCCATGTGCCAGTTACACCTACCACATTCAGTTAGACTCAGTTTGACTGCTGGTTGACTATTACTTGTGCATTGATGACTTCACTGATGATGAGTTGGACTCCTAGTTATGACTTGATGACACTCCACTGATTATGGATCTGTTCACGCAGTTTAATTCGAATCACACCTAGTGTATTCGAATCCTGAGCATTGTATATTTACTTGTTTACTATTCAGATTAATGTAAGATGTGTAATTATTCTGCCTCTATCTGAGCTCCTTTGGATCTATGTTCTTCTGCTCTATTCTTCTTCTGTCATTCGTAAATTCTTTCATTGTGAGTTTTACATCATCTCTTTGGATCTACTATGAGCATATTCACATGGTATCAGAGCCACTTGAGATTATATTCTACCTCCATTCTTGAGAGTTTTTTGCAGGCATTTCGAAGTTCCAGCAGTTGCAGCAATAGTATCAACAGTTTCTTTTTGTACTTGTTCCAGCAGTCAATATGAGCAATTTGAATGCTCCTTCTTCTCCTATAATTATCAGTCCCTTCAATTACTATGAATGGAAGGGTAAGATGATAGTACCCTTGCAGTTGAGAGGATTTTCTAGAATAGTTGAGGAAAAAGATGCCATACCACATACAGTTGTAGAGAGAACCAAGCACCTAAATAAAATGGATGAAGCCTTTGGATGCATATGCCTTCATATGTCTGAAGATCTATTGTTTCATGTTGAAGGATTGAAGTCTCCAAATGAGTTATGGACAAAATTGAAGAGTCTTTTTGGCAAACAAGATGAACTAAGAGGCTACATTCTCGAAAATGAATTGGTTTCCCTACAACCTAACAATTTCGAAAGCATTCAAGAATTGTTCTCCAAATTTCAGAATTTGGTTTTACAATGCAAGCATTGTGGCATCACTAAAAGTGATGAGCAATTAGTACTCTCTGTATTGAGCAAACTTGGATCTCAATTTTCTGTCTTTGTATCTACTTTCCATTTTGTTCGAATGTCAATCCCTGGATGGAAGTTTCCCACCTTAAAAGGCTTTGCTGAAGCTCTCATTCAAGAAGAGAACAAACTGATTCAAATGGGTGCCATCAAGGCCTCCAAAGATTTAGCTCTTCTAGTTGGAGAAGCAAGTGGAGCGAATGGAAAGGGGAGGCAAAAAGACAAGGACAAGAAACCATCCAAATCTAGAAGTGACAAACACAAGAGACCTAATTGCTCCTACTGCAAGAGAGGAAACCATCCTGAGAAATCTTGCATGCACAAGAAAATAGATATACTAACCAAGCTTCTTGAACAAAACAAAATTGTTGTTCCAAAAGAAGCAAAGATGTCTAATTCTGGAAGTGGATCTGATGATTGCCATGCATTGATGGCTGGTTTTTCAAAGTCAAAATCCCTCCTCATAGATTCTGGAGCCTCCAACCACATGGTTTCCTCTGAAGAATCCTTCTCCTCTTTAGATATCAAAGATGGGCCTACTATTTACATGGGAGACAACTCTCAAATTTCTGCCAAAGGATTGGGTATAGTACATATGGAGCATGGTAAGTTCAAAAATGTTTTATTTGTTCCTTCTCTAACAGCTAATTTGTTATCAGTATATCAGATGACTCATACAAGATCACCAAAGCAAGTAACTTTTGGTCCAAACACAGTAGAGATTACAGAGATCTCCACTAGAAAGATTGTAGCGAATGGGGTTGCTAATCATGCCTCTAAGGCATATGAGTTCTCTCACTTCATGCTCTTCTCTCCAACTATTCCTTCATATTTTGATCAAGATCAGAGTGACTCCTCTTCTGATGAAGAAGAAGATCAAGATCTTGATGTTGAGATCATAGTTCAAGAAGATTCAGATCCAGAACCAACACCTATTCTTAGTCCAGATTCAAGGTCAATATGGGCTCACACAGGCCTTGCTACTATTGAGAACACAGATGAGGATTCATCTGTTCACTGAACTACTAGACTTCAATATCATGCCAACCTTGCATTATGCCATCTACCTCTCCATGAGATATGCAGCATAATGATGGGGTTCTCTCTCCCATCTCTTGGGAAGACTCCTCATGTTCCATTTGCTCCAGTTGCAGAAAGAATTCCTGAGAGACTTGCTTCATCCAATACATCCTCTACACAGTGGAAGGCACATCAGAAGACTAGGTCCACATCTAGCACCTATTTTGGCATCCTACAGGGGATCAACTTGTCAAATTTTTTGCATATTTTTTCACTGATGAAAGCTTCCTTCTTTTCTGCTTAGTATGATGGTTCTTTGAGTTATTTACTGTTCTTTTGAGGGGTGGTATTTTTCCCGTGAGGTTTTACCCATTTCCTCCGTTTATGGACAGTTCTTTATTTTTCTATCTTACTAGATTGTATGGGTGACCTTTGATCCTAGTTACCAGGGCCCAAGATGGATTAACGGTGGGTGTTAGGATATTCCTATACTCCATCCTTGTCCTACTAGCTTTTCAGTCATTTTCATTTTCAGTCTTTTAGGGTTTGCATGCATTTCCAGTCATCAATCCTAGCACCTAACCCTCTATTAGCTAGCCCTGGAAGCTTCTTCCTGATGAGTTTCAGCCCTCCTAGTGCTTAGTGCACCCTCCTTTCACCTACTACATGAGAGAGGCACACTTCTTCACCTACCAATCCAGTTATGTTCAGTTAACAAGAGTTCTCTCCCTAATTTTAGGCTTGACTCACTCTTTACTGACCTTATCACTCCGATGGACCCCCTGTGTGACTAGATAGGCTGTTATAACTCCAGTTAGCTCCATGAACGCCTTCCACTAAGCCTCCTTCACTACAATAGTGCTTCCATGTGCCAGTTACACCTACCACATGTGCCAGTTACACCTACCACATTCAGTTAGACTCAGTTTGACTGTTGGTTGACTATTACTTATGCATTGATGACTTCACTGATGATGAGTTGGACTCCTAGTTATGACTTGATGACACTCCACTGATTATGGATATGTCCATGCAGGCTAATTCGAATCATACCCAGTGTATTCGAATCCTGAGCATTGTATATTTACATGTTTACTATTCAGATCAATGTAAGATGTGTAATTATTCTGCCTCTATCTGAGCTCTTTTGGATCTGTGTTCTTCTGCTCTATTCTTCTTCTATCATTCCTAAATTCTTCCATTGTGAGGTTTACATCATCTCTTTGGATCTACTGTGAGCATATTCACAATTAAATCAATTGGTTCAGGTTTGTAGGTAGTTGAAATCATATAAATGGTATTGATTTCATCTGAACGAGAAGATTCTGGGGGGAATATTTCCTCAATAAGCGGGGGGGATATCTCTAGGTTGGCATTATTCAATTTGTATAGTGCTGCTCTGTAATCTAGGAGATCGGGGCAGTGATGTGAATAATGGCCATAGATGCCGCAAATTGCACAAGGGTGGTTTGTGCGCAATGATTTATCGCAAGGCTGAGGGGGTAATTCTAGCTTGACAACTGGAACGTTGGTGTCATCATCCAACATATTCATGTGTTCTTGAAGTGCCGGTAGATGTGGACATAGATGGGTAGCATGGCATGTATCGTCGCACAAGGAGCACTTAGGGGGAACACAGATTGTTGGGGGATTCTTCACCAAATTTGGAGTTGTTGGTGGGGTGCGGGTGGTGGGTCCAGTGGTGTAGGTTTGCGGTCCTCTACCCCCATTGTAGCGGGATTGAGGGGGGACATAACTAGATGTCGATGTAGTGGCCCCTGTTGGAGGTGGTCAGTTTTGGGGGTTCGGTACACCAGGTGGTGGACGATTTTGGGCGTTCGGTATGCCAGGTGGTGGGTGGTTCTAAATATTGATGGGTTGTACCGGTTGTAAAACAAAGGTTAGAGTCAGTGGAGGGGTTGGGACAAATAGGTACCATACAGGTTATCCTAACGTTAATGCTGGAAGGTTAAGTGTAGCCATTACTGGCATGCTGACAACTCTTGAAAATGGAAATAAGAATGGTATAGTGTGAATCGGTGTTGTTCCGATATGACTAGGCACTATGGGTGGTTGTGGCAGTGGTTGAGGTTGTTGAGTATGCTGTTGTTCATTGTACGAGAGGATACACAAATCGGATACTTCAATTACCCGAAGAGGGAGTGGGATAGAAGGGAAAGTGGTGGTCATGGGAGTATCCAAATATATCCTGGGTCCGACTGAGGAGACGAACGATGTGGTTGCACTCTGAACGGGTTGTTCAATCATGGGAAGAACATTTTTAGGCGTTGCGGGGGCATTGGGATCATAGTATGTAATATGGTTGATTTTGACTACGCATCCTTCATGGGAGAACATAATGAGGTAGAAAATTGAAGAAGTGACAGCTTTCATTTTATACATGTAGCTTCGTCCAAGAAGGAGATTGTAATCAAGTTGGGCATTGATGACCTCTATATCTATGAGAACTAGTTTTCCCCCAAGCTGAATGGGTATGTTCACTAATAAAACCTGAGGTTGAGCTGCATGACCATCATAAGCTCGTAATGTGGTAGTTGATGGTTGTAGCATTGCGGATCCAAGCTTCTACCAGATGAAATTTGATTTCTAAAGCAGACATAGCAGCAGGAGACTGGGCTAAGTCTTCTACAATGTTATAGTTTGAAGTTGCAAGAGCGTTAGGGTTATTGTTGATTCGTCTTAAAGGGATGTGAGGTGCTTTTGGACCCCCGTCCATAGGCATATTAGGTATGCGAAGTGGATGATCAGTTGGGAGGGTAGTCGAAGATGGATCAGTGGGTGTGGCCTCTAGGACTGAGCCGTATTGATTTCAGCGGGTTTGAAGATTGACATCATTTGATGACATCATTAGAAAATGGTGAGTGTTGGTCTCGGTATGCTGGTAATCGGTTGCCGCATAGGTAATTTGCTGTTGTGTTGCAGCGGATCCTTGTGGGGGATCCATTGGACGAGTGTTTACCGCACCTTGGCTTGGTAGGGGATTTTGCAATATCATGGATTGTGGCTGAGGAGGGGGTGCTGGCTATGCAACATGTCCTTGTCGTTGGGCATCGTCGATCTAGAGTTGACGCGCTCGATCTAAATGGGGGTAGTTATGCGTGTAATGGCCGTAGACCCCGCATATGGAACATGGGTGGTTTGTTCTCAAATTAGGATTTTTTCCCTGTTTTGGTGGACGATCAGGATTTTGATTTGTAGGAGCAGCATTATTGTTATTGGGAGGATTAAGTGGCTTTCCTCCTTGGTTTTGTTGTTGGTTGTTTCTGTGGTTTCTTCCTTTTCCGCGATTCTATTGACCTCCTTGATTATGCTGGTTGTTCTGGTTTTGAGGTTGGTTTTGCTGTATGTATACATTCCCTTGGGTAGTAGGTGGGTTTTGAGGTCATGCAGGCTCTGGAGCAGGCTGCGGTGGGTAGTAAGTAGGAGGGTTATGAGGTGGACCTAGTGCTTGTTATGGTTGTGGGTAACCTTGAGCTAATGGAAGTGTTGGAGTAAAAGGTGTTGCCTGTTGAGGATAACAAGCCGATTGGGCTTGTGGCTGAACCGGAGTCTAACGGGCCTGCTGGTTATAATATGGAGGTGGTGCATAAGCTAATGGTGCTTTATCATAACACTGTGGTTGACATGAGGGTCCATGAGTGTGGTGGGTGTGCAGTATTGGAGCATACGAAGTTGTACCTCCAGAATGAGATGTAGCCCTAGAAAGGTCTAGGGCGTTGTTTGTACTCATCATGGTAAAAGGTTTTTTACCATAACTTGGCCGATAATATCGTCGGCAGCATGGGATTCCCCTGACATGTCATTCTGGGATGCGTCACCGTGTGAGGTGTCAGGTAAAATGGTGTATAGATATCCAGAATGGGCATATATGAGGTCGAACTGCTGAGCTTTTAGGATGGCTTCTTCTTCTGACTAGGGTCGTTCAGAAGCTACATCCTTGGCTACGAGAGGGAGGAGTGATTTGAGGAACCAATCCACAAAGATATGGTCGTCAAGCTTTATCTTGCAGAGACTACAGCACTTACGCCACTCATGGATATGATCGGTGATGTGTGTAGCGGTGTTCTCTCTACAAGACAAAAGTATTTCCACTCCTGCATCATAGCGTATAGGTAGTTGAAAGAACTGAAGGAAAGTTGAGGCGAGGGATGTAAATGTGGGGTGTGTCCCATGTGGCTGCTCAATGTACCATTTGGCTGCAGAGCCAGTGAAAGTTCTTTGTAAAAGTCGGAGTCGAATAGAATCATCTACTATGGAGTTTGAGGAACACCATAGGTGAAACGACATGATATTGTTTTTGGGGTCTTCCCCAGCCTTTCCTTCAAATTTTGTGATATCTAAGGTGAGATTTGTGGGCATGGGGGGCCAAGTGGGGTCATGTCTAATAGGATATTCATTGGTTAGTCTTGCTAAGTATGGCAAATTCAGACTTTCCATAAATGGTAGACTAGCCGAAGGGTGTGATGTAGTGGCTGGGGCATATGTGCTAGTGGTAACATTATGGTGTGGGCCACTTCCCCCGAAGGGTATCTGATTTGTGAAAGGGATATGTCCCCCAAGTAAAGGTGTATGGGTGGAAACTATGTTCCCAAGTGTAGCTTGAGTTACATATGGGTTTGGATTGGGTATAGTAGACCCAAGATTTGGTATGCTAGAAGTGGTTCCAGTCAAAGGTATACCTATAGCAGGTGTAGGTCTTATGTTGGGCATCCCTATAATAGGTGTAGTTCCCATATTAGGCATGCCTAGAGTGGAAGCAGTTCCCAGGTTGGGTATACCAACATTGGTTGTGGGAGTGGTGGCTAATGTAGTAGCTGGGATGGTGGAAGAAGTTCCACCAACAGTCCTTGTGTTGAAAGGGTTGGAAGACAAATCAGCCATGGGGCTAGTCGGTGCGGTGTATGTGGGATTTTTGGATTCTGCCTCAGAGTCAGATGTGAAATGAGGTGCGTCAGAATCGGATGACAGGGTTCTGTGCCGATGACGTGTGGAGTCAAGGGAATTGTACTGCAGGGGTTCACCCCGAAAACGTCGAGAACGTCTCGGGGACTCAATGGTGACAGTTTGTGAATAAAAAATACTAGGTTGTGGTGAGTGGAAATCTCTAAAACCCTAATGAAACTGTGCATGAAAGAGAGGAGCGTAAAAAATAAATGGCACTCAGGCCAAAAACCAACCTCAAAACACTTACTATAATAGTTGTGCTATAGTAAGTGGAGTAATAAAAAAAAATGGTCAGAAAAACAACATGCAAACAGCTCCTAAAAATAGAAAAAGGTGTACTCTATGACCAAAGGGAGGTAATGTAGCATGCAAACACCTAACTAAAAAATATTATGACTCAACAAGGTATATCCTCTACAAGGTGATGAAATCCAAGTCAGACAATATAAATTGTAGAATCAAAGGCTAGATATCCCTCTACCGGGAGGGACACCAGGTAGACAATCTTATAAGTTTGGCCACTAAGATACCCCGTTCATGACACGTTTGGTTGGGTGAATCTACAGTTTTTTTCTATTGTCGCTGTACTCCCATAAGGTGTTAGAAAAATAGGATCGTAAAGCAATAACATTAAACAGAAATGCAAATATAATCACACATACACAGTACAAGAGACACGCAGATATATCATGGTTCACCCAACTTGGGCTATGTCCACACTGTAGTTGCCGGTCCTTATTATTATTTCATCCAGCAAAGTGAAGGGATACAACTTGCAGCACAATCATTGCACTTCCTCTTCACTGTCTCACAGTCTCTCTATTGATCTCAGAGATCTTTACAATGCATAGAACCTAATACATCAACCCTATCCGTATTACAATGTCTTTCTTTTATAAGGGAAATACAATGGGAAAATACCATGGGCTCGCAAAACAGCTGGCAAAAACAACCCCAAACCCCCTTTTTCGGGGCGTTGCCCCGAACCCCTAAAAATGCAGAATGGGTGTACAGTCCTCCGGGAATATCTAGCTCCACAACCAACATAAGGGTGGTACAATGAGAACTACGAAAGGTATCCTTCGGTTACTAAATGGATTGCGGTATTCCACTCAGGCTTCCGGAACCAGTCTAGCTACTTCAACCCTCCTAAGGGAGAGACCTTCCCGATGAATTGGTGTTAAACCGTGTCAACAAATAATAAGGGTTTTTGGTACCCTAAATGTCAATCACTGTGTCTCAATATGAAAAATGAGTGAGGGGTGTTATTTGGATACTTATCCCCTCAGTCCTACCTAGCTACAAAATTATTTTTGTGTTCCCTAAGTGGGGTTAGAATATTGGTTGACTTAAGGTAATTTTGTAAGGCTCACTTGAAATTCTTGTGACAGATTGTGTGCTGGTGTGCTTGTATACCAAATTAGTTTTCCTCGCATGGGCAATTTAATCACAAACTAAAATAATGATTCCAATTTGCGAAAAAAATGAAAGACGTTTCAAATGTAAAATGCTTTAATAATCTTTTCAAAAAATATAGATTCTTAAAAAATTAAAGCAAGTAACAGATGTAAGAATAAATGGATTTTTAGAGTCTTTCTTGGGCAAAATATTGAGAAATTTAGAAATATGGTTCTAACCTTGCAATGTATGAAACTTACAATCTTGAAAATACTTAACAAATATTTCTTTCAATTAACTGAAAATTTTCAAAAAGATAAGTGAAGCATATAACCGAATATCAATTAATAATCTTGCAATAATGACACAATGGGCTGTAAAAAATTACAGAAATTTATGCTGGAAAAATGGGCTAATTGGGTGAAATTTTTTGTGAAAAATTGACCGAACCGAAACGGGAAATATCACGGCTATCAGGTCAAAACCCACGATGAGCCATGCGGCAATGTGGGCGAAAGCGGCGATGTGGATCATGATGCAGTGGTCAAAAGTCACGATGAGCCGCGCAGAATTCGGACGGCGAAAAATGGACCCAAAAATTGAAATTTTGGGTTGTAGAAAGGGCCAATGGCTAGGGCAGCTATCAAGAAGTTGACTAATATGGCAGATCTATAGTTTTAAATGGGAAAAATGACTAAAATAAAGATTTAAAGAAAAAATTTTAAATTGGAAATCCCCAGCGGAGTCACCAAAAACTGTTGCTTGGTTTTTCAACCAAGAATGTGCAAGGATGCACCTGCTAACTAGTAGCAACAGTCTCAAATAAAGCAATGTAAATAAGCAAATATAAACTATATATTTTTGGCAATAAATAGTAAAATAAAGAATTCTAGATTAATAGCAATAAACAAAATCGATTCATAAGCATGTAAATAAAAATTAAAACTCTTGTATTACCTCAAATGGTGAGGATGGTGAGTTTTGGGCAGCTCTAAGGTTGAGATGCTCCAATGTCCAACGGTCTCTTCTTCTCCAATGCTTCAATGGTTGGGAAAAGCTCAAAATATGGGAAAAGCTCAAGATGGATTTTGGCAGCATGAGGATAGGATGAAATATGGTTGAAAAGTGAGGAGCCCCTATCACCTTTTATAGTTTTTGGTGATGGGGAATACCAATATGGTTTTAAGAAAACCAATGGTTTTAACCAACATGGTTTAGGTCTCCTTTTCCCTCTTTTTTTTCATTTTTTGAATATTTTTATATTTTATTCCCTTTTAATATTTTTGGGAATTTTGGACCCTTTTTGAGGGTTTTATTTTGTGTTTTTTGAGGAAAAATACATATTTTGAGGGGAAAAAGGTGTATTATGGTCTTTTTGGTGACCTTTTGATGGTTTTAGAGCTCAAATGGTGGAAAAAGTAGAGAAATGGGTCATGTGAATAAGGGAATGAGTTAGTGAGCACTTTTTGGGTGTTAATATCAATCTCTCTCCCTCTCTCTCTCTCTCCAAGCCCCTAACACTTAATCTCCCTCTCTCTCCCTCTCTCTCTCTCTCCAAGCCCCTAACACTCAATCTCCCTCTCTCTCCCTCTCTCTCTCTCTCCAAGCCCCTAACACTCAATCTCTCTCTCTCTCTCTCTCTCTCTCTCTCTTCAAACCTCTAACCCCTAATATCTCTCTCTCGAAACCCATAACCCCCAATCTCTCTCTCTCTCTCTCTAAACCCATAACCCCAAATCTTTCTCTCTCTCTAGCCCAAAACACCACTCCTCACCCTTCTATCCTTCCCCCTGACTCTATTTCTTTCCCCCCCACACCAATAACCATCCATACTCCCCTTCTGATCTATCTCTCTCCTCAAACCCCTATTAACCGCCAATCTTCGTCTGTCTATCTATCCCTCTGTCTCTCTATCAAAACACTTAACCCCCAATCTCTCTCTCTAAAACCCTAAACTCTAATATCTCTCTCTCTGCATCCCTGAATTCCAATATATCCCTCCTATGTCTCTCTCTAAACCCCTAAATTTAAGTATCTCTCTCTATAGACCCATAACCTCCAATATCTCTCTCTCTCACTAAACCGCTAACCTTGAATATCTCTCCCTCTCTCTCTATAAACCCCTAACCACTAATCTCTCTCTCTCTAAATCGATAACCCCCAATCTCTCCTTCTCTCTCTAAACCCCTAATACCCAAAATATCTCTTGATGTATCTCTCTCTAAACCCTAACCTCCAATCTCTCTCTCTCTCTCTATCTCTCTCTCTCGTGTTAAATCCCTAACCCCCAATCTCCTCTCTCGCTATCTCTCTAAACCCTTATGCATAAATCTCTATCTCTCTAAATCATAAACATCGATGTCTCTCTCTCTCTAACCCCCTAACCTCCAATCCATCTATCTCTAAATGTCTAATCACCAATATCTCTCCTTCTCTCTTACTCTCTCTCTCCAAACCCCTAACCCACAATCTCTCTATATCCCTCTAAATCCCTAATCCCTCATCTCTCTCTCTAAGCCCATACCCCCTAATCTATCTCTCTATCTCTCTCTAAACCCATAATCACCAATCTCTCTATTGATTTGCACCCAACACCCCTCCTTTCCCTCTCTTTCTATCCCTCCTCCTCTTCCTCCTCCTCTCTCTCTCTCCCTCTCTCTCTCTCTCCAACCCCATCTGTCCCTAACCACCCATCCTTTGTCTCTTCTCCTTTCCCTAACTCTCTCTCTCTCTCTCTCTCTCTCTCTCTCTCTCTCTCTCTCTCCAGCCCCACCTTTCCCTAACTCCCTCTCCCTCTCTCTAACCCAACCACACTCTCTCTCTCCTACTTTCCCTAACTCCCCCTCCCTCTTTATAACCTCATCCCCTCTATCTCTCTCGACCCCCCATATTCCTCTATACCATAAAGAGTAATCCCCCCATCTCTCTATGTACCATCTTTATTACCCTAAACCCTAACACCCTCCTCTCTCTATTTCTCTAAGCCTCTCTCTCTCTCTCTCTCTCTCTCTCTCTCTCTCTCTCTTCCCCACCCCCTAAACCCCTACTCCTACCCCTCCTTCCCCTCCCCCTTCTTTATCTATGTTTTCCCAACATCACTAACCATCCATACTCCCCAAGTCATCTCTCTCTCTCTCTCTAAACCCCAATTAACCCGCAATATCTATCTCTCTTCCTCTAAACCTCTAAAATCAATTCTCTCTTTAAAATCCTAACCTCCAATCTGTCTCTCTAAACCCCTAAAAACCAATCTCTTTATTTCTATCTCTCTCTCTAAAACCATAACCCTCAATATATGTATCTCTCTCTAAACTTCTAACCCCTAATCTCTCTCTTTCTATCTCTCACTCTCTCAAACCCCAACCTCCAATCTCTCTCTCTCTAAATCCCTAACCCCCAATATCTCTCTCTCTAAACCCCTAACCCCTTATCTCTCCCTCCCTCTCTCTCTCTCTCTCTCTCTCTCTCTTGCCCCACCTTTCCCTAACTCCCCTACATATCTCTAACCCAACCCCACTTTCTCTCTCCTCCTTTCTCTGACCCCCCTTCCTCTTGATAATCTCTCTCTCTCTCTCAAGCCCCAATATTCCTCTATGTCATAAATCCTAACAGCCACATCTCTCTATGTACATTCCTTCTTATCCTAAACCCTAAACCCATGCTCTATCTTTTTCTCTAGGAATCCCTCTCTCCACTTCCCCTTCTCTCTATATCTCTTTTCCACTATAATACCTATCCCTACCCCCCCAATCATATACCCAGATAACCAACCATTGACGCTTCCCCCATGATCTCTCTCTCATTATCTCCCTATAAAACCCTAAATACTAATATCTCCCTCACTCTGCCCCTCAATCCCCCACTTTGCACCATCCTATCCCTACCCACCTCTCTATCCATATACCTCTCTCTCTATATCCCTTTCCCCCTACTCCCCCCCCTCTCTCTCTCTCTCTCTCTCTAAACCCAGAACCCCTAATATCTCTCTTTTTTTCTTCTGAACCCCTAACCTCCATCGCTCTCTTTATATGCTCCTCCAAACCCCCACTCTTCACCCTCCTACCCCTACCCCCCAACTCTCTCTCTCTCTCCTCCACCAGTAAGAACCTCCCAATCCCCCAAATTGCTTCTCTATCTAAATCCCTAAATTCCAATCTCTCTCTCGCTCTAAACCCTTAAACACTCAATATATTTCTCCCTCTCTCTCAAAAACCCTAACCCCTAATCTTTCTCTTTCTCTCTTTCTCTCTCCCTCTCCCGCTTACTCCCCCAATCTCTCTCTCTAAACCCCTAACCCCTTATCTCTCCCTCTCTCTCTCTCTCTCTCTCTCTCTCTTGCCCTACCTTTCCCTAACTCCCCTACATATCTCTAATGCAACCCCACTTTCTCTCTCCTCCTTTCTCTTACCCCCTCCCTCTTGATAACCTCTCTCTCTCTCTCTCAACCCCCAATATTCCTCTATGTCATAAATCCTAACACCCACATCTCTCTATGTACATTCCTTCTTATCCTAAACCCTAACCCCATGCTCTCTCTTTTTCTCTAGGCATCCCTCTCTCCACTTCCCCTTCTCTCTATATCTCTTTTCCACTGTAATACCTATCCCTACCCCCCCAATCATATACCCAGATAACCAACCATTGACGCTTCCCCCATGATCTCTCTCTCATTCTCTCCATATAAAACCCTAAATACTAATATCTCCCTCACTCTGCCCCTCGATCCCCAACTTTGCACCCTCCTATCCCTACCCACCTCTCTATCCATATACCTCTCTCTCTATATCCCTTTCCCCCTACTCCCTCTCTCTCTCTCTCTCTCTCTCTCTCTCTCTCTCTCTCTCTCCTCCACCACTAAGAACCTCCCAATCCCCTAAATTGCTTCTCTATCTAAATCCCTAAATTCCAATCTCTCTCTCTCTCTCTCTCTCTCTCTCTCTCTAAACCATTAATCCCTAATCTATCTCTCTTTAAACCCTTAACCCCTAATATATATATATATATATATATATATATATATATATATATATATCCCATCCCCCAAATCCCCACTCTTCACTATCCTACCCTTAAGCCCCCCCACTTTATCTCTCTTTCTCTCCCACCATTAACCACCTCCTCATACCTCTTTCTCTCTCTCTCTATATATACCTCCCCCCCTACCCTTATCAACTCACTCCTAATCCTACAACTAACCACAACCCCATGATCATTCTCTCTCTCTCTCTCTAAACCTGTAACTCCCTCCCCCCCCCTCTCTCCTTATATATATTTAAATAACTAAATTCCAATCTCTCTCTCTCTTTAAACCCTTAAACCCTCAATACATTTACCTCTCTCTAAAACTGGGCATATCCCCTGATATTTCTCATTCCATCTCTCTCTCTCTCTAAACCCTTAACCCTAATATATATCTCTCTTTCTTTCAATCCTTAACCCCCAACCTCTCTCCCCCTCTCTCTCTAAATCCCCAATCCCCAATATCTCCCTCTCTTGCTCTTAACCCCTACCCCCTAATTTTTCTATCCCACTGTAAACTGCAAATATCTCTATTTATATCTCTCTATCTCTCTCTGTAAATCTCCATCCCTTGATCTCTCTCTCTCTCTCTCTATCTCTCCAAACCTCGAACCCCCAATCTCTCTCTTTCTAAACCACTAACCCCCAATCTCTCTCTCTCTCTCTCTATCTATCTCTCTCTACACCCCTAACCATCATTCTCTATCTCTCTAAACCCTAAACCCCAATCTCTCTCTCTAAACCCTGAACCCCAATCTCTCTCTCTAAACCCCTAACCTACAAACTCTCTCTCTCTCTCTTTCTCTCAATTTCTAACCACCAATCTGTCTCTATGAGCCCATAAACTCCAATATCTCTATTTCTCTCTAAACCCCTAACACCAATCTCTTTCTCTCTAAAACCGTAGTCATGAATCTCTCTCTTCCTTTGCACCCAATGCCCCTCCTTTCACTCTCTCGCTAACCCTTCTCCCCCTCCTCTCTCTCTCTCTCTAGCCCCACCTTTCACTAACCACACATCCTCTATCTATCTCTCCTCATGTACCTAATTCCCACTCTCTCTCTCTCTAGCCCAACCTTTCCCTGACACCCCATCACTATGTTTAACCCAATCCCCCTTCTCTCTATCCTCCTTTCTGTAATCCACCCTCCCTATTTATATCCCTAACCCCTCTCTTTCTCTCAACCCCCCATCTTCCCCTATACCAAAAATCCTAACCCCCGCTCAAAACCATATCCCACTCTATCTCTATATCTCCCCTACAGCTAACCATATCCCCATCCCTCTCTCTCTCTATCCCTCTCCCCCTTACTCTCCCAAATATCTCTCTCTCTCTCTCTAAACCCATAACACATATTATCTATCTCTTTATATATCTATCTCTATCCCCCCAAAAACCCCCACTCCTCACCCTCCTACCCCTCCCTCTGACTCTATTTCTCTTTCTCAACCCACACCAATAACCATCCATACTCCCCTTTTGATCTCTCTATATATATTTGAACCCCTATTAACCCCCAATTTATCTTTGTCTATCTTTCTCTCTCTCGCTCAAAATAGTTAACCCCCAATCTCTCTCTCTAAAACCCTAACCTCCAATATCTATGTCTCTCTCTCACTCTCTCTCTACATCCCTAACCTCCAATATATCTCTCCCTCTGTCTATCTTTAAACCCCTAACCTCTAATCTCTTTCTATATCTCTCTCTAAACTGCTAATCGCCAATCTTCCTCTTCTTCTGCTCCCAACGTCCCCCCTTTTCCTATCTTGCTATCCCCCCTCGTCTCTCTATCTCTCTCTCTCTCTACCAACCTTTCACTAACCCCCCCCATCCTCTGTCTCTCTCCTCCTTTCCCTAACCAACCCTTTCTCTCCATCCCCACCTTTCCTTAACCCACCCTCCCTCTCTCTAACCAAATCCACCTTCTCTCTCTCCACCTTTTCCTAATCCCCCTTCCCTCTTTAAAACCCTAGTCCTTCTCTCTACCATAAATTATAACCCCCCATCTCTCTATGTACCCTATTTATTACCATAGACCCTAACCCCCTACTCTATCTATTCCTCTAAGCCTCCATCATTCTCTCTTTATCTCACTAATCCCTTACACAATTTCCCCTAACAATATACCCACATCAATAACCATCGACACTACCACTTTGTTATCTCTCTCTCTCTCTAAACACCTAACCCCTAATATCTCTCTCTCTAAATCCCTAACCTTCAATCTCTCTTTCTCTCTAAATACCTAACCTACGATCTCTCTCTCTCTCTCTAAACTCCGAACCCCTAATCTCTCACTCTCTTTCTCAGCCCCTAACCACCAATGTCTCTCTTTCTATCTCTCTCTCTCTAAATCCCTCACCTCCAAACTCTCCATGTCTCTTTAAGCCCCTAATCCTGAATATATATATTTCTATCTCTCTCCCTCTCTAAACCCCTAACATCCAATTCCTCTCTCTCTCTCTCCAAACCCCTAGCACCCAATCTCTCTCTCTCTCTCTCTCTCTCTCTCTCTAAACCCCTAACCCTGAATCTCTCTCTCTAAATGCCTAACCCCCAATCTCTCTCTCTCTCTCTCTCTCTCTCTCTCTCCAAGCCCCTAACACCAAATCTCTCTCTCTCTCTCTCTCTCTCTCTCCAAACCCCTAACCCCCAATCTATCTCTGTAAACCCCTAACCACCAATCTCTCTCTCTCTCTCTCTCTCTCTCTCTCCAAATCAATAACCACCAATCTCTCTCTTTATCTCTCTCTTTCTAGCACAAAACCCCACTCCTCACCCTTCTACCCCTCCCCTAACTCTATTTCTCTTTCCCCCACACCACTAACCATCCATACTCCCATTTTTATCTCTATCTCTACTCAAACCCCTATTAACCCCCAATATTTGTCTATTTCTCTCTCTCTCTCTCTCTCTCTCTCTCTCTCTCTCAAAACCCTTAAACCCCAATCTCTCTCTCTAATACCCTAACCTCCAATCTCTCTCTCACTACATCCCTAGCCTCCAATATATCTCTCCCTATGTCTCTCTCTAACCCCTAACTTTCAATATATCTCTCTATAAACACATAGCCTCAAATATCTCTCTATCTCACTAAACCCCTAAAACCCAAAATCTCTCTCCCTCTCTCTCTAAACCCCTAACCACAAATCTCTCTCTTTCTATATCTCTCTCTAAACCAGTAAACCCCAATATCTCCATCTCTCTCTAAACCCCTAATCCCCAATATATCCTTTTCTATCTCTCTCTCTCTAAACCCCTAACCTCCAATATCTCTCTCTTTCTAAATCCCTAACCCCCAATCTCTCTAAACCCTTAAGCAAATCTCTTTCTCTCTCTCTCTCTCTCATTCCTGCAACCCAATTTATTTCTCTCTCTCTCTCTCTCTCTAATCCCCTAACCTCCAATCTATCAATCTCTAAATGTCTAACCACCAATATCTCTCCTTCTCTCTTACTCTCTCTCTCCAAACCCCTAACCCACAATATCTCTATTTCTCTGTACACCCCTAATCCCCTATCTCACTCTCTCTAAAGCCCTAACTCCTAAACTCTCTCTTTATCTCTGTCTAAACCCATAATCATCAATCTCTCTCTTGCTCTATGCCCAATGCCCCCCTTTTCCCTCTCTTGCTATCCCTCCTCCTCTCTCTCTCCCTCTCTCTAACCAAACCCCACTCTCTCTCCTACTTTCCCTAATTCCCCCTCCCTCTTTATAACCTCACCCCCTTTGTCTCTACCAACCTCCCATCTTCCTTTATACCATAAAGAGTAGCCCCCCATCTCTCTATGAACCCTCTTTATTACCCTAAACCCTAACACCCTGATCTCTCTATTTCTCTAAGCCTCTCTCTCTCTCTCTAATGCCTAATCCTACTACCCCTAACCATATACCTACATGGTTAACCATTCACTCACTCTCTCTCTTTCTTTCTCTCTCTCCCCCTAAACCCCAATTCCTCACCCACCTACCCCTCCCCCCACTCTATCAATGTTTCCCCAACACTGCTAACCATCCATACTCCCCCAGTTATCTCTCTCTCTCTCTCTCTAAACCCCAATTAACCCCCAATATGTGTCTCTCATCCTCTAAACCTCTAAACCTTATTCTCTCTCTAAACCCTTAATCTCCAATATATCTCTCTCTAAACCCCTAAAACCAATCTCTCTCTTTCTCTCTCTCTCTAAAACCCTAACCCTCAATCCATTTATCTCTCTCTAAACTGCTAACCCCTAATATCTCTCTTTCTATCTCTCGCTCTCTCTCAACCCCTAAACTCCAATCTCTCTTTCTCTCTCTAAATCCCTAAGGCTCAATATCTCTCTCTCTAAACCCCTAACCCCCAATCTCCATCTGTATCTCTCTTTTCTCCACCTTTCCCTAAATCCCCTACATCTCTATAACCCAACCCCACTCTCTTTCTCCTTCTTTCTCTAACCCCCCTCCCTTTTTATAACCTCTCTCTCTCTCTCAACCCCTGGTCTTCCTCTATGCCATAAATCGTAACACCCACATCTCTCTATGTACATTCTTTATTATGCTAAATATTAACCCCTTGCTCTCTCTTTTTATCTAGACCTCCCTCTCTCCACTTCCCCTTCTCTTGATATCTCTTTTCCACCCTAATACCTAACCCTACTCACCCCAATCATATACCCACATAACTTTCCATTGATGCTTCCGCCATGATGTCTCTCTCTCTCCCTCTCTCTCTCTCATTATCTCCCTCTAAAACCCTAAACACTAATTTCTCCCTCTCTCCGCCCCTCAAAACTCCACTACACACCCTCCTAACCCTACCAAACACTCTATCTCTATATCTCCCCTACCACTAACCATATCACTATACCCCTCTCTCTCTCTCTATCCCTTTCCCCCTACTCCCTCAAAATCTCTCTGTCTCTCTAGGTATCTCTTTCTCTCTATAAATCCCTAACCCCTAATATCTCTCTTTCACTCTAAACTCCTAACCCCTAATATCCCCCGCTCTCTGTATCTGCTCCTCCAAACCCCCACTCTTCACCCTCCTACCCCTACCCCCCAACTCTCTCTCTCTCTCTCTCTCCCCTCCACCACTAAGCACCTCCCAATGCGCTAAATTCCTTCTCTATCTAAACCCCTAAATTCTAATCTCTCTCTATAAACCCTTAAACCATCAATATATTTATCCCTGTCTCTCTATAACACTAACCCCTAATATTTCTCTTTCTACCTCTCCCTCCCTCTCTCTCTAAAACCCTAATCCCTAATATCTCTCTCTCTCTCTAAAACCCCAACCCCTACTATCTCTCTCTCTCTATCCCATCCCCTAAACCCCCACTCTATCTCTCTTTCTCTCCCACGACCAACCACCTCCCCATCCCCCCCGCTCTCTCTCTATATATATACCTCTCCCTCCTACCCTTATCTAGCCACTCCTAATCTTACCACTAACCACCACCCGACGATCGCTCTCTCTCTCTCTCTCTCTCTCTAAACCCCTAACCCCAATCTCTCTCTCTCTCTCTCTCTCTCTCTCTCCTTATATCTATATATATATATAAACAACTAAATTCCAATCTCTCTCTCTCTTTAAACCCTTAAACCCTCAATACATTTCCCTCTCTCTAAACCCCAGCCCCCTGATCTCTCTCTCTAAACCCATAACCCAAATCTCTCTCGCTTTCTCTCTCTAAATCCTTAACCCCCAATCTCTCTCCCATTAAATGCTTAAACCCCGATCTCTCCCTCTCTCTCTCTAAATATTCTCCCTCTCTCTCTCTTAACCCCTAGGCCCCAATCTTTCTGTCCCTCTCTAAAACCAAAATATCTCGATTTCTATCTCTCTCTCTCTCTCTCTAAGCCCCTAACGCCTAATCTTTCTCTCTCTCTCTCTCTCTCAACTCCTCATCTCCCTCTCTCTCTCCCTCTCTCTCTCTCTCTCTCTCTCTCTCAATCTGGCCATACCTTTCCCTAACCCACCTTCCTCTCTCTCTCCTCCTTTCCCTAACCCATCTCTCTCTCTCGTTGTCTCTCCACCTGTCCCTAATGCCCTCTCTCTCTCTCTCCAACCCCACCTTTCCCTAACACCCCATCCCTCTCTTTAACCCAATCCACCTTCTCTCTATCCTCCTTTATGTAATCCATGATCCCTCTGCATAACCCTAATCCCCCTCTCTCTCTCAACCCCCCATCTTCCCCTGTACCATAAATCCTAACCCCCATCAAAACCCTACCCCCATTCTATCTCTCTATCTCCCCTATCGCTAACCATATCCCCATCCCTCTCTCTCTCTCTATCCCTATCCCCTTTAATCTCCCCAATCTCTCTCTCTCTCTCTCTCTCTCTCTCTACGCACCCATAACCCCTAATATATCTATATATATCTATCTATCTATGTATCTATATATATATATATATATCTCCCGCCCCAAACCCCCACTACTCATCCTCCTACCCTCCCCCCGAATCTATTTCTCTTTCTCATCCCACACCACTAACTGTCCATACTCCCATTCTGATCTCTTTCTCTATATCTTTGAACCCCTGTTAACCCCCAATATTTGTATGTCTATCTCTCTCTCTCTCAAAACACTTACCTCCAATCTCTCTCTCTCTCTCTCTCTCTCTCTCTCTCTCCTTATATCTATATATATATATAAACAACTAAATTCCAATCTCTCTCTCTCTTTAAACCCTTAAACCCTCAATACATTTCCCTCTCTCTAAACCCCAGCCCCCTGATCTCTCTCTCTAAACCCATAACCCAAATCTCTCTCGCTTTCTCTCTCTAAATCCTTAACCCCCAATCTCTCTCCCGTTAAATGCTTAAACCCCGATCTCTCCCTCTCTCGCTCTAAATATTCTCCCTCTCTCTCTCTTAACCCCTACCCCCCAATCTTTCTGTCCCTCTCTAAAACCAAAATATCTCAATTTCTATCTCTCTCTCTCTCTCTCTAAGCCCCTAACGCCTAATCTTTCTCTCTCTCTCTCTCTCTCTCAACTCCTCATCTCCCTCTCTCTCTCCCTCTCTCTCTCTCTCTCTCTCTCTCTCTCAATATGGCCATACCTTTCCCTAACCCATCTCTCTCTCTTGTTGTCTCTCCACCTGTCCCTAATGCCCTCTCTCTCTCTCTCAAACCCCACCTTTCCCTAACACCCCATCCCTCTCTTTAACCCAATCCACCTTCTCTCTATCCTCCTTTATGTAATCCATGATCCCTCTGCATAACCCTAATCCACCTCTCTCTCTCAACCCCCCATCTTCCCCTGTACCATAAATCCTAACCCCCATCAAAACCCTACCCCCATTCTATCTCTCTATCTCCCCTATCGCTAACCATATCCCCATCCCTCTCTCTCTCTCTATCCCTCTCCCCTTTAATCTCCCCAATCTCTCTCTCTCTCTCTCTCTACACACCCATAACCCCTAATATATCTATATATATATATCTATCTATCTATCTATATATATATATATATATATATCTCCCACCCCAAACCCCCACTACTCATCCTCCTACCCTCCCCCCGAATCTATTTCTCTTTCTCATCCCACACCACTAACTGTCCATACTCCCATTCTGATCTCTTTCTCTATATCTTTGAACCCCTGTTAACCCCCAATATTTGTATGTCTATCTCTCTCTCTCTCAAAACACTTACCTCCAATCTCTCTCTCTCTCTAAAACCCTAACCTCCAATATCTCTCTCTCTCTACATCCGTAAACTCCAATATATCTCTCCCTCTGTCTCTCCATAAAACCCTAACCTTTGATATCTCTCGCTCTAAACCCATCACCTCCAATCTCTCTCTCTCTCTCTCTCTAAAGGACCTAACCCCCAAACCCTCACTCCCTCTCTTTATCTCTAAAAAATACTAACCACCAATCTCTCTCTTCCTATCTCTCTCTCTCTCTAACCAAATAACCACCTTTCTCTCTCTCTCAATCCCTAATCCCCAATATCTCTCTCTAAATCCCTAACCACAAATATTATTTGGTCGCTAAACCCTAAACCTCAATCTCTCTCTCTCTCTCTCTATCTAAATTCCTGACCACCAATTTCTCTCTCTATCTCTCTAAATCCCTAACCCCCAATCTGTCTCTCTCTAAACCCCTAAAACCCAATCATTCCCTCTCTCTAAACCCCTAACCCCCAATCTCTCTCTAAACTACTAATCAACAATATGTTTCTTCCTTTGCGCCCAATGTCCCACCTTTCCCTCTCTTTATATCCCTCCTCCTCCTCCTCCTCTCTCTCTCTCTCTCTCTCTCTCGAACCACCTTTCACTAACTCCCACTTTCTCTCTCTCTCTCTCTCAACACCCATCTCCCCCTGTACCATAAATTCCAACCCTAACCCCATATGTTATCTATTTCTCTAAGAGTCCATCTCTATCTCTTTATCTCTCTAATATCTAACACAAACCCCCCTAACCATATACACACATCAATAACCATTGACGCTACCACCATGTTCTCCCCCTCTCTCTCTAAACACATAACCCCTAATCTCTCTCTATCTCTCTAAATCCCCAAAATCCAATCTCTCTTTCTCTCTAAAATCCTAACCTGTGATCTATCTCTTTCTCTAAACCCCTAACCCCTAATCTCTCACTCTCTCTCTCTCAACCACAAACCACCAATGTCTCTTTTTCTATATCTCCCTTTAAACCCCTAACCTCTAATCTTTCCATGTCTCTCTCTCTCTCTCTCTCTCTCTCAACCCTTAACCCCCAATATCTCTCTCTCTATCTAAACCCATAACCCCCAATCTCTCTCTCTCTCTAAACCCCTAACCAGAAATATCCCTCTTTCCCTAAACCACAAACCCCAATATTTATCTCTCTCTTAACCCTAATCCCCAACCTCTGTCTCTATAAATCCCTAAATTCCAATCTCTCTCTCTCTCTCTAAATTCGTAGTGATGAAAATCTCTCTCTAAACCAATAACCCCCAATCTCTCTATCTAGCTCTAAACACCTAACCTCCAATCTCTCTCTCTCTCTCCCTCTCTCTAAATTCATAACCTCCAATCTCTCTCTCTCTCCCTCTCTCTCTCTCTAAATTCCTAACCACCAATCTCTCTCTTTATCTCCCTCTCTAAACGCCTAACCCCCATTCTCTCTCTCCCTCTCTCTGAATTCCTAACCCCCAATCTATCTCTTTATATATCTCTCTCTATAAATCCTTAACCTCCAATCTCTCTCTCTCTCTCAACACCTAACCCCCAATTTGTCTCTTTCTAAACCCCTGATCACCAATCTCTCTCTCTCTCTAAGCCCCCAATCACCAATATCTCTCTTCCTATGCACCCAATTCCCTCCCTTTCCCTCTCCTACTAACCCTCCTACTCCTCTCTCTCTCTCTAACCTAACATTTCCATAACCCCCAATCCTCTCTCTCTCTCTCTCTCTCTCTCTCTCTCTCTCTCCAGCCCCATCTTTCCCTAACACCCTATCCCTCTCTCTAACCAGATCCCCCCTCTCTATATCCTCCTTTTTGTAATCCAATATCCATATTTATAACCCCCCCCCCCTCTCTCTCTCAACTCCCCATATTCCCCTATACCATAAAGACTAACCCCTCTCAAAACCTAACCCGCCACTCTATCTCTCTATCTTTGTAATAAACATAACTGGTTATTACAATTGTTAATTATTAGTTTATTAATTATTGTTAGTGTTAGGGTAAAGGTGAATGGTCATCTCAAAGAGATGCCACCTCTATGTTCTTATGCATATTTATACGTTGTATTTCACATGATATTGTAAATCAAAAATCAATTATTCAAAATATATTTAATATCAATAAATTTTTCAATATCTGATCCTGTTAGATTACCAGTGGTATTAAAGCTTTCTCCTCCTTGACACTTTCCTACATTATCTCATCATTTTCCTCTCCATCTATTCATTTCTCACACTCACCCATTTACCCATTCTTCACCTCCCACTCTTCCATTCGATCCTCCCTACCTATCCTCTAAATTCCCTCACCATGCCTGGTTCCCTCACACCCTCATTGCTCCACTTACCATATTGCACTACTCACACTTCCCATCCACTTCCCATCCTTGCCACCAGTCTCCTATCCATATTAATCCCTCATTTCCAGCAACCCACTCCCCATCCTCCTTTATCCATCCCCCACAACACTCAACTCCTCCTTACTCCCTAAACATGTGCCTGCCTCTCGCTCGGATCATGCTTGTCCTCCTCCACCTTCCTTCCAAGCCCATGTTGTCGTATCGTTGCAGCTACCCCTCACCAACCAACCCAATCTACACCTCTTCCTAAACCCCACCCCTCCCTCATAAACCTCCGAAACCTACGCACACCTACAATTTCCCATATTTCTCCTCATATCTCCCGTGACTTGAGATTTCACCACACAAATCACCCAATGCTCGTATCCTCCCACCACTCCATCCTCATGCGATTCCCATTCGTTGATCTCTCCATATTTCCCTCCACCACTTGCTACACTCTACACATCCCCACCCATGCATAGCACTCTCCAACTACCTTATCAACCCCATCCTCCCACTCCCGCACCTACTTCTCCATTCCCATAACTCCCACACTCTTGGATCACCCCATCCAAACTCCCCTCTCTTGCAACTCCCCAAAGCCAAATCCCACACCACTTTCAAACTTCAACCCCTCTTCTACACCACTCCTCCCCACAACTATCTTATGCCACTTCCATACTAAGGTTCTAGCACACTCATGCACTACACCAAATCCCAGGCACTCCTGCTCTCACACCGCATCCACTCCACCAAAGTCCATGGTGCATTCTCCCTCATTGTCTTCCTTCCACGATCTAGGGTTTAAACCCTAAGTTTCTCAACTCCAAAAAAAAATCATTAAAGTTATATATTAGTATTGTTATTATAATAAATAATAATAATAATAATATAAATTAAAAAAAAACTATATAAAAATTTATATATAGTTTTTAGGCCATATTATTTTAATAAT
The DNA here is from genome assembly GCA_027924585.1 of Larix kaempferi. Taxonomy (NCBI): domain Eukaryota; kingdom Viridiplantae; phylum Streptophyta; class Pinopsida; order Pinales; family Pinaceae; genus Larix; species Larix kaempferi. Next base: position 5,030,616 of record BSBM01000100.1, on the reverse strand, counting down.
AAATTATTATTATAAAAAATCATTTTTTTAAATATTTTTATGAGTTGGAATCACTATGCTTCCATCATTCAACAAGATCATTATTAGCCCATTCCAAAGAGCTAAAAGAGATGTAAAAATTTAAGTTGAAGACAAAAAGAAGCCAGCTTGAAGAAAAGGAAATGTATGCAGAATTGAAAACAATACTATTACAAATAAAAGAAGAAATATATAAGAGGAAGGAAAAAGAAGAAGAAGCGGTTATGATCCCCGAATTATCAAGTGAAGAAGAAGAGGAAACTACTACTACCCCTACAACAAAATAATCAGTTACGACCATCAAATTCTCAAGTGAAGAAAAGTAGGAAACTACTTCTGCATCTACAGCAAAAGAAGTAAGAAAATCACATAAATCGAGACCTTATGTTCCCCTTCACAGAAGGTTTGGGTCATCAGATGCAAGAAATGATAATAACCGACATTCCAAATACAAGACTCAAAATGCGATGCCATGTCGAAAATATGCACAAGTTTCAGAAATTCGTTGGAGTTTCATAAAAGAAACACAAATGAGTCGCATAAATCGTCTAGCCTACACAACTATAATGTCAGTGAAAATGACTTGTGATGCTCAAGAACAAAGTTAGATCGAAAGCCTTGTTCGTATCCCAAACCAAAGCCAAGGAAAATTAAACAAAAGATGTAGAGGACAAGGATAAAGTCCATAGTATAGAAGATCAAGATGTACCTAAAGAAAAATAAGTTGTGAATAACAATGACAAAGAGATAGATACATCCTATGACAATCATGATGCCAATATCAATGGTAAAGAAGATGGCGATCTCATATATTGTAATAATGAAGCACCAAATACTGATGAATACGAAGTTGGTGTCAATTATTATTATGAAAGAATTGAATTTTTAGAAGGATACAATGATGGAAATAAAAGCATTGAAGATAATCCTAACCATGATATTGTTAACAATCAAATTAACACTCTTAACAAGTGAAGGTAGAAACACATTTTACCATTCTCCCGCAACATGAAGACTGGAAATATGGAACAATTGAGAGCTTCAATCTCTCATCTGAACACCACTTCCGCAAAGGAAGAAGTATGTGAATACGAAGGTTTCCCTAAATAGGCCATGTCTAGGACCAATTAAAGGGCCAAAACCCAGTTTCTACAACTCCTCGAGTGGAAATAATACATCATAGGTGTATTAATTGTCCCAAAAATGATGGAAAATCAAGTCAAATGTTGGAAAACAATTGAAAAGTGGGTTTTTGGATAAATAAAATTAAAATTCAAGAAAAGGTTTGGTCCCACATTCGTGTTTAGTCACTGATAGCACAAATCCCAATGCTATAAAAGAAAGGCATTTGGGGCATAGTAAAATATAGAAAGTGAAAATAAAGGCCTCTACTGGAAGGATTTAAAGGTTGGAAAGCTCATATTCAACACAAAGAACTTGTATAATCATGTATTTTTTATCATAGTGGGGATGATAAATATTTAACTATTTCTTCTATTTTCATATATAAAAAATGGATGTTATTCTTGTTTTGAAAAAAAAGGTAGACTTCCAAGGAAAAACATAAATGAGCAATATAAAACAAAAGGAACCTAAAAGAAGAAAGGAAAGGATGGATCTAAATATGATAAGAAGTAATTGCAGAGACACCACATAATGATAGCTAAAGATTGTCATCGCTCGAGGAATATCTAAAGGATTCCATACCTTAAAATAAAAATTAGTTGTTATGACAAATTACTGGAGAGACATACCACCTCAACGTCTATTTGAATGGTGAAATGACTGAGAAAAAAAAGTTGCAACTTTGGTCAAGAAAAAGCTAGAGAGAATTTTGTTATTTATGACAAGCCCTAACTATTTAAGACAACATACCAAAAGTTCAAAATAAAAATTTCTAATGTATGTTAAAAAAGCATTTTCTCATTTATGTATAAACGTAAAACCTTAACTATTTAAGACAACATAACAAAAAATCAAAATAACAATTCCAAGATATGCCAATAAAAGAAAAAATAGCCATGGATTATATGTTTTTGCTAAAGCAATTAACCACCAAATATACAAGTACAACATTCATCTATATAAATTAGTCGTATCAAGTATTAGATGATGTTTACATGAACAACCCAAAGAGTAAGGATCATCATTTTGTTTATGGGTAATATATATAAAATCTTCGATAAGCTTACCATGTTTTACTTAATGAATAAATATATGCAATTTCATTTTATTTGTATTAATAACAAAACATTCATACTTAAAAAATGTAGTTAATATAATTAAAAAATAAATGTTAAAAACATTTAAATAGCAATATACTAGAGATTGTAATAGAGATGTAGATACTAAAAACAACTATAGTGTCAGCTACTATTCATACCACATTGACAAAATCAATTTCCACCACTTATCTTTGATTTTGTCTTCCTATAATCTCCCACTCCTCTTGTATCTATCTCTCAACAAAAGTAGTCATCATTTTGTGAGTTATCATCATTTAAGACATACAATCATTTAAATGTCATTAATATTAATTAAAAAAATAATGTGAAAACAGAAAATATATAATATAATAACACATTCAAGCATGAAAGGATAGTTATTCTTATTTTTTAACATAAAGTCTAAGGTCCAGTCCTGGATATTCTAACTCCACAAATTTTAAATGGCATATAGCCGACCATGTTCTTTTTTTCTTTTAAATGGCATATAGTAGACCATGTTCACTTTTAAGAAAAAAAGGATGGAATTTCTGTTACCAGTCCCAAAAATGTACACAATCTCATTGTCCCCGTTCGTGTCAAATCGAGTTATTTTCTCCGCGTGGACCCGCGACATTACCATTATACGGAGGTGGTGACCCTGAAAATCAAAATCAACCTGCATGCACAGTTTACTATCACTTGTAAGTTTTGCAATGCATTAACAATAACCTCAAGAGACGCTCGTATGCAATCCCGCAACCACACTTGTTAAACTTACCTCCTGTACTCGCTCACTGAAATTGAAATTGAATCGAAGTTAACTTAATGTACACCCTTTGAGAACTTGATATGTCTGAGCAGGATTTCTGTTCAATTTACAGGTAATCCCATCATTACAACTGAATTATAATTTTTACACCAAACGACTTTAAAGCACAGCACAGTCGGTGTAAAGCCTCAATTTATGTATATTTAACGTGTGATAAGAAAATTCAGTACATATCTCTTCACAACCTTTACAACAACCAATGTTTCTTAACATTTTACCATATTCCCCACATAAATGTTGAATGTTTAAACTTATAGCTTCAAGTTCCTCGTCACCCGGATCATATCTCACGAAATTTGGGTTCAAGTTCCTCGTCACCGGATCATATCTCACAGTATTTGGGTTCAATTTCATCATCACTGGATCATACCTTAGGGCATTTGGGTTATCTCGGTGTTTTGAACTTAGTTCCTGCGTGAATCAGGGCTTTAGTTCCGACGTGAATCATGGCAAAATAATTGGCAAACCAAAACGCATGAATTAAATTAGAAAGAAAAAGCGATCATGACTCATGTGCTTTTTGCGTTTATACTATTGATTCTAAGAATCGTCTCGGAGCACACGCATATGCTATGAATTAAATATTGTATTAAATTAATCAGTAAATTATTAATTAGTTTAATTGAAGGGACGTAACCCTTCTTAAGAATGCTCAAACCTTATAAAAGGCGAGCTCTTGTAAAACATTAAGCATCTTTTCAATTCAATAATATATATTTTATTCAATATGGATCTCATGTCCTAGATTTTCTGCCGCATTTGGTATCAGAGCCGGATCGGCTCCTAAGCTCCTGCATGCATGCTCACTATTGGATCTACTCCTAGGCCCCTGCACGCACACTCACCTCGTCCCCCATCTCACTCACTATCGGATCTGCTCCTAGGCCCCCACGCAGCTCCCTCCACGCTCTGCCCTCCTCTCTCTGCGTACACGCTCAACCTACAACCATTCCATCCAAACGCCAACATCCACACACCCCGTGTGCACCAGTTCCCACGCCGTTCCACCTGCGTGCACCCTCCCTCACACAGACCTCTCTCTCAACCGGTCTCGTGCTCCCCTAAACCCCCACTCGCGCCACTCCTCATCTCTCTCGGCTCCACTTCCACCTGTGACCTCACTCCAACACGACTTCCATTTCCACGCCCAAGCTCACTTCAGCTCTGCGCCCAAGCTCTTAGACCACCACTCCGCTTGTACCCCCGTGCCATCCTTCTTCCGCCCAGCTCCATCCACGTCCGTGCTCTACCCACCATTCCGCCCTCCCACGACCATCTCTGCACACCCGCTGCTCCATCTCCCTACGCCCTCCTGCTGCACCTTCACTCCACATCGCATTCCATCGTCCACGAAATCCACGTAACCCCCGCACACCATCACGTTCCATAAAACCCTAATTTTAAAAAAAATCAATATTATTTAATTAATATTGATTTTTATTAAAAAAAAAAAATCCTTCATTCAAGTTATAATAATATAATATTTGTTATATTTATTATTTTTCTTTAACCACACAAAAAAGAGTAATTTAACTTTTCCAAAGACATTTTCATTTTTCCACCCCTCGTAAGCAAAAAAAAATTGAGTCCAATTATTCACCACCACACTTAAGAAGCATGACGACGGAGTTGAAAGCTCAAATTGCGAAAATAGAGAAGGATTTCCAAACTTTCAAGGAAATGATCACCAAGAGCCAAGAAGTGCTTAAGAAAGAAATTAAGGATGAATTCATTAGGGTAATGGAGCAAAAAATAGACGACAAGTTCGACATTATGAGTAAGAAACAAAAATGTTAGACCAAAAAGTGACTGAGAGCCAGAAAGGTATCTAGGCGATCTTACAAAAAATGGATGATAAGGAAAAAAATCATAAACAACATGGCTCGGATATGTCGGCTACCCCATCTTCCAATTCTGAGTCACCAGAACGCAACAGGATGAAAGGTACTCAATACCAACCATTCATAATGTACCCGCTGAGAGCAAAAATAGAAATGACGAAATATAACAGAGGAGAAGACCAATGCGTCGCTTGGTTGAATAAAGCAGAAGAGTATTTTGACATATATAACATTACAATGGACGAAGAAAAGGTCAAGTATGCTTCAATGCACCTTGAAGGATATGCCTACAACTGGTATATGTGGTGGAAGGGAGACAACTTCGCATACACTTGGAACTTATTCAAGAATGATTTCTTAAAAAGGTTTCAAGGAATCACAGAAGATGAATTCTTCTCAAAACTTACCAGATTACAACAAAGGGGAAGCGCCGAAGAATTCATGCATCAATGGAAATCCCTCACTACCAGAGTATTTGGGCTATCCGACAAACAACGGTTGGAAACCTACTTGGGAGGACTAAAACCATACATACAAAAACAGTTAAAAATGCATGACATAACGAATGTCAAGGCAGCAAGACGAAAAGCAAAAGCAGCTGAGGCCAAATTTGACAGTTTCCAATCAAATAAAAGGAAGTCATACTCACAAAGAAACATCCAGTCGACTCCAGAGGATGATACAAACAAATACATCCCTCCGCCTAGAAGGGACGATAGGAAGAGCCTCGAGAATCAACGAATGAGGGAAGGAAAATGTCGACGATGTGGAGACAAATGGAATCCTAAACATAGGTGTCGTCCTGAGGACAACTCAAAGAAATTATATACTTGTGAAGCAGAGGAGAATAGTGAATCAGAAGAAGAAGAAGAAGAAGAAGATCCAGAAGATGAAGAGGAGGAAACCGCAAATATGGCAGCCGGGAACGATGAGAACCCCAAAATCTCCCTAGCAGTCATGACAGGCATTAGTCAACCACAGACTCTCAAGTAAAAAGGGCATATAAAAAATGAGAATGTTACAGTGCTAGTAGACACTGGAAGCACTCACAACTTTCTTGATATAAGAGTGGCACGAAAACTCAAGTTGTTCGTACATCCAGCTCCATACATGAAGGTGATGGTTGCAGATGGTAAGAAGATCGAAAAAGTTGGAAAGTGCCACAAGGTGAGACTTCAAACACAAGACTTCGAACTGGAATCAGAACTCTACACCTTACCATTGGGAGTAGACATCGTTTTGGGAGTCCAATGGTTACAAACATTGGGAACATATTCTGCCAATCATCAAAAACATTTCATCAAGTTTAAGTGGCAAGGGCAAAATTTTAAGCTATATGGTTTTCATCCACCAAACACACAAGTAGTTTCATCTCAGCATATGGAAAAACTCATTCGAAAAGGGGCATCAGCATACGTAATACAATGTCATCAACTAGAAGGAAAAGAGGAGGAACCAAATGAGTTCAAAAAGAAAATCCAAAAATTACTCCAGAAACATGAACACATATTTCAAGGCTTACCCATGCAGCTACCACCAGAAAGGAGTATAGAACGCATAATCGAGATTAAACCGGGGTCAAATCGTGTCAAGGTTAAACCATATAGGTATCCCCACCACCACAAAACAGAAATAGAAAGGTTGGTTCAAGATCTACTGAATTGTGGTGTCATCACCAAGAGTAGAAGCCCTTATGGAGCTCCAGTCATACTAGTACGGAAGAAGGATGGATCGTTTAGATTATGTATAGATTATAGAGGATTAAACAAAATAAAAATTAAGAACAAATTTCCAATCCCCTTCATCGATGACATGCTGGATGAACTTCATGACGCAAAATATTTTTCGAAACTCGATTTAAGGTCAGGGTACTATCAAATCAGGGTCAGATTAGAGGATATCACAAAGACTACTTTCCAAACTCATGAAGGACATTATGAATTCAAAGTAATGCCTTTTGGGTTAACTAATGCCCTTGCCACATTCCAGGCAACTATGAATGAACTATTTCAGCCATACCTAAGGAAATTTGTGTTAGTATTCTTCGATGACATCCTTATATATAGCAAGACATGGAAAGAACATTTGACGCATCTAGAAGAAGTTCTATCTCTTCTGAAGGAAAACCAGTTCTATGCAAAAAAGTCAAAATGCACATTTGGGAAGCAAGAAGTGGAGTATCTCAGTCATATAATCTCAAAGGAAGGAGTTAAGGTGGACCCAAAGAAGATCCAGGCGATGAAGGAGTGGCCTGAGCCAAAGAATGTTTCAAAATTGCAAGGATTTTTGGGATTAACAGGTTACTATCGAAGGTTCATCAGGAACTATGCACACGTCACTGCCCCACTAACAAATCTCCTAAAAAGAAATTCTTTTAAATGGTATGATGAAGCAAGTAGATGCTTCGAAACGTTGAAACAAATTATGTCTTCAACTCCCGTTTTGGCAACACCTAATTTTGCAAAACCATTCATAATCGAATGTGATGCTTCAGGGTTTGGGATAGGAGCTGTGCTAATGCAAGAAGGTCATCCAATCGCTTTTGAAAGCAGGAAGTTGAACAAAAGAGAATACCTACAGTCTACATACAACAAGGAAATGCTTGCCAACATGCATGCATTAACTAAATGGCGACAATACCTTTTGGGAAGTAAATTCCTAATCCGAACAGATCATAATAGTCTACAACACTTGTTACAGCAGAAGACATTAACAACCGAACAACAAAAGTTGATAGAGAAAATCTATACCTTCGATATGGAGATCCTACATAAAAGGGGAAAGGACAATGTAGTAGCTGATGCTTTATCAAGGAAAGATGAAGAGATACAAGTCTACGCCATATCCATGGTGATCCCAAAATTTTTGGATGAAATTCGTAAGGAATATGCCAAGAATTCAAAGGTTTTCTCCATAATTAACAACATAAATCAGTATCCGAAGTTTGAATGGAAGAATGATCTCTTATGGTACAAAGGACGTATTTACTTAAGTTCCAATTTCAGTTTTAAGACCAAGGTGCTTAAAGAGTCACATGACTGCCCAGCCGCTGGTCATGTAGGATTTTTTAAAACCTACTATAATGCAAGGCAATCATTCTTTTGGAAGGGTATGTATGCCGACATTCACAAGTATGTTGCAGATTGTGACATTTGTCAGCGGAATAAAACTGAGAATATCTCAAGTCCGGGGTTACTCCATCCGTTACATATTCCAAATAAAAAATGGGAGTAAATTTCAATGGATTTCATTGAAGGTCTACCCATATCAGATGGAAAAGACAAAATACTAGTTGTGGTAGACAGGCTAACCAAATATGCACATTTTGTTGGAGTGAAGAAAACTGATTCAGCAAAAGAAACAGTCGAAGCTTTTTGTAAAAATGTCTACAAATTACATGGTTTTCTGAAGATTATAGTAAGTGATAGGGATGCCAAGTTTAAAGGGAACTTTTGGAGAGAGTTTTGCAAGCAAATTGGAACGTCTCTTAACATGAGCTTAGCTTAACATTCCCAAACAGATGGACAGACAGAATTTGTCAATAAATGCTTAGAAACATACCTCCGTTGTTTTGTAACTGATAAGCAAAATAAATGGTTCCAATGGCTACATCTTGCGGAATGGTGATATAATTCTACTTATCATACATCTGCAAGAATGACACCATTTCAAGCCCTATATGGATATGAACCCCCAAAATGGAAGGATTTCATTACCAACCAAGCAAGGGTAGCATCAGTAAATGACCATTTAGAAGAAAACCAAAAGGTTGTCCAAGTACTTAAGGAGAATTTGAATACTGCCAGGAATAGAATGAGACAACAAGAAGATCGACACCGAATAGAATGAGAATTTGAAGTTGGAGATTGGGTATTTGTAAGACTACAACCCTATAAACAATTATCACTTAAACAAGTTGGAAAAAATAAATTGGCTCCATGTTTTTATGGTCCATATCAAATCAATAAGAAGATTAGTCAGGTGGCATATGCGTTGGAATTTCCAACTACAAGTCGCATTCACAATGTTTTTCATGTTTCGTGTTTGAAAAAGATGATAGGTCAACACCAGAAGGCACAAATAATACTTCCCTTGTTAGATGAAGAAGGAAGAATCATATTCAAGCCATAATCTATCATTGCTACTAAAGAGAAGAGATTAAGAATGCGAGTCATTAAAGAATACCTCATAAAATGGAAAAATCTTCCCGAAGAAGATGCAACATGGGAATCAGAACAATTTCGACAGTTACATCTCTCATTACCATTGCTTTGAGGACAAAGCTCTTTAAAAGGGAGTGGCAATGCTATGAATATTAAATATTGTATTAAATTAATCAGTAAATTATTAATTAGTTTAATTGAAGGGACGTAACCCTTCTTAAGAATGCTCAAACCTTATAAAAGGCGAGCTCTTGTAAAGCATTAAGCATCTTATCAATTCAATAATATATATTTTATTCAATATGGATCTTGTGTCCTAGATTTTCTGCCACAGCATATCAACCAAATATGATGAAGTCGAGGACGCCACATAAAGCGATTGTGATGATGGAGAAGGCACTTTCAAGTCATTCCTACAACCAAGCTGCAATGACAGAACACCATCTACTTCTGTCAATAGAATTTGCATCCTTCCTTGACCCTCCACAAGCCTCTTTTACTCCACCAAACAACTCGTATGATAGGTCAAGCACGCATGAGGCTGCCTCAGAATGGTGTATTAGAGGCTATGTAGAGTTGTTTAATCCACCATCATCATTATTCACATTCATGGATGCTCCAGCTAAAATCAAGATGAAGAAATCCATTCCCAGTGCAAGTATTTTTCCTTCGCTCATTCTGCTTCCTTCCTATCTGATCTCAAGCCTGACACTTCCTTCTCCGCTTTCATTAACCCTCCTCTCTACGATTCTCTGTTTGACGAGTTGGTTTATTTGTGGGGTTTTGTCTCAGATTTTTCGGAACCCATTTGAATCTAACCAAGCAAACCTAACCCAAGTGGGGGTGTAGTGCAATTGGTGAATTAATATTGAGAGGCAATCAATTTCGACTGGCTGGACTGGAATGGAGACAAACGAACTTCAGGGTATCGAGGATGCGACTGAGATAAATGCTTTCTCCCAATAATTAGAGCTTCAATTTCAGGTACATAAGCAATCTCATTCAATTATGTTCAGAGCAGAGTGGTTTTTTATTATTTCGTGAGTTTTGCTTTGTTATCACAAGTCGTAGATGTGCTGAGTGGTGTCTGTGTGCCCAGAATTGTCTTCACTGCGAGTTTTGTGTAAAGTCTGTGATAACTGAGAGACAGAGGAGAATTTCTAATAATTCTTTGATAACCGAGAGACAGAGGATAATTTCTGAGAAGTATGTGATAACATGTATTGAATTGCAGTTTAACTGATTGACTTGTTTTGCTACAACAATGTCTTTCCATTCTCATTATAAGCTCGAAACAATTCCTTCTCCCATTCCATTCCATGTACTCCTTAAAATCCTTGGGATCCAACATTCATTTTCTCAAAAGTATCATATCGTGTCCACAATTTTCGGACCCCTACAATGTTCGGTGGAACGTCGTAAATGATTTTATCAACCAACAACATAGTTCTCCAATGGGCATCACAAATGTCGCTAAGACATAGGCCAGACGGTGCAGTTCCAATGACTTGCCAACTCTTTTGTTGTCGATACCACTGCAAGTATGTCTCTGGAGAGTCAGAATAGATATGAGGGTCCAAGAATATAGATCGTCGATAATATAGAAACTTAACTTTATCGACAGTACGTCAAAATACTTTCAATAGCCGTGTCAATTGGAGATTGAAATTACAATGTATATCCTTTAATAAAATACGAACTTCTATTGACTACCCCTCGTAGACATTACGTTTGGGATATATTGCTAGTGTTGCACCTGTCATTTAATGGAAGCTTCATGTCCAAGGCAATCTATATTTTATCCAAGGTTAGAAGTTAGAGAACATGGAACTTATAAAGGTGATGGATGTATCATCTTTGCGGGAAAGTGGTATGCATGCTAAGAGAAGTTGCAGGATGTTGCAAAATATGAACCAACAACTTATGTGTAAGTAACAAGAATGGTAGGTGATCACCTAGAGAGAGTATCACCTCCCATTATCATTACTTACACATAATTTCTTGGTTTCATTTCTATGAGGGGCAGTCAACGGAAGTTGCTATTTGACCAGTTACCAAGAGAGGATTATAGTTTCTTGCAAAATGAAGTAGGAGTAAAAGAATTTATACTTGGTAGTTTTTGCACTATCTATATGGACAATAAAGTGTAAAAACCTATACTAGAAACATAATGTTTGCTGGAGGAGCCTATTCGGCCAGTTGACTAGGTCCCCCTGACCGACTCAGAAGTAGTTGGCTCAGTTAGTCGTGTCGGTTAGGGAAACTGACTGAGATGTTAATAAACTATAACTGAATAAGTGTATGTATTAACTATACAATAGGCTGGTGAGCCAGGAGAAGAATCTCTATTCTCCACTTGTGTACACCATTGGAATGTTTTGGTAATTAATATACTTGTTTGTTTGGTCCCCATTACTCTACTTTCCTTTCTAATCTCTCATGTATGTATGATTATGTATGATATGTATGCTTATATCTATTATGGTTGATGCACTACTGGTAACTCCTTGTAATTCCTCATATTACAACATTAGTTCTGATTTCGATAGTACTAACTCGGGCCATGAAGTGGTCATACGTACGTAAATGGTGAGTGAGAGAGAAACTAGAGACTGGTGGAATTGGAAGATTGAAAATTATATACAGAACTATGCTAGAAGGAACAAGTTGAAACTTGCACAGGCTCGAGAAAATTTTATCACTAAGTCACATGAATGATCTATAGAATTCGTTCCCCATGAGATAAAGAAATTCCTTGATGTTGTTCATGAGCAAGTTGGAAACCAAGAATGAAATATTTTTAATGCACAATATATATAATGGAGGAAGAATGAACCTATACACGTGGCTTGAAAATATATGCGAATAATTATGTGAATACCAAGTTGTGGAAGGAAGAACTTCAGTTCACCAAGTTCACATTAGGATTTATACTGACTTTCACAAAGGATTTTCTATTCAATACTAAGCTTTATATATAAATTTTTAATTGAAAATGGAATCGGACACATAGTCAACCCATGACCTTCGTTGGGTGTTCATGCCTCGTCAAACTAGAAGCAAAAGAAAAATGTTTGGGACTGCTTTGTCAAAGAGCATGAATGGGAATATATATTTCATTTTATAAAATATGTTTTATTAGTTTTTGTTGAGTCTAGAAGGGCACTACTATGGTGACAAAGCATGGTTTCACACACTAGGTCTTATGGACCCACATGCATTATAGATAGTAAAGATATTTATTTTATCCTCGAGTTAACTAGAAACAAAATATTGGTGTGCATACATACTATAGTTGTGATGGAAAGAAGAAGAGGTGGCACTAGAGTTAGGGAAACAAAATGTCACTATAAACAACTCCCAACCCAGTTTATAATACTAGGTTGAATCCCTTAAATCTAGAAGCTCTTGAAGTTGCATCTATAACTCTTACAGTTTTGAAGTAGTCATGTGATATAGAGCCTTAGAAACATGCTCTATTCTCAGATTAAGTTCAATAGTGAAATATAACTCACATTTAGGTCTTAGTTCGAGCAACTCTTCTAGAATTACATTCGAAAATTCTAGCAATATATGATGTTTTTCTATATCTAATGGACAATTCTTTTTGTTTATAGCCACTACTTCATACATTTGAAAACCTTTCTAAGAGTCCTTTTCAATGTAAGGTTGAAATGTTCATCTTAGAGATATTGCTTTCCTAGTTCCTACTAAAATACTCTTTTTCTCTCAAATTGGATACAAAATTAAGTGTGTTTCCTTTTCATTCTAGAATTGCTTCATGGGTTTCCCACTAATCCATATAAGGATTATATCGAACAATACAGACACTACAAGGAAAACGCACTATAGTGGAGGATTTTGTGTGGGTTTTAGAGTTACAATATTGGACAAAATTCTCAAAAAAACCTCCGCTACAACCTCCACAAGGTACCAGATGTTTTAGCGAAGGTTTTCACAGAAATTTATTATAACTAAAAAAACTCACCGACTAGAGGCTTTTGCGGATGTTTTTATTGGTGCACTTTATTGAAACAAAAACATTGGTGCTAACAATTGTAAACAAACAAGTGAATTTAAAAGAAATAAATGCAATGGTGTCAATGGAAATTTGAAAGCATTATATGTAGCGCTACTTGATAATACATATAGCACTGATGCGCACCAAAATTTTAATCGGAACCGGTGCTTTATAACAATATATGAATTGATGATTTCCATGAAAAATACCATTGGTGCTTAGGAACTATTAAAAAACACCATTGCTTTATAACAATATATGCACAGATTCTTTATACTAAATGTAGCACTGTTGCTTACTAACTATTAAAAAGAATTGATGCTTAATAACTATTACAAAGCAGCGGTGAGATAAGTGAAGGAAAATGCACAGGTAAAGTTGACTGGGACGTTTACTACTGCTATATTTTTAAAATTTGACGGTGTGGTTAATATACAGTAGTACATGGAGGTATAATAATAGAAAAATCACTAGGGAATGCAACAAGTATTATGTTGCAACGAGTCTCTATTATTTTAAACTGGCTAGTGCAGAACTATCTCAAATGCACCGATGCAATATTATCTCAAAAGAATTGGTGTGATTGAAATGATCAGAATCACCATTGATTATTTTCTATTTGGTGAACAATTACTACTGACATCACACTAGAATATCTATATTTTATTCTTATTTTGTTTAATTCATTATTCATCAGAAATTGAAATATATTTTATGGTAGTATTCATTTTAACTTTTAATATTGCATTTGGATATGATGTTTGAATTAATTTGTTATATCATAAATTTTTGCATCTATGTAATATTTAATCATCCAGATATTTAATAAGTGATGTAACATTTCACATGTAATTTCACAACATTGAAGAATTCAATAGAATAAAAAACTTCATTTTGTTATATATCAATAAGAAATCCGTTCTCATACAAAATGGGAGAACATAAACTCCACAATAACCAAATGTTAGCATGCACATAATTGTTACACACATTGATAACCCATTGTCATTCAATTGGGACACTATGTCTAGTACATTATGTAAAATGTTTGATTTTCACATATAATTATTTCAAAATATATCAGTATCTGGAACTAACATCCAAATATATGGATCATCATTCTTAGTTGGAATTGTTGTTAGAGCTTGAGCCACTTGCATGAATTGGTTTATTTGGCCGAATGTTTTTTTATTGCCTCGATTGTTTTCCTCTTCTTTGGTTTCCATCTACAAACATAAAAATAATCTTTAAAGAGTATATCTACATTGATGGGAATAATGAAAATTAAAATAGATAATATACATGATTGTAAATTGAAAATTGACGTACCACAGAAAGAATTGAGTCTTGAATGATACACATTATTTCAGAACCAAATCTCCTGCCTTCTCTCAACAAGTATTCTGTTGGCTCCACTCCATACTTGATTTCCTGCAGCTTTAAACCCCATAACAAATCATAGATTTAATACACAAGATTTGTGTTTCTCTATTAATTATAAAATGAGAGAAGTAAAACAACATAGATACTTACAAATTCCACAATTAAATTTTGATACGCCATCATATCCTCACAACCCTTACTTAACCCACTGCCAATCATTTCTTTTGATGGATCTTCTCTGTATGTTAACACCTAGTTGAAGATATCCAATGATGGTCGATGTAAAAAAAATATATATATAAATATCACAACCAATATGAAACCTTAAGTTGTTATAAGGAAATCACAACTACTCACAAACTTTTCTATCAACCGATATCAACCCTTTTTTCCTTGTGGTCATGTCATATGTGTTGAATGGGTCCCATTTTATTTTCTTTCATGCAACAAAAAAATAAAAAAAATATTTAATATCAAATTAATTAATTAGATGTCCATAATAGAAAATTTTAATGATTTCATAGATTTGAAGCATGTTGTTGTTGAATTCGCTCCTCCTACAATGCAATTATTTCCAAGAATTTTAGTCAACATTCAACACATGTGAATTAGACTGTTTGAGACATGTTAGTGAATATTCTTAAGTATAATATTACTCAAAATTCAAGAAAAAAATCATATTTATTTTTGTTTTATTCACATGATTCATCCCTCTAGTGCAACTTTTCCATCAAGGTTTTACTCTGTTTTGCGCTTAGATTGCAAATAAGTTTATCTATATTCCTCATTTTTTGTCTCTCTGTGTCACATATTAACCAATACATATTAGTTAAATTTACAAATAATTCAAACATTTTAAAATTTAATATAGAAATTACAAAGAACTTTCCTTATTCCCAATTTTGGATGTACTCCCACCATGCTGACTAGAATTGTTGTTCATTGAAATCTTATCATGCATTATCTATCAATAAACAGCATGGAGCTTTAAATAGAGAATCTATTTAGTATATTATAAAAATAAATTAAGTATCTTCAAATTAAAAAAGTAGTGTTCCATTTCTATGCGTTTCAATATACACAACACACCGATGCTTCTCATACTTGAATAGAATGGTGCACCATACTCGAACTCAGTGTTAACCAGAAAAAAAAAATATATATATATATATTCATGTACAAATTTGTCGGCGAATTTTTTATTATAAATCATGGGTAATCAAAACGATGTGCTTTTACAATTAAAGCATTCCTGCGTTAGAACAAGTCGATCAAATATGTAATCATTTTTTAAAATATAAATTAACAAATAACATGCCCAACATTACTGATGCACTATTACTGTAAACACATTGGTGCATTTAAACAACTAGGCCACATTGAAATCGATGTAAGTGTTTTTTTTTTAAATTAAAAAAAAAAAAACTAACAAGGATGATAGGGTTTCAGATTTGACCCAAGAAGTGGTCCCATCGCACCCAAATCCTTATATATAAAACTAGAAACCCATTAAATCTAAGCTCCCTAAAAGAAAAATCTTAACTGTGAAACGATTGAGGGATTTAATCCCTAATGTAAAATTTTGCAATCACATAAAACAAAATGAAGCAACAAGAAAATCTAAATAGGAAAATAAATAAACCATTCATTGTGATCAATAATAATAATTTACATACTTGAAATTTCTAATATGCAAGTTTTGTTTGATTAAACATACCTTACAAATTTCGATCTTCTGAATAATTTGGTTTCTCCACACTCCTCCTCGGTAAATCTCTCTTCCAAAAATCCCCCCTCAAAATTTCAGCAAAATAATGAAATAGTGATTAGTTTTTTTTTTCAATACCTTATAGAAATAGTTTTTTAAATTGAAAGTCTTGCTCCTTTTTTAGTTTATGGGAAAATAATTCCTGTTATTTTTTGTTTTTGTTTTTTCAGACATCAATGCATTAGTTACACAAGAACATTGGTGCATCATAACATGAAACACCAGAAATATATGAATAGCCCAGTGTAGAGAGTTTTTCTTGATGCACTATATTGGTATTCATTAAAAAATAAAAAATAAAAATCATATAATTGTGTTACCTCAGTGCTTCTTTATATACTAAGTGCACTTTGGTCAACAACAGTGAAAACTACATAGATAACTATCCTCTATCAAATATAGCATATATTTTCTTTTCTAGGATTTTTTGCAAATGTTCCAGCAGGGTGTGTATGTGGTTTAGCTACACCGATGCATCCATTTACTTCGGATGCATCGATTTTGTTTTACTATTATAGTGCACTGATTAATTAAAAAGCATTATTAATTCTGATTTAATTAGACAGTGAAGAATCTTTTTATTTTATAATAGTAATAATATTTTTAATAATAGTAATACTTCTTGTTTTTATAATAGTAATACTATAGTGAAGAATATTTTATTTTATAACACTATTTTCATTCATAATGACTACAATATTTAATGACAACAACCATTTCTAGGATATGGAATTTTTCGTGATTCGTACTCCTAATTTCCAATTGAATGACGATCATGGAAGGAGGTATTATTGTGATGAATCAAGTTATAATTTTGGGTTTTGATTGTAGTGAAGGATGGACGCCCCAATTCATACATTTATCCTATGTATTTATTTCCCTCTCCTCTATTATTTCTCTTGGAATCTTACTTACAAAAATAGTCCTCACTTCACAAAGATTGCACACAAAAACTGAGCAGAAATTGAGATAATTCACCAGAGAGAAGAATATCATGTGGAACAAATTTTATTAATATCATACCAAGAATATTTTTGCTGTCCAAATATGTTACAAAGTATGAAATTCATGACGTTCTAGTGGCATTCAAAATCCATGCATTAATTAAAATTACTTTGGAAGATTCACCCAACTAGACATAAGAACTAGTTACAACTCCGATGAAATGGATGTTAACTGATGGTAGGTGAGACAAATGGGTGCATGAGGCATTTAACTAGAAGTAGGTAGGGCAAGGATGTGCATCAATGACTTGCAGGATCAAAATAGAAGAGATGATTCCAAAGAAGGGTGCATAAGGTAGTTGACTGACAATGGTCTTCAGCGATGAAATCAAGAAGAGGGTTTTGGATCCCTAAATTTTAAAATGTCCCTAAAGATTCAGATACTGACTCAACATGTCCTAAAAATCATGGAATAGGGAACATCAGTGGGGGATGATACCAAATATTACAAATCAATGCTCCATTGGTAATCCCAATGATGGAAACTATGCACTAGGGGGTCAACAACTTAGTCTATGCACTAAGGAAAAAAATAATGTTTATGCCTAATGTCTATATGGGTTATATATCGCAACACCCCCCCTTAAGCCCAAATTATGTCAAGGAAATCAAAATAGGGCCCTGGTAACAAAGACCAAAGGTCACTCTTTACAAAAAGCTTTATTTACCCAAATTAACTGAGGAAAGAGGGAAAGCCCAGTGGAAACAAGCCCCACCCTCAAAATGGACATGAAAGAATATCTAAGTTGTATTCACCATGGAATCACTCACCCCAAGGAGTGATCTAAAATTATTGAACTTCTTTTCTATAAAATTCTTGTTGAATATGCTTGCATCATGCCCTTTTATAGAAGGAATGTACTATAGTGAAATGATGTGATCATTCACCAAACCTATGATGTAGTGCATGTGGATAAAAATATGATTGGTTCTTTGCCTCTAAACTATATATATTGAGATATTGATAGAGATCTGATTGTCACAAAAGATGACAGTAGGAGCACTACAACAAAACCCAAACTCAAACAAAATGGATTGCAACCAAGTGGAAGGTTTGGCTACATTGACAACACCTCTATAATCATATTTAGCAGATGATAAATAAATGGCTAACTGCTTCTTTCTTGAACAACATATATTACCAGAACCAATCATGAAAACATAACCAGAAGTTGACGTTCGATCTGAGCTATCACTTTCCCAATCAGAACCAGTGTACCCAACACGATCTAGTGGAGATTCAGCTGCATAATGAATTCCAAAATTGTTTGTCCCTTGCACATAGTGAATGATTCTCTTTTCTTCTTTCCAATGGAGATCATGGGGATCCTACATGTATATGGAAACAACACTTACTACATAGGAGATGTCAAGGAGAGTATGTGTGAGAAACAAAAGACTCCCAATCAATTTGCTATACAATATATTGTTCACCAAGGAGAAGAACCACCATCCTCAAGACTGACACCAGGGAGGAAGGGGAATATTGTTGAATTACAATCTGACATATGAAACTTGTTAAGCAAATATGATGCATACTTGGATTGCGATACTTTGATATGTGAAGTAGACTATGCTATCTCAAGTACAAGAAATTGCTTCAACAAACCCAAATCAATCATGGAAAATGAACTATGCAAAGTAGACTTAATGGAAGCAATACCTGCAGGTGAAGTCCATGTGATCAAGAGATCAAATACATACAAGACAGTGAGAAAAACATAATCAACATCATTATTCATGTACACATTCGGATCTGATTTACATCTTTGGAAGTCTTGTGAAAGAAGGAAAGAATCCATCTTAGCATAGCAGGCTCAAGGATCTTACTTGATCCCATAAAGAGACTTCCTAAGTACTCACACAAGTGAAGGAGCATGAGTGTATCCTTCTAGATGCTACATATATATATATATATATCTTCCTCAATATCTCCATGGAGGAAGGTTCTCTTGATATCCATATGGTGCACCTCCTAGTGCTTGGATGTAGCAATGGCCAAAACCAATCTAATAGATTTCATATTGGCTACACGAGCGAATGTCTCTATGTAATCAAGCCCTTGGGATTGAGAGAAGAATTTTTCCACCAACCAAGACTTGTACTTACATGTGACCCCATCTGAAGCCATCCTCTTTTGATATACTCGCTTTCATTTTACAACCTTTCTTCTAGGAGGAAGTGAAACTAGCTGCCAACTATCATTGTTTTGAAGATATTGGTACTATTTATCCATTGCAGCTTTCCATCTTGGATATTGGGAGGCATCATAATTATTTTTGTATTAGATCCAATCATCATGAAATACATCTAATGGATAAGTGGATTGGTAGCAGAGAGTGCAAAGCTTGTACGTTGAAACTATGATCTTGTTCTTCTTATATCATGTGGATCATCAACAAATCTACTAGTTTCTTCAATGGTAATCTTAACCCATTTATGCCTTGAAGATGGATGTATTGGATCAACTAGATCTGGATCTGGATTATTATGTTCATCTTCATCATCAAAAACAAAATATTTTCTATCATATGAGGAGGCTTCAGTTTCTTGATCATATTCAAGGCTTTGAGGATGTAAGGCCTTTATTTTCTCTAGCGGAATCCTGGCCCAAGCTTTGGAGACAAACATTCAAAAGTGAGGAAAATCATGTCTGCACCCATTTCAAGCTTCGAATGGAGTTATTCCTTTCAAATAATTTTGAGGAACTCGGTTCTGGATGTATGCAACATAGTTAATGGCCTATACCCACATCTTAAGAGAGAGTTGCTTTGAATCAAGCATATGTGTGGCCATCTCTTTTAGAGATATGTTCTTCGCTCTGCAACATCGTTTAGTTTTGGTGTGTAGGAAGAAATGTGTTGTATTTGGATGCCTACATTAGCACAAAGTTGTTGCAAATCGATTTTCACATACTGCCCTCCATTTTCAGTATGAAGCACCTTAATCATATTTCCAAAAATATTTTGAACAAAAGCTTTAAAATCTTTAAAAATATCCTACACTTATAACTTGAACTTGAGTAAATAGACCCAACAATATCCTAAATAATCATCTATGAATGTTAAGACATATATAATTACTCAAATAAGGGTTAGGAAGGGGTCCAATGATGTCACTGTCAATGAATACGGGAGTTAAGGAGGCTCTACATGCTTTTCCTTTCTCAAACTTGTGCTCTAGATGTTTTCCAAGCATGCAACCTTGATAGATGCCATTTGAGAATTTTATATATGGAAGGCCATAAACCATACACTACTTGTGCAATTATTGCAGATATTTGAAGTTGAGGTGACTAAACCTCTCATGCCATAGCCTACCGGCTTCATTGGCATGTGTTAGGAGCACATTTGATGTTGAATAGGGAAGAAAATGGTTGAACTCAGAGATCCCCAAATCATGAAGTGTAGAACCAATTGCAATGACTTTTCCAGTAGAAATATTAGAAATTTCTACATCATCAGGAGTGAACACAACCTTCTTTGGAAATTATATGTGATTCATTTGAAATACTGACAGAAGATTCAAAGCGAATGAAGGAACATGCAGAACATTCATGAAGCTCCCATAATAAAGATTGATTCTTCCTTTACCTTTGGATGGAATTTAAGAATCATCACCCATGAGAATTGAAGGACCACCAATGGGATTAAATGTAGAGAAGGAGTCCCCGGACGCCCAAGAGTCAATGATGAAAGAAGGAGACTTTGAAAAATCATCCAGAAATGCATGTCATCTCTCTTTATCATCATATCTAGATCTAACTTCTTTCCTCGCTCCTTTAGGAAGAGCAATGTTGTTTCTCTCTAAAAGTTGCGCCATGATATAAATGGTCCTCTTCATGCATGAGCTTTCAGGGTGGAAAACCCTACTTTAATCTTCTGCTAGTCCTTCCTTGAATTCCAAGGTCCTTTAGATGGATTTGTCTTCTTCTTCTGCCTCTAATATGACTTCCTCTTGTCTTTAGCATTCTTATTTCCTTTGAAATTATTGGATTCTTGAGAAGAAAGTACTTGGTCCTTGGATGGTTTGATGACTCCCATATCAAACAATTTGTCTTGCTCCTTTGTGAGAGACTCCATGAATGCGCTCAGGGTGGGAATATTCCAATTTGGAAATGCCAATTCAACAGTATGGATGGTAGATACAAATACAGAGTACTCAGAGCCCAACTTTGAGAGGATGTACATAATGAGCTTATCATCCTTCTTCTCTATGCCACACTGCTTGAGCTTGTTTCTTGGGATTTCTCCCAAGCTAGTGCTAAATAACACCTGCTAACTTGTAATAGCAGTCTCAATGTAAAAGTAAAAACAAATGTAAATAATAGTAAATCTGATCTAGCATGTGCAAAGAAATAAAAACTAGATTTAAGAACAATAAACAATGAGATCTATGAGATAAACAAGAAATTAAAAATTTGATCTTTTGTATTACCTCAAATGGTGAGGATGGTGATGTTGAGTAGCACCAAGGTTGAGATGCTCCAATGGTCCAATGGTCTCTTCTTCTCCAATGCTCTAATGGGGATCTTCAAACTCAAAAGCGAGGCTAGGGCTCTCAAGAGTGAATTTGGTAGCATAAGGATAGGATGAATGTGGATGAATAGTGAGGAGCCCCTATCACCTTTTTATAGTTTTTTGGTGATGGGAAATACCATTATGGTTTAAGGAAACCAATGGTATTGACCAAAATGGTTTAGGTCTCTTTTTTCCTCTTTTTCTTTTTTTGAATATTATTCCCTTTTAATTGATTTTTGGGAATTTTGGACCCTTTTTTAGGGTTTTTTGTGTTTTTGAGGAAAAATACATATTTTGAGGGGGAAAAGGTGTATTATGGTCTTTTTGGTGACCTTTTGAAGGTTTTAGAGGCTCAAATGGTGGAAAAAGTGGACAAATCGGTCATGTGAATAAGGGAATGAGCTAGTGAGCACTTTTTGGGTGTTAACAAATTGCCCCTTAATGTGTGAGGGCAGGAGCTCATCATATGGTCAATAGACATCATAGTTCTTTTGTCTTTTTTCTGGGGTTTGGAGAAGAGAAGAGACCAATTGGAGAATGGAACAACGGTCCCTTAGAAGCTGCAAAAAAATAAAAAACACATGGCCTCAAAATGAATGAGGAATAATCTATGATAATGGACGAGGCGGGCATACCCATGCTCATATCAAGACATATACATAACAATTAGGCCCAAGAAGGGGGACCTAAATAATACATAAAAATATGTGGGTACATCATAATGGTCCAGAGGGGAAACAATGCTGGGACGTACTTATGGTCATACCATGACTGATCTCAATAACTGATACACTAGAAAAGAGCAACAACCATTCTAAATAATGTTTCAGAAGGGTTAATGAAATGCTAGAGCTGAAGGTGTCCAACATCTGTAGGGACTCAATGAATATGAGCCAACTTCTGAGGGAGTATATGTAACTGTATACTCAAGGGAGAATAAAACTGGGGTACTTCCGAATACTGTCGCCATGCGTAGCCCAGATATCTATAGGAATATGTAATTGGTTGTTTTGTCGATTGGACTCATAAATGTGGTAGAGTAAGGTGATATCTAGGGTCTTCAACAAATAACTGAAAGGACCAATACCCTATATGAGTCTCAATGATGGGATCAAGGTGTTGACGTCGAGCATGTGAGAAACAATCATTTGGAGAGGCACTGAGACTCCTTTCAAAATGATTCGTAGGAACTCATCACTAATGGTGATGAGTCCAAGGCACAGGGACCTCTAGGTCTATCCTCTGGAATAGATTTGGTTGGTGTCGACAGAGGGAGACCGACAACTGTCAAGGCAATGATGTTTCCTTGATAGGAGCGTGAGGTGTACAACTGAAGTGTGATAGTACTAATGGTAGGACTAACATACTGTCGGGATGGGGTATAATTGGGGTCATAGAGTGGGTGGACTCAAACTTCCTTTGTTCATAGCATGATGGCTTGATTGACCTAGCAGCATATGAAACTGACGTTTAGGTGTGGGGATCATAGTTTAAGGGATCAGGGGTATGTATTGCAGACTGGAGTGACTCTGGGGGACAAGATGATGGATGTTATTGGGAGACTCTTAGGGTGACATACTGTAGAATAATTTGAACAAAGGTGACCATAATGGGGAAGCTGCCATATGAGTAGACATGATCTGTTGTGGCGCCGAAAAGCACAGTTGGGTCCTTATTCATGGTTTTAATGAACTCCAAGAAGGGATAAAAGTGTGCTCTGAAATGGTACTGCCCTATGGATTTATGCGAGCCTAGGACTATTCATGCTCGTGAGTGCTTTCATTTTTAAGGAGTCTGAAAACGATAAGAAGACTCTGAATTGGTGGAGGAGTACCGTCCTGTTGATTTGCATGAGCCCAAGACAGTGATTGCTCGTGGTTGCTTTCAATTGTAGAGAGTTTGAAAGCAGTAAGTAGACTCCATTGGTGTTCTTTTTTGTATGTTAGTCTCCAAGGCCCGAAAAAGCATAAAATGATGCAAATGGAGAACTCTTCTAGCCGATGTGACTAGAGTATTCTTTTTTTGTAATTAGTCTAAAGGTCAGGAAAAGGGGTAAACTTATACCAGGTAGACGCCCTTTCAGATACTTTTAGCAAGCATGAAAGGAAGCAAGATTGCTCGGCGATCTTTTCATTGTTTTAGGAGTCAGAAAAGAGATTAACAGAAACTCCCTAAGTGCCTTTTTCGTAAAAGCGTTGCTCGACCTGAAAAAGGGATAAAATTATACCAAACAAGAAGATATTAGTGAGAGTGAGAAGTGATCTCAAGCATCATCACGAGCACGGAAAATTGAATCCGGTGATATAACAATCGTAAAAAACGAACAATGACCGATGTGGCACACAAACTGAGGCGACGAGTGTGTGTGAAAAAATGTCCAAAAGAATCTGGTGGTGAGAGAGAGAAATGATCTCAAGAATCATCACGAGCGCGGAAAAATGAATCTGACATTATTAAACTCCTCCAAAATGGACAATGACCGATGTGGCATGCAAAACGAGGCAATGAGGGGCATGTGAAAAAATGCCCGAAACGGGACCTTGTGGAATCGAGAAAAGGAGTGGACTATCGTGAAGTTCTCGCCGCGCTGATTTTAACAGTTTGAAAAATGGACGTCATATGATGCCGAAATGGTTGATTGAAAATTGGTCAAATTTCTATAAATAGCAAGTGGACCCAATTTGACATATGTCATTTTCACAGTTGAGTTTTATAGAGTAATTTGATTTAGTCAGAGCATTTTCTTCATTTGTGGGAGATTCAACTGTCAGTTTTTTATTCCGCGAAGTTTAGGTAAGCCCACTTGTCTTAGTCTTTCAATTTATTTTCTTTCTGGGGGGTTTCAGAAGTGGCGGATACTCCATGTTGGCTTTCCAACGCAGAATATCGTGGGTTTTGAGGCTTTTCACGCGATTCACATCGAGGTTGTGGGATTCACAGCTGTGATGTGCATCGCGGTTATGGGTGCTTACAACCGCAATGTGCATTGCGACTATGGGTGCTTATAGCCGCCATGTGCATCACGATTGTGGGTGCTTATAGCCACGGTGTGCATCGCGGCTGTGGGTGCTTATAGCCACAATGTGCATCGCGGCTGTGGGTGCTTATAGCCACGATGTGGATCGCTGGCTTTGGAAAAAAAATTATTTGTATTTTTTCTAAAAATTTTCGTGTTTGGTTTGGGAGGATGCTCAAGCGGCCGCAAGCAGCGTGGAGGGAGAGAGAGATCGATGAGGAGTTGATGGAGACTATTCAGGTGAGCCCACATGTGTGGGTGATGTTGGATTTGGGTGGACTACTGAAGTTTGCACAGATTCCTCTTATGCATTCGGTTAGAGACTTGTTGAACAGGTTGATTGATTTCTGGGACCTAGAGGAGCTAGATTTTATGGTGCAAGGTGGACGACTAGATCTCACCTTGACTGATGTGTATTTCCTTACTGGATTGTCCCATTGGGGTGAGATAGGGGACACCCAGGCCAGGATTCTGGCCTGTATGCAGAATAGCGCACTGATTGTCTCAAATCTGTGAGAGTCGGAGATGCAGGCAGTGGCGGCTTGTGTTTTGCAGGTGCTTGGTGCACAGTCACCCCACCATTTGTTAGGGGGGCAGATGATGATGGTTCATCGTGTCATGACTGGAACTTAGTTTTCTTGGGGTTAGATGTTCCTTGCTTGTGTTCGGTGAGAGCTGAGCAAGGTGAGGTGTGAGGGAGGAGAGTTCAGTTATGCCTCTTTCCTGTGTTACTTCTTTTTTGAGTGGGTACCTACCTTGAGGCCACGTGTTCCGGTTCAGGATGGTCTGAGGAGTGAATCACGGATGGTGCGGTTTGGGGAGATGATGCCCTGGGGTGGTGGTGGTATTCGCCAGTTCTTCACGATGGAGATGTACGAACAGTGGGTGCAGATGCTAGTCATGATTAACGACTATCTGTACTAGGGTATGGACTTCCAGGGAGACATTGAGATGCCTCGAGCTCAAGGACAGGCTTGGGGGTTGGATGGTACATCTTTTTTTTGTTGTTCTATCGTATCATGTTTGTATGGTTTGTTGATTTATGATAGTTAGAGATGTTTATATGATATTGACGTATTTTAGTTTGGGTTATTGCAGATGTGCATCTGCTGCCGCCACCGGATCATCAAGGTCGTAGGGGACAGATGGTGGTGGTGGTACCTCCACCGGTAGTGGCACCTCAGAGGATGTATGCCATAGAGGATGTATGTCATACCTTAGAGGCGTTGTTGGATGATGTACCAGATGATGGTTGGAGAGACCTAGATCAGTGTGTGTTGGCCCGTTGTTACGATGCTCCGTGTGAGTGGAGATCGATTATGTGGAGGGTAGCTGTGTTGGTAGCTGAGAGGAGAGCTCGGGATCAGTATGATCTGAAGGAGGTGGCTGACTGTGATGATGAGGACTAGGTTATCTTGTGCTTGCCCCCAAATTCTGATGAGCATATGGGAATGCTTTTTGTTGATACACATTTTGTATGGATGGTGTACTTTTTGTATATTTGGGTGTTGAGGGAACCCTTGACATTGTGACTCTATGATATATATATATATATAAATATATATATGCATATGTATGCATTTTTTATTATACATTCATGTATGCACGTGGATGCAATTGTATGTGTTTTGTTTGCCCATGGAGGCACCTTCTATGCACGTGGATGCAATACTGTTTTGTCTTTTGTATGCCCATGGAGGCACATGTTATGCACGTGGATGCAATACTATGATGGTTTACTTAGTTTGTTTATTTTATTTTTTGATGCCTATGTGATGCATGTTGTGATGTCCTACATGTTTTGGTTGACGTGCCAATCTAGAATGTTGTTAGCCATTTGGTCTACTACACTGTTTAGATTTCTTGGGACATGAGTGAATGAAATGGATTCAAAGTGTTGAATCATTTCTTTAGTGCGCAAGTATTTTCTAAATAGATAGGGATCGCATACCTGGTAATAGTTGTTGAGCTAGAAAACAAGGAGCTGGGAGTCCAGGAAGATTCTAAGGTGACTTATGCCCATCTGGAGAGCAATGACCAATACACCGGTCATGGCGTCGTACTCAGCTTGATTATTTGTGGCGGCACCTATGCACTCTCTGTCGAGGTGGATCAACTTGTGTGAAGGGGAATAAAGTACCCAAGCTGTAGAGGAGAGATTTGGAGACCAGCGACTTGCACCGTCGGCAAAGCCGATATGGTAGAGTGGAACGGGATCCATCTGTGTTCATGCAAAAAAAAATGAAAATGTAAGGCTTTGAAAGTTTACAGTGAAAAAATGAATTAAAAACTGTACAATATGGACTGTGGTGTCCAGAATATTTTTATGGATAGAATCGTTTGAGATACAACCCATTACGGGGGTTGCGCATGGGGTTTCCTTCTGAGTCAGTCAAAATGTATGCCCCATGTCCAAGGTAAGTGTGTATGATGTATGGGCCTTGCCACATGGATTCAAATTTTCCTTTGCCCGTTTTGTCATGGGCTTGGTCGTAAACAAGTACAAGGTCTCCTTCACTAAATTCTCGTGGGTGAACGCGTTTATTGTAATGGAGTTTTGATCTGTTCTTTGCGGCTTCGATTGTTTGGAGAGCTGCACGGCGATCTTCCTTGGCCTACTCTAAAAGAAGTAAGCATTCTTCAATTGGTGAAGTATCCGGGCGGAGTTATATGAAAATTTGTAATGTCAGGATATGACACTCAATGCGGAGGATGAATTCCACGCTGTGAACAAAATGGAAAGGGTTGAATCTGGTGGCGGTTTTGGTGGACGTGCGGTAATCCCATAATGAGGGAAAAAGCATATGATGCCAATTGGATTTATGTCTGTCGACAATGCGTTGGAGGATGGTTTTCAAAATTTTGTTAATAGCTTCGACTTGGCCGTTCCCTTCGGGGTAGTAGGCGGAGGAGAAATGATGTTCAAACTTAAGGAGTGTTGACAATTCTCACCAAATGGAGTCCTTAAAGTGAGAACCATGGTCTGAGACAAGTTTCTTAGGTACTCCGAAACAAACAATAACATGGTTGAGGAAAAAACGGGCTCCAATCGGCTTTGCAGTTGTAACTAGGCATGGATTCTGCCCATTTGGTAAAGTAATTGATGGCCATAATGATGTGTTTATGGCTGCCAGCTGATGCAGGGTTGAAATCCATTAAGTCGATGGCCCATTTTCAAAATGGTCCAACGGTGACGACTGGATGAAGTGGGGCAGGGGGGGTTCTTGCCTTGGGGGTAAAGAGCTGGCAATTTTGGAAATGTTTGACTACTATGATACATTCAGTGAATAATGACGGCCAAAAATAACCTACGCGGATTACCTTTTGGGCGGTGACCATTCCAGAGAAATGGCTTCCGTAGGCACCACTATGACAGTCATTAAGGACTTGTTCTGCTTCTTCTCGGGAAAGGCAACATCGTAGGATTGTGTCGACGCCATGCCGATAGAGGACATTACCTAAGAGGAGATAATGGGGGGCATGATGATGAATGCGACATCATCCATCACGGTCGATATTGGGTCGAAACTTTTTTGTGCGGAGGTATACCAAAATGTCATCGTACCAAGGGTCGTCAGACAAGATGATGAATAAATGTTCATCAATTAGATCAATATGGATAGCTGGTGATGATAATGAGGATGGTAGGTCTATAATGAGTTGAGCGAGTGCTAGGGCTTTGGTGCTCTTTGGGGTCTTAAAAGTCAAGACATATTCTTGTAAGATAATCACCCATTTAGCTATGTGGCTTGGCAAAAGGCAACGTGTCAAGAGATAGACCATGGGGCTGGAATTTGCGACAACTGTGGTATGGTTGAGGAGAATGTAATGGTGCAATTTTTGTACCGAAAAGACGACGACGAGGGCCATCTTCTCTTCATGTGGGTAGCGTAGTGGTGGGCCTAATAAGTTTTGGCTTACATAGTAGATGACATGCTCTTGACGAGCATTTCTACCCTATAGCCAGGAAACTAGAGCTATCAACTTGGTTGGGGTGACAGGTAAGTGTATTGATGCTGTTACAGAGGCATTTACAAAAGAAATAGATTGTATATTTAGGGAACACACCTGTTAACCGAAGTCTGATCCTAGCCTTGACTCGATCCCGTTTTCAGCTTCCAAATCTGCTCTTCCTTCAGCAAACCTGCAACAACAATACCTTTCTCAAAACATTTTGGGCAATATATAAAGCTTGACATAAAAAAAAGCAATGTTTAATATTCAGCATTGACCAAAATAAATCCAACTTAAAATGCCATTTCATAACACATTCAAATTGGAACAAGAAAAATACTTCAACCTTTATTTGTCAAAAGTAGAATGAAGTACAAGTATACCTGACAATGAAGCAGGCTCCTGCAACTAGATTCTGGGCTCTGGCTCTGCTCTGGCTTGGCTATCTTCAACATCAACTTCTCCAATGTCTTAAAGTTTCTCCATTAATTCATCATCTAGCTTTTCTAGCAATAATTTCTCTTCATAATTTCTCTCACCTTGCTCCTTTAACCTTCTTAGTATTTATAGGTTTGAAGAAGCAGTTTAGGTCGATGGAGGAAGTTGGGGAAATTAAGAAACTACCATCAACTAATCCTCCTCGATGAATTAATATATTTTTTAATCATCTTTTTTAAGATGTATGCGACTATTACTCAGTGGAGTAGCGTATAGGGCGCTACCCTGTTGTTTAACAACTAGCGCTCATTCAGTTTTAAATGTCAAGCGCTACTTTGATAAGAAGGAGTAGCGTATACATTGATATGGGTGCTACTATTATACACTGGAGCCGCGTATGGGCGCTAGTCTCTTTAAGTGGAGTAGCGCTCATATCTCAAAATGATATTTTTTGTGTTTTTCCAGTAATGTCAGGAAATGGAATGAGTTGTCATATAATCCAAGGTCAACATGCTCCTCCATCCAGGTTGTCCTTTTGTGTGATCAGCAGCTCAGGGTGATAACGGATGGAGAGGTGCAATTTTGACCTATAACAGATGCCCCCTAATGTGTGAGGTCAGAGGGAAATGATGGTCAAAATACATTATAATCCAAAGCCAGAGGACGAGCACAGAACTGCAAGAAACAAGTCACAAGGAACCTGCAACAAAGATCAAGGTCAGCGAGCAATTACATTTTTGACATCTTATAGATGTGTAGTGTGATATAACATGATCTCCGATACATAACAAGAAGATGTATATAAAGCATGGCCACTTGAAATACAAGCGTGGATCCATGTCAAAATGAGAGATCATAGCCATAACAACAAACTGGATCTATGTCTCATGGAGAGCCGAATATAAGTGAGGCTCAGTCTTGCGCAACTTGGGTGATAACAAAATGAGATAATGTCATCAGAATCCCAAGGTCTTCATCCCACAACAACCCTAGGTACAAACCCTAACCATGTGAATAGATGAGCTGATAGTCGAACATGGAGGGCATCGTTTGATTACTGGTCATTGATGTATACCGTTAACAAACGCGAGGACTTCCACCGATAATGATGATGGAGTCCAAGGTACCAAGTACGATTCGCCAAATGTGAATAGATGGAATTGGAGTCGAACACTTGGGAATCCTGTCGAAGAAGAGACATTGATGTATTCTCATCATTCAACAGCGAGGAAAATTGCCACTGGTGACTGCAATCTCCAAGGTACTAACCGAAACTCTAAACTTCAATCCCAGAATAATGATTTGGTGTCGATGGGAAGAATTCCGTTGGAAGGGAGGCCTTAAGGCATCCTCCATCATCCAACTCGAGGAACACTCAACTGGTAAGAGCTGATATGGAATAATATGTAACAAGACTGACACTAGGAAGGCCGACACATGAGGTCAAGGTAAACTGCAGAATGGTCGACACAGGGTATATCCTTGAACATTGAGCACGACACAAAGTGACTCAAGTAGTTTCTTACATAATAGGGTAAATAAGTCTTAAATGTAAGAGACATTAACAGACCCTCCATATGGTTGGAAGAATAACCAACCGGGGGAGTAAATAACTCGGAGGAAAGGTTCACCCTGAGGCCAAAAACTAAACCCAACCGACAAGATAGATTCAAGTAGGTGCTGTGTTCAAGGATAGAACTTGACTGAAACTGTCTTTGACAATGGAGATATGATATGTTTTTCCCGTTCCTTATTCTTTTTAGATAAAAGAATACCCTTCTTGTGGATTTAATGAGTCCAAGAAAGAATGAAAACTCAACAGGTCCAACCATGTAAATAATTTAACGAGCCCATGGGAGGAAGACTCAGTACCTTCTTCATAATTTAGAGAGTTCGAAGAAGAGATAGAAGATTACTCTATATGTACTGATCTCTGGATTTTAATATCGAGCCGAGATCTGTTCTTGCTCGCCGGTGTTTTCAATTTTAAGGAGTCTATAAAACTTAAACAATAACTCCATATATTTGCTTGTGGATTTTAGTATCGAGCCCAAGCAGATTAATGCTCGCCGGTGTTTTCCTGTTTATAGAGTCTGAAAAACTTAAACAATCCTCTTTTCACCTATCCGTGGATTTTATATCGAGCCCGGATTGGTCTGTGCTCGGCAGTGTTTTCTTGTTTATAGAGTTGAAAAACTTAAACAGTCCTCTACTTACCCTCTCGTGGATTTCACATCGAGCCCGAGTAGGTGAATGCTCGCTTGGTATTTTCATGTTTAGAGAGTCTGAAAACCCTAAAGGGAGACTCCAAAAAGGTCCTTTTTCGTACAGTTAGTCTCCTCCCCCGAAAAAGTATAAAACAATGAAAGGAGAACTCTTCTAGCGCATACAGGAGTATACCTAGAGTATACCTTTTCCGTAGTTAATCCACTGAGGCCCGGAAAAGGGATAATTCTATACCTGAGTGGATGAGCCTTCAGATACTTTAACGAGCTCGAAAAGGACAAGTTTGCTTGGCAATCTTGTTTAGGTTTAAATAGTCCAAACAAGAGCTTAAAATGACTTAAAGGTTAGCTTCTGGGATCGTAGTTTCATGCCCTGCCAAAACTAGGTCTTCAACAAAATATTAGTCGATGCAACAAAAATCTCGAATGATATATGGATTTGGAATATTTAGCTAACTGACAAGGTCTATCATCAAGAAAATTGAGCTTAGGAAACGAATCCAACAACAATTAAGTGAAAATTGAACTTGGATCAATGTTATACCTTATTTTGTGTTTCAATTGATTAATTAGGGTTTTTGAAAGTTTTTGAAACTATGGAAAATTAAAAATTATAGGTAAAAATCAAAATCCAATTTTATATATAATTTTATTGTTAAAAAATCAATTTTCAATTTGTGTTGTAGGGCAAAAATTGGGGCAACTTTTGCAAATTTCCAATCTCCACTGCGATCAAACCGGGCATCCAACCACCAAACTTCTTCCACCAAGTAAGTAGAAATTAACCTATCTTGCATTTCAATGGTTTATTTTTAAATTTTTGAGCAAAAATGGCCTACAACGCGATGCTCATAAGGTTTTATGCGCGGGCGCTACTGTGTGAACACAAGAGTAGCGTACAAACTCGATGGGCGCTACCGTGGTCACACAGAGTAGCGCCTACACGCTACTGTGTAATATACACAGTAGCGTACCTACTTGCAAAGCCACTTTCAAGCACCGAGACTCAAAATTTTTGGGGTTTTTGTGCAGGATGGTCTTACAATGGAGGGAAAGGGAGCATGAAGACAGGGATAGGCTAGCCATGCAAGACCCGGCTACCCTCCATGTGCTCCGAAGATGCGGTTTGTTGAAATTTTATCGAACCGTAAACATGCGGGCACTAAACAAGCTATTTCAGAGATTGATTCAGTATTGGGATGTCGATACTAATACCTTCATCATCCATGGGCAAACTCTTGAGCTTACCGTTGAGGACATATACTTTATTACTGGTCTCTCAAGGAGAGGAGACGTAATCAATCTCAAAGGGACTTCTCGTTTGGGTGCACGATCAGTGCAAGAATATGTAAATACATACTGTGTTGCCGGAGCAGAAAAATCGGGAATCCAAGTCCTGATTTCAACTATTGATGGTCTCCCTCTGAAAGTGATAGTGAGCATGATTAACCAGGTAAGCGGTAGTGCATCACAACACTTAGCTTCCAGGCATGCAATGCATATTGGTGTACAGTGCTTGCACGGCCATGTTTATGATTGGAGTACTAGCTTGTTGGCAAAAATGAAGTATCAATTGACAAGTTGCAAATCCGCCAGTATGAAGAATTTTGGGTACGGAAGTATCTTGTGTACTTTCTTCTTCGAGAGGATGCCTGCTATTAGTTTGGGGAAGCCTCTACCACAGGTTAACCCTCGTGAGCCCAGACTAGGCCGTTGGGGTGACATTTTTCTCCTCCAAGGTGGTGGGGAAAGTCACTATTGTTACCATACAGATGACTTCTGGGGGTGGTGGGAGAGGCAGGTTCCCGCTTTTGAGCAGTTTCCCTATGCTGGATTGGATTTCCGTCACGATCCAGAGCTGGTGCTTCCGCCAAGTGGAGCCTGTGGAGATATTGGTATGTTTAATTTTGAGAATTTATTTAATTTTTTCAAACTTTTCAAGTATTTGATTTTATGAATGAGTTTCGAAGTTCTAATCAAGTGTCATATGCAGATGTTGGGCCTGTTCATCCTGAGGGCCATCCTACCATCTATGTGAGGCCAGCTGATATTTCCGCGGCGGATGCTATATTGGGAACCCTGGAGAGGAAAATGAGTCGGTTGACTCATGAGATTCCTGCATGCCGCATGGACCAGATACCTATTGACATGCAGGAAGATGTTGTTGGGGTGCCCCCAGCATGGCTTAGGTTGCTGCGGAGGGTTGCTAGACTAGTGATATGCTATCGCAATGCGGTAGATGATGAGGAGGTCCCTCCTTCTCCATAGGAGAAGAAAACATTCTATGTATATATTTGAGGCTACTATGCCCAGCTTTTGTACTTTTATGACTTGACTTGAGAGACTCATGACTCAAAACTCATATTTTTTGATACGGTACCAGTTATATACAGTATCAGTTATTTACATGTGTATGCATTTTTAAATTTTATGTGTGTAATGTTGTTTATAATGTATGATGCAAATGCCAGTCTAACACATAGTTTGCTAATGAATCAGCTAAAGTGTTTAAATTTCTTGGAATGTGTTCATATCGAATAGAATGAAATTGTCTTTCCAATAGTCTAACTCGTAGAAACTGACGTAGCAATCCTGGATCCCTAATCTGATAGACACCTGTTAACTGAAATACAATTAATTGTGAGTCAAGCCTTACCTCCAGGTACGAAATGCCATGACTGAGAGCATCTCGGAGAAGTTCTATAACTGCACTATATTCAGCCACATTATTCGTGGTAGGTCCCAAACAAACCCCCCCCCGAAGAAACAAGTTGGTCAGCGGGTGAGTAAATGACCCAAGCTGTTGCAGCCAACTGACAGGTGTGGCGACTGGCGCCATCAGCAAATTCTAAGAAATGTGCGGTTGACATCTGGTACACGAAACGAGAAACACACATAAGATCACCTAACGAGCATAACAAAACTAGTTTTACAAAAATATACAGCTATGTTACAAGAAAAAGTATTTCAGCCTAGGCGTAGTACTTCTTCAGGTAGGGTCAGTGCCTGGATCGTCCTCAGGAGGCCAGGCAAAGGTGTTATGGAACTCACGGAAAAGATTAGTATACGGAATGATTTCATCGGGATAACATCTCGTTTCAAAGAAAATGTTTTCGTTGACCCCAGTGAAAATGTTCACCAAGGAGGTATGTACTCTATTTGCTTCAACAATGGCAACTTGTGAAGGAGTGAGACCAGTATTCTCATCGGGTGGTGAACAAAATTCACCTCTCTCTAACAAGTGAAGAAAAGGAAACAAGAAAGACGCGCGATTTATATGTTCACGAGGATGGTCCAGGTTGTTCAAGGCTTCTAACATTTCCTCATCAAAAGGTAAAGTAATTCCTGAACTATCGAGAGAATGAATTGGGTCAGGTGTCTGAGTAGCGGCACTATCCATGTTTGACTCTACAAACACCAATGAAGTCAACCTATCTTCTGTTGTAGTTTGATAAGAATCTAAGTGAGTAACTTCTACAACAGGGGTAGGCACTGAGGGGTTTGTATTAGTTGGGAGAAACTCAGAATCAGTTGTTGAACTAACCATAGGAGTTTCAGACGATGAACATATCTCATTACCAACAAATAAAGTAGGAGTGGGTAGGTCAAAAGTGCCAATTAGTGATCCAAAAAGTCCTACTCCTAAACTCTCGCTAACTGGGGTGGTTTGATCAATCAAAGGAACCGTGGTTTCCGAAGAAGTCTGGTGTTTTCCTTGAGTGAAAGAAAGTTGATTGACAGTAACGATCATACCTTCAAATGGGAACATGACCACTCGAAAAACTGCCGATGCTATAGCTTGCATGGCATAAGTCCAACTCCTTCCCAATAACATATTGTAATCGAGCGGAGCGTCCAGAACTTCTATCTCAACAGCAACTGTCTTACTGGCCAAAGTGACATTAAATGATGGCAAAACTCCATGTGGACGGAAAGTTCTGCCATCAAATGCAGTAAGCATTGTGTTGCAAGGGACTAACTCAGGAGAACCTAGAGCTTTCCAACAGGAAATCGACATTACGCAAGTCGACGCTCCCTCATCTACTACAGCTCGTCTAATGGTCATTGGACCATGAACGACCTCAATCTGGAGGGCAACGTGATATGGCAACCGGTATTTGACATCAGTCATGTCAAATCGTGCAAACATGTTGGGGGACTCCATACTCCCAATAGCTACAAGAAGTGCATTTCGTTGCAATGGACAACTCTGCAAGACTTCT
This sequence comes from Larix kaempferi, assembly GCA_027924585.1. Classification (NCBI taxonomy): domain Eukaryota; kingdom Viridiplantae; phylum Streptophyta; class Pinopsida; order Pinales; family Pinaceae; genus Larix; species Larix kaempferi. The sequence goes on along the minus strand of BSBM01000100.1, from coordinate 4,995,006 downwards.
AGAGTAGACATGGCACAAGGGGTTTGGGCTAGATCTTCAACCACATTGTAGTTGGAAGCATCCCGTGTGTTGGGATTGTGCGATGCCCTCTTCAAAACACCTTTCGAAATCTTGGGCATTGGGTCCACAGGTATGTGGAGTGGAGTGGAGGATTCTGGAACCTCCTTATCCTTTCTCTGCGTTTTCGGGGTATAGTTCTTAGCTCTAGTTTGCAAAAGTGCATTTGAATTAACCATATTTATAAATGTTTGATCAACCGAAGCGTGCGAAGTGCCCCCAGTTTTGGAGGTGCCAGAAGTTGAGCCTTGCCCTTTAGGAAATGGATCTTTCAAAACGACAGGCTTCTTTTCTCTTAAGAGCTTCTGGGCTTCTTCAAGTAGAGGGCATTGATGAGTAAGGTGGTTCTTTTTGCAAAGTTTACAAGGGAACCTAACCTTTTTTTCTTCTTTGTTACCCTCTTCGGCATTGTCTTTTTTGGGCTTTTGTTGGTTCCCCTCTCCTTTCTTTCCCTTCTTTTTGTTGTTGGGCTGCCGAGGGCCCTTTTGATTGTTCTGAACCTGATTGACAGGCTCAGACATAGAAGGAGAGGTTGTGACGGAAGCAATGTCTGCAGTCGAATGTTTGACAGTTAAGGCTTGGACCTGTTTGGTCAGTGCTTCGAAGGCTGCAGAGTTAACTGAACCCACTGTGCCGTCAGCATTTGGTCCAGGTTTGGGTCTACTCAGATCAGTGTTTGATCTCGGTGCGTCAGGTATAATCTCGTACAGTAAACCAGATTGTGCATATACAAGGTCTAACTATTGAGTCCTTAAGATGGCTTCTTCTTCATTGGATACTCCAGATGTCGCCACTTCCTTAGAAATATAAGGAAGGAGTGATTTCAAGTACCACTCAAGAAGGAACTCTGGAGGAATGTTGGCCTTTATGAGCCTCTTCCGTCTTCGCCACTCCTGAATGTGGTCAGATAAGTGAGTGGCTTTATTTTGTCTAAAAGTAGACAAAAGTTCTGTTCCGGCATCATACCGAATAGGAAGCTGGAAATGGTTCAAAAAGATGGTTTCTAGATCCCCAAAACTAGAGAAAGTAGTCGCAGGTAGTTCAATGTACCATTTGGCTGCAGGACCAGTTAAGGTCCTTTGAAACAATCTCAATCTGATGGAATCTTCGTTCAACGAATTTGAAGAACACCATAAGTGAAAGGTAGTGACATGGTCACCAGGGTCTTCACCAGCTTTTCCTTCGAACTTTGGAATGTTTGAAGCCAATTTGGTGGGGACTGATGGCCATGTGGCATTATGACACACAGGATCATTTGTCAGTTTAGAAAGGTCTGGAAAATTTAAAGTTGCCAGAAAAGGTAGACGAGGCTGGTAAGATGAAGCTTGATAAGGGAAAACACCCATCGTTTGTCCCATGAATTGTTGGTAGGGGTTTCCCCCAGCCATCTGGTGATAAGGGTTTCCCCCGGCCATGTGCTGATAGGAGTTGCCGCCTACCAAATGTTGATAGGGGTTGCCCCCAGTTAACTGTTGGTAGGGGTTTCCCCCAGCTATTTGTTGGTAGGGGTTGCCCCCTGCCATCTGTTGTTGTTGTGAGAAAGAGTTATTAAAATTTCCCCACCCATACGAGAGTAGATTAGTGCTTTGCGTGTCCGTCCATTGTGGCTGGGTGTTAGCCCCGCCATATTGCTGGTTAAAGATATTACCCCCTCCCCCTGAGAATAAGGAAAAAGGGGTGTTACTTGTAGGCATGTTACCTTGGTTCATGTTTAGTCTTGCAAAGGTGTTGAAACCAGTAGAAGCTGATGTGGACGGTGCAGTCATGGTGCCCATGACTGGTATGTTTGCAGAAGCACTTGGTCCTACCACAGGTGTGGAAACTCAAGTACTAGGAATCTGATATAACGGTTGGGAAGTAGAAGGTGTTGCACAGTTGGCCGTACTACTAGGTCCAACAGTAGGTGTAGGAATAGATGCCATCGTTGTAAAACTAGGCATACCTAATGTATTAGTGTTGAAACTAAAAGATGGAGTAGGCACAGATGTGGTTTGTGCCTGACTAGGTGTGGCAATAAAAGAAGGGTTAATTGTGCTGGTATTCATACCTAAAGTGGGAGTTTGGGGAACCCCCTGTTCACCTCCTGAGTTAGACATCAGATGTCCGGTAAAGGAAAGATCTGCACTGAAAAGGGGCTGCTGGAAACCAACAGGTGACAGAAGCGGGATTCTAGTATTAGTTAAGGGAGGATTGAAAGGAGTGCTATACTCCGCGGAAGTAATATCTTCCACCTCAACAGTACTAAAGTGTTGCTGATCTGTGGTACCTGGTAGTGGTTCCTTAGGAACCTCAATTTCAAGGTTTTCTATTACAAGTATTTCTTCAAGCAATTCTATTTCAGAGGTAATTTCTGAAGAAATACCGGGGTTTACCCGCTGTCTTCTAGCTGGTTGTATAGGTTTTGTTCTAACATGTGGAAGGTTCTGAATCCTTCTCGATCTATGGAGTTGTTTATTCTCTGTGATTATAAATATAAAATAACAAACTAGAACCTAGTGGCCACTATGACTAGGGGGCAAACAGCACAGCAACTAAAAAAATTCCTAAGTATACAAACTAGTCAAACAAAGGTGCCTTCCGGAGAAGAGTCTGGGATGATTAGGGCCCAGAACAGATCAACGAAGGAAGAAAGACAGTTACCCGAGGTCCACAATACAATGACTAAGGGTGCAAGCGCTGGAATCACCCAACCGCCCTCCCAAAGACCTGCACGGGGTTTCCTCCCACGTTTGTCTTAGGTACAGCAGATATACCCTCTGCTGTCACTTGTGTAAGAACCTAGAAGTCCAATACTATGGATACCACAACACCGAAAATTCCTGGGGGAACAGTCACCGGTCGAATCAGGAAGCGTGGGAAGGGTAGCTAAGCCCTAAACTCGAAAGCGTCCCCAATACGCAATCCAATCCTGGCGTATGCTCGAACAGTAAGTAGGAGGAGTATTCCCACAAACTGATCTCGCAATGACCTACTGCATAGATCCCAGGAAAATTTTGAGTGAGGTGGGTTTACCTATGATAGTCTCATTACGATTGTTGCGCAATGTGTGATCTTGGGTGGTTTAAGGTGATTTAAACCCAAGACCCTAACCAAAACTAGTTGGTGTAGTGTACCCTAAAAAGAAAAAGTTTCTAGTTCATTTTATTAACAAATTTTAGGGCTTTTATTACGCAAAAAGGATAGTGGGTGTGTGAGCGTGGTTATAACAAGAAAACAAAAGTGCAAATAAAATCCTATCTTTCTACAACAAAGTTCTTTTCATTTTTTCATCTACTTCTTTTTCAAAACTGAAAATCTAAGCAAACTTACTTAAAAATGTTTGTTTTCTTTTTTAAATTATACAAAATATGCTAAGTTATTTTGCAATGACAAAGACAAGTTCTATTTTAACTTAAAGTACCAAATTTTTTTGCTTTTTCAATAACCAAAAAAGAACTATGCAAAAATGGAAATCCAAATAAAACTTTATATGTAAAGTGTATAAGTATGGCTAAAAGTTCTTAGTCCTGTAGCTGTCGAAACCCTAGCTCGAAAAAGACTTAGTCTATAGGTTTTTTACACAGAAAAAGCCTCTAAACTTGGGCACAAAGTGGAAGAAAACAAAGGATGAAGACACCAAAGCACTGACCTAAAGTATCTAGCCCTACCAACACCACTAAGCCAAGCACAAGTAGACAAGTAAGCTGCCCTACTAACACAAAGAAACTGAGAGGTGAAACTATCCTACAGCTGTTTAACAAGCACTTGTAACCAGCAGAAGACAATGAGTCTAGGAAGAATGAAACTTGACTAAAAAGAAGACACCCTAGAGGCTCTACCAAGGACCAAACCCTAAACAGAGGATGGGGGTAGTAGAGAGCATACAACGTCACCACAAACAACGGACACAGGAGTGTACAGGTTCGTAAACTGGCGACAGGCAGTCAGGGTCTAAAAAAGTGAAAGTGTTCATCACCAAACACCACCAAGTCTTCCAAAAAGTCAATAAAAAGTTCCAAAAAATTCCAAAGGTCAACAAGTGGTTTAAAAGATGGGAAAAACTTCAAGAGAAGGTTCTTATGACTCAAACAACAGTTAAAAACCTCATGCAACCATCAAAGGGATCCTACAACATAGTCAGCAAATCATAAACAGGGGCTAAAAACAAGCAAACCAAAAATGATTGCTTCAGAAAGTGTACTCTACTGTGTAGTAGAGAAACTCGCACCCATGCCAAAACAGGCGCTACTGTATATACAAAACAGTAGCGTATGGGCGCTACTGTACATATATCAGAGTAGCGCTCATATTTCAAAGGCCTGAAAACTGACTTTGGAAGGTATAAAAAACTGATGGAAGTAGGAAAGAAAAAGGGCAAGGGATACCTAAAAAGGTTCTTGACACATCAAAGAAATCAAAACAAACTAGGAAGACACCCAATAACAAGGTTTCCTAAAGCCAAAAAACTCTATTTCCCCAGCGGAGTCGCCAGTCTATTGGCGGGCATTTCTACCCTATAGCCAAGAAACTAAAGCTATCAACTTGGTTGGGGTGACAGGTAAGTGTATTGATGCTGTTACAGAGGCATTTACAAAAGAAATAGATTGTAGATTTAGGGAACACACCTGTTAACCGAAGTCTGATCCTTTCCTTGACTCGATCCCATGTTCAGCTTCCAAATCTGCTCTTCCTTCAGCAAACCTGCAACAACAATACCTTTCTCAAAACATTTTGGGCAATATATAAAGCTTGACATAAACAAAAGCAATGTTTAATATTCAACATTGACCAAAATAAATCCAACTTAAAATGCCATTTCATAACACATTCAAATTGGAACAAGAAAAACACTTCAACCTTTATTTGTCAAAAGTAGAATGAAGTACAAGTGTACCTGATAATGAAGCAGGCTCCTGCGACTAGATTCTGGGGCTCTGGCTTGGCTGTCTTCAACATCAACTTCTCCAATGTCTTAAAGTTTCTCCATTAATTCATCCTCTAGCTTTTCTAGCAATAATTTCTCTTCATAATTTCTCTCACCTTGATCCTTTAACCTTCTTGGTATTTATAGGTTTGAAGAAGCAGTTTAGGTTGATGGAGGAAGTTGGGGAAGTTAAGAAACTACCATCAACTAATCCTCCTCGATGAATTAATATATTTTTTAATCATCTTTTAAGATGTACGCGACTATTACTCAGTGGAGTAGCGTATAGGGCGCTACCCTCTTGTTTAACAACTAGCGCTCATTTAGTTTTAAATGTCGAGCGCTACTTTGATAAGAAGGAGTAGCGTATACATTGATATGGGCGCTACTATTATACATTGGAGTCGCGTATGGGCGCTAGTCTCTTTAAGTGGAGTAGCGCTCATATCTCAAAATGATATTTTTTGTGTTTTTCCAGTAATGTCAGGAAATGGAATGAGTTGTCATATAATCCAAGGTCAACATGCTCCTCCATCCAGGTTGTCCTTTTGTGTGATCAGCAGCTCAGGGTGATCACGGACGGAGAGGTGCAAGTTTGACCTATAACAAGGTATACCAAAATGTCGTCGTACCAAGGGTCGTCAGACGAGATGATGAATAAATGTTCGTCAATTAGATCAATATGGATAGTTGGTGATGACAATGAGGATGGTAGGTCTATAATGAGCTGAGCGAGTGCTAGGGATTTGGTGCTCTTTGGGGTCTTAAAAGTCAGGTCATATTCTTGTAAGATAATCACCCATTTAGCTATGCGGCCTGGCAAAAGGCAACGTGTCAAGAGATAGACCATGGGGTTGGAATTTGCGACAACTGTGGTATGGTTGAGGAGAATGTAATGGTGCAATTTTTGTACCGAAAAGACGACGGTGAGGGCCATCTTCTCTTCACGTGGGTAGCGTAGTGGTGGGCCTAATAAGTTTTGGCTTACATAGTAAAATGACATGCTCTTGACGAGCAGAGTCTTCTTGGATGAGTACTCCAGAAACGGCATAATCGGATGCTTAAATGTAAAGGATGAAGTCTCTTTTGAAATCTGAAGGAGAAATCAAGGGGGCATTAGTGAGTGCTTTCTTCAGGTCTGTGAAATATCCTTCTGCTTGGTCGTCCCGTACGAAACGGGTATGAAGGTGTAGAAAACAGAGGAAACCATGCACTGTCATGGTGTAATTTGGGACAAAGCGGCGGAGGAAGTTGGACCTCCCCTAAAGGATTTGTAGCTGTCTTAGTGTACGAGGTGATGGTAGGTCCACGATGGCTTGGACCTTTAAAGGGTCTACGATGATCCCTTTTTTTGAAATGATGAAACCCAACAGATGGCCTGCTGGAACGCAAAAGACACACTTGAGTGGGTTCAAGCGGATTCAATATTTGCGACAATGCAAGAAAACTTGTCGAAGGTCATCTAGATAGTCAGATCGTTTCTTAGATCGATCCGTGAGGTCGTCTAGATAAACCAATATGATGTTAATCAAGTCATGAAACAAATAAGTCATTGCTCGCTGAAATGTGACTCCAGCATTCTTGAGACTAAAAGGCATGACATGGTAGGTAAAGGTGCCCCATGGGGTAGTTAAAGTGGTCTTGTATTGATCTTCCTTGTGTATTTTAATTTGGTTATACCCAAAAAAATAGCCCATGAAAGATAGTACCTCATGTCCTGCGCATGCATCGATTAATTGGTCAATAAATGGTGTTGGGAAGTTGTCTTTGGGACAAGCTAGATTAAGGTCGCGAAAATCAGTACAGACACGAATGGTTCCTACTTTCTTATTGACTGGAACTAATTTGGAAACCCAGGTTGTATAAGCAATAGGATATATGAAACCTGTTGCTCGAAGCTTCTCAATTTCGGCTTTGACGGCTGGAAGCTTGGATGGGTGAATGGGGCATTGTTTCTGGCAGACTGGAGATATGTTGGGCCAAGTGTCTATGTGATGTTCTACAATAGTAGGATCAAGACCAGGCATCTCGGTGTAAGACCAGGAAAAGACATCGTGGAATTCTTGGAAGAGTTTTTTATAGTCTTGTGTTTCCTTTTTAGTGCGTGATGCACCTAAAGAGATAAGCTCGGGTTTTCCAGGGGTGGTGGAGATGTCAATTTTTATGATTGGTGAAATGTTATCCATGTTACCTTCTTCAAAGGATTCTGGTACTAGGATTGGATCTTTGAACCAATCTACGTTGGTTGGTAAAAAATCTTTTGATTCGACAGACAATTGGTTTTCCATGGTGGAGGTAGATGCCTCAGGGATGAAGTATGATCGATGGTGCATATCATCCCAGGGGTAGTCCGGTGCAGTAAGTGTTTCTAGGATTTCCTCATCACTACGGAAGTAGTGTGTCATCAAATCAATTGGTTTAGGCTTGTATGTAGTTGAAATCATATAAATGGTATTGATTTCTTCTGAAGGGGACGATTATGGGGGGAATATTTCCTCAATGAGTGGGGGGGATATCTCTAGGTCGGCATTATTCAGTTCGTATAGTGCTACTCTATAATCTGGGAGATCGGGGTAGTGATGTGAATAATGGATGTAGATGCCACAGATCACACAAGGGTGGTTTGTACGTAGTGATTTATCGCAAGGATGAGGGGGTAGCTGAAGTTTAACAACTAGAATGTTCTTTTCGTCATCCAATATTTGCATGTGTTCTTGAAGTGCTGGTAATTGTGGACATAGATGGGTAGCATGGCCTATATCGTCGTACAAGGAGCACTTGGGGGGTAGGCGGATTGTTGGGGGATTCTTCACTAATTTGGGAGTCGGTGGGCGTGTGCGAGTTGTGGGTCCAGTGGTGTAGGTATGTGGACCTCTACCCCCATGGTAGCGGGATTGAGGGGGAATATGACTAGAGGTTGATGTAGAGGCCCCTATTGGAGGTGGTCAGTTTTGGGGGTTCGATATGCCAGGTGGTGGACGATTCGATGTATTGATGGGTTGCACCGGTTGTAAAACGACATTCGGTGTCGGGGGAGAGGTTGGGGTAGGTAGGTACCACACAGGTAGTCCTAATGTTAATCCTAGGAGATTAAGTGTAGCCATTACTGGAGTGCTGATGGCGCCTGAAGGGGGAAATAAAAATGGGATAGAATGAATCGATGTTGCTCCGATGTGACTAGGCAGCGTGGGTGGTTGTGGTAGTAATGGTGGCTATTGAGTATGTGGCTGTGTATTGTGTGAAAGGGTGCACAAATCAGATATTTCAGTTATCTACAATGGAGGTGGGATAGATGGGAAAGTGGAGGTCATTGGAGTATCTGAATATATCCTGGGTCCGACTGAGGAGATGAATGATGTGGGTGCACTCGGAACGGGTTGTTCGATCATAGGTAGAACATTTTCAGGTGCTGCGGAGGCATTAGGATCCTAGTATGTTATCTGGTCAATTTTGACTACGCGTCCTTCGTGGAAAAACATCATGAGGCAGAAAAATTAAGATGCGACAGCTTTCATTTTATACATGTAGCTTTGTCCCAAAAGGAGATTGTAATCAAGTTGGGCATCGATGACTGCTATATCTATGAGAACTAGTTTTCCCCCAAGCTATATGGGCACGTTAACTAACAAACCCTGCAGTTGAGCTGCACGACCATCGTAAGCTCTCAAAGCGGTAGTGGATGGTTGTAGTGTTGGGGATCCAAGTTTCTACCAGACAAAAGTCGACATAACGCAGGTGGAGGCACCTTCATCGATGATGCATCGATGAACGACAAGGTTTCGAATGGACACAGAAACCTGAAAAGCTAGTGATGAAGGCAGGTGATGTTCGGTTTGGTCTAAGTCGAAAACCATCATATTGGAGTCGTTAGGGTCTATGGCACCAATGGAAAACAATAGCAATTTTCTCTGTGCAGGACAGGTTTTTAGGACTTCTAGAGCAGACATAGCAGCAGGGGACTGGGCTAAGTCTTCTACAATGTTATAGTTCGAAGTTGCATGAGCATTAGGGTTGTTGTTGATTTATCTTAAAGGGAAGCGAGGGGCTTTTGGACCCCCATCCATGGGCATAATAGGTATGTGTAGTGGTTGATCTGTTGGGAGGGTACTCGAAGATGGATTAGTGGGCGTAGTTTTAGGGGCTGAGCTGTATTGGTTTCGACGAGTTTGAAGGTTGACATGATTAACAAATGGTGAGTGTTCAACTCAGTATGCTGTTAATCGGTTGTTGCGTAGGTAATTTGCTGTTGTGGTGCAGCGGATCCTTGTGGCGGATCCATTTGACGGGTGTTTACTACTCCTTGGTTGGGTAGAGGATTTGGCAATATCATGGGTTGTGGCTGAGGAGGTGGTGATGGCTGTGTAGTATGTCCTTGTTGTTAGGCATCATCGGTCCAGAGTTAATGTGCTATGTCCAAATGGGGGCAATTATGCATGTCATGGCCATATACTCCGCATATGGAACATGGGTGGTTTGTTCTCAAGTTAGGATTTTTTCCCTGTTTTGGTGGACGATTAGGGTTTTGATTGGTAGGAGAAGCATTATTGTTATTGGGAGGATTAGGTGGCTATCCTCCTTGGTTTTGTTGTTGGTTGTTTCTGCGGTTGCATCCTCTTCTACGATTTTGTTGACCTCCTTGACTACGTTGGTTGTTTTGCTTTGAGGTTGGTTTTGTTGTGCATATACATGCCCTTGGGAAATAGGTGGGTTTTGAGGTCGTGCAGGCACTGGAGCAGGCTGTGGTGGATAGTAAGCCGGAGGGTTGTGAGGTGAACCTGGTGCTTGTTGCAGTTGTTGGTAACCTTGAGCTATTGGAAGTGTTGGAGCAGGAGGTGCTGCCTATTGAGGGTAATAAGCTGATTGGGCTTGTGGGTGAACCAGATTTTGATTGGCCTGCTGGTTATAATATGGAGGTGGTGCATAAGCTAATGGTGCTTGTCCATAACACTGCAGTGGACATGAGGGTCCATGAGTGTGGTGGGTGTGCATCACTGGAGCATACGAAGTTGTAGCTCCAGAATGAGATGTAGCCCTAGAAAGGTCTGGGGTGTTGTTGGTACTTATCATGGTGAAAGGTTTGTTTTGTGCCATAACCTAGCTAATGATACCATCAGCGGCATGGGATTCCCCCGATGCATCATTCTGGGATGGATCACCGCACGGGATGTCAGGTAATATTGTGTATAAATATCCAGACTGGGCATATATCAAGTCGAACTGCTGGGATTTTAAAATGGCTTCTTCTTCTGACTGGGTTTGTTCAGAAGCTACATCCTTGGCTATGAGAGGAAGGAGTGATTTCAAGAACCAATCAAGGAAGATACGGTCATCTAGCTTGATCTTGGAGAGACTAGGATGTTTACGCCACTCATTGATATGATCTGTGATATGGGTGGTCGTATTCTATGTACAAGACAGTAGGATTTCTACTCCTGCATCATAGCATATGGGTAGTTGAAAGAACTGTAGGAAAGTTGAGGCGAGGGATGTAAATGTCAGGTGTGTCCCATGTGGCTGTTCAATATACCATTTGGCTGCGGAGCCCGTGAAATTTCTTTGTAAAAGTCAGAGTTGAATAGAATCATCGACTATGGAGTTTGAGGAGCACCATAAATGAAACGACATGATATGGTTTTGGAGGTCTTCCCCATCCTTCCCTTCAAACTTTAGGATGTCTGAAGGGAGCTTTGTGGGCATGGGGGGCCAAGTAGGGTTGTATCTAATGGGATCATTTGTTATCCTTGCCAAGTCTAGTAGGTTAAGGCCAGCCATAAATGGCAAACTGGAGGAGGGTTATGACGCTGTCATGGGGGCATAAGTGCTAGTGGTAGTGTTATGTATTGGGCCATTGCCCCCTAGGGGGATATTAGTTATGGGAGGTATGTGCCCTCCACCCAAAGGTGTGTGGGAGGGGCCCGCGCCGCCAAGTGCAACTTGAGTTACAGATGGGTTGGGAAGATGTCCAATAGGTGTTGGGATTTGAGCGGTAGTGGGGATAGTAGGTATAGTTTCCATTGTGGGAATCCCTAGGTTAGGTGTGGATCCTGTGTCAGGAAAGGGTCCCATGTTACGTATACCTAAGCGATTTGTTGTAGCAGTGGCCATTGTGGTGGTCATTGTGGTGGCGGGAGTGGTTGATGTTCCACCAATACTCCTTGTGAAGAAAGAGTCAAAATGCGAACCATCCATGGGTCTAGTGGGTGCTGTGTATGTAGGATGTTCGGATTCTTCCTCAGTGTCAGATGTGAAATGAGGTGTGTCAGAATCGGATGATGGGGCTCTACGTCGATGACATGTAGATTTGAGTGACAATGCTCTTCATCTATGATGAGTGGTGTCAAGTGAAACATATTTTGGGGGTTCACCCCAGAAACGCTGAGAACGTCTCGGGGACTCAATGGTGACAGTTGTCAATTAAAACAACTAGGTGGTGGTGAGTGGAAAGATCAAAAGCCCTAATGAAACCATGTGTGCAAGAGGGGAGTGTAAAAACTAATGGCACTCAGGCCAACAACCAAACTCAAAACACTTACTATAATAGTTGTGCTATAGTAAGTGGAGTAATAAAAAAATGTGGTCAGAAAACCAACAGGCAAATGGCTCCTAAAAATAGAAAAAGGTGTACTCACTGACCAAAGGGAGGTAATAGAGCATGCAAACACCTAACTAAAAAGTATTATGACTCAACAAGACATATCCTCTGCAAGGTGATGAAATCCAAGTCAGACAATATGAGTTGTAGAATCAAAGGCTAGATATCCCCCTATCGGGAGGGACACCGGGTAGACAATCCTAGAAGATAGGTCACTAAGATACCCTGTTCATGACATGTCCGGCTAGGTGAATCTGCAACTCTTGTTCTATCACTGTTGTACTCCCACAAGGGTGGTACAATGAGAACAACAAGTAGAAATCCTTCGGTGACTGAATGGATTGCGGTATTCCACTCAGGCCTCTGGAACCAGTCTGGCTACTTCAACCCTCCTAAGGGAGAGGCCTCTCCAACGAATTGGTTTTAAACCATGCCAACAAATAATAAGGTATTTTGGTACCCTAAATGTCAACCACTATGTCTCAACGTGTAAGTGAGTGAGGGGTGTTATTTGGATACTTATCCCCTCAGTACTATCTAACTACAATATTCTTTTGGTGTTCCCCAAATGGGGTTAGAATGTTGGTGAGTTCAGAGAATTTTAAGCCTCGAATTTATTGTGACATATTGTGTGATGGTTTGGTTATGTGCTTAAAACAAAGATGCCTCGCTTGGGCGAAAAATTCACAAATGGAAATAAGGATTTCAACTTGCAAAATAGACAACAATGTAAATATGGAAAACGATTTAACTGTAAATGCTTTAAAAAAAATTTCAAAAAATATGAGGAATTCTTTTAAAAAATTATGGTAAAGAAAATAGCATAAAAAGGAACTCACTTGGGAGAAATAGAAAACAAATTAAAAATATGGTTCTAATTTGTAAAATATGAAATTTCTTACTACAAAATGCTTCACTCTTTTTCTTTCACTAAACTGAAATTTTTTAAAAATGATGTTGCAAAGCATAAAATAGGAAATAAATATGAGTTTTAAATGCTACAAAAATAAAACAGTGGACTGTCCAAAAAATGTAGGGAAGATGGCTGGAAAAAATGGGCCGAAATGAGAAAAACTCAGAAAAATGGGTGGTACGAAAAGGCGATATCACGACTGTCGGTGGCGAAACCGCGATGTGGATCATGGATTTTGGGCTAAAATCCGCGATGTGAAATCGTTGCAATGTAGGAAAAACCTGCGCTACAGATCGCGGTTATCAGGCTAAAATGTGCGATGTGCCCCGTGGGAATGAGGCTAATAGCCTCCATGTGCAGCGCGGAAAACAAGCTGAAAGCCACGATGTGAATCGCAACTGTTGAGGCCAAAGTCGCGATGTGATGAACGGAAAACTTTACCGAAAAATGAAACCCAAAATTGAAATTTTGGGTCGTTTTAAGTTGCAGAACATGCCAATGGCTAGGACAGCAAGCAAGGGGCTGACTAATATGGCAAATCTACAACTTTAAAGGGAAAAAACAACTAAAAAATAGATCTAAATCAAAGATTCAAAGTTCAAAAATCCAGCGGAGTCGCCAAAAACTGTTGCTTGGGATTTATCCCAAGCTAGTGCTAAAGAGCACCTGCTAACTTGTAGCAGCAGTCTCAATGTAAAAGTAAAAACAAATGTAAATAATAGTAAATATGATCTAACATGTGCAAAGAAATAAAAACTAGATTTAAGAACAATAAAGAATGAGATCTATGAGACAAAAAAGAAATAAAAAAATTGATCTTTTGTATTACATCAAATGGTGAGGATAGTGAGTTTGAGCAGCTCCAAGGTTGAGATGCTCCAATGGTCCAATGGTCTCTTCTTCTCCAATGCTCTAATGGGGATCTTCAAACTCAAAAGCGAGGCTAGGGCTCTCAAGAGTGAATTTGGCAGCATAAGGATAGGATGAATGTGGATGAATAGTGAGGAGCCCCTATCACCTTTTTATAGTTTTTTGGTGATGGGAAATACCATTATGGTTTAAGGAAACCAATGGTATTGACCAAAATGGCTTAGGTCTCTTTTTTCCTCTTTTTCCTTTTTTTGAATATTTTTTAATATTATTCCCTTTTAATTGATTTTTGGGAATTTTGGACCCTTTTTTAGGGTTTTTTGTGTTTTTTTTAGGAAAAATACATATTTTGAGGGGAAAAAGGTGTATTGTGGTCTTTTCGGTGACCTTTTGAAGATTTGAGAGGCTCAAATGGTGGAAACAGTGGACAAATAGGTCATGTGAATAAGGGAAGGAGCTAGTGAGCACTTTTTGGGTGTTAACAGAGCTGGAGTACCATTGTCTTGAACTTGTGAAGTAATCATGTATGGTGTTGAAGCTACTGGGTCTCAATGAGATTAACTCATTCTTTAATTGGTGACCTCTCATATCATCTTATTTTCCAAACAAGGATTCAAGCTTGGTTCATACTTCATATGGAGTAGATAGACCAAAACGATGAAACAATAGATCTCTGGAGATGCTGACACATCGCATTCCATAGGATTCGTCAAGTCTATTGAAGTAATTGGATTTCTCAATGATTGAATTTGGTTCATTTTTAGTACCCATTGTAACTTTGTAGAGACCTTTGATTCAAAGTCGGATCTCTATTTCATCCTTCCATATGAAATAGTTGAATGGAGTGACTTACAATGCTGAAGATTGTGTTAACAATCAAATTAATACCCTTAACAAAGTGAAAGGTAGACACACATTTTACTATGCACCTGCAACATGAATACCAAGACAGAAGGAAAGCACACAAGAGAACATTCATCTCTTATCTAATCACTACATCTGTAATCGGAAGGATTGAGTGAAGGAAGAGGTAGCCTAAAGAGACAAGGTTCATTGATTGAAATGATCACTTAAAGGCTCAAATCTAGTCTCCACTAGTAAACAGTCAAAAGAAATGCAAAAAATTGCATCAATTCTGCTTGAGAATTATGAATTTGTGACAAAAGCCTTAAAATACTATGGAAAGAGAGTTTTTGAGTAAAAATAATCAAAAATCAAGAAAAGGTATTATCCCACATTGAAAGTGGAAACTTGGATTCCCATTTCCCAATACTATAAAACAAAGGCATTTGGGGCATGGTAAAGTACAGTAAGTGAGAGAAAAGGCATGTTGGAAGGATTTCGAGGTTGAAAAGATCATATTAATCAAAGGAAAGGATGGAGAATGATAGATCAAAGAAAAGGATGATGCATTCATCTCAGTCAATGCTGTAAGTAAGTATCTCTTCTTCTTTGATATTATATGAAACAATTCAATTTTACTTCCATTTATGAGTTTAAGTTGTTCCCTCAAATTTTAGTTTGAATTCATAATGGTTAAAGATATGAGGAAATTTTAGATAATTTTTCATTTCTAACATTGAACTTCACCTAATTCATAGTAAGATAGTCAATTAAGAGTAAATAGATCCCTACCACAATTGCTATTATCAGACTGTGTCATTTCTTCTATTGTTGCTCTTTTGGTGACATAAAACCTACAAAATAGATGTGCAGGATGTCTCTCTTCAGTAGTATTCACATTCAGGAGCACATCACACTTGTTTATACCACTTTGGTAAACCAAATTGATCGGATGCAATTTCCCCAGGAATTATGTGAACTCTCCTATGCTTCTGGTCCAAAACTAGAAGCATAAAAACCTACAAAACACTTTAGAAAAACTCTAGAATACTACCTTGTTGAGCAAGGATCTGATACCATGTGAAATTGGGCATAGTAGATCTCACAAACAAAAATAGTCCTCACTAGTTTTCGCAAATATTGCACACAAAAATTGAGCAAAAAATTGAGATAATTCAACTTAGAGAAGGAGCTCAGGTGGAACAAATTTTATTAATTTGATATCAACAATATGTTTGTTTACAAATATGCTACAAAGGATGAAAATCGTGGGCCTTTGATGGTATTTTAAATCCATGCATTAATCGGAAGTACTTTGGAATATTCTCCCATCTAGACAAAAGAACTAGTAACAACTCTGATGAAATGGTAGTTAACTGATGGAAGGTGATCGAAAGGGGCACATTAGGTAGTTAACTCGTAGTAGGTAGGCCATGGAGGTGCATCAAGGAGTTGCATGATCAAAATAACATAAATGATTCCAAAGAAGGGTGCATAAGGTAGTTGATTGAGAGTGGTCTTCAGTGATGAAATCATGTAGAGGGTTTTGGATCCGAAAATTTTAGGAGGTCCCTAAAATTTAGGGGATTGACTGAAAAATGTCCCAAAAATCATGGAAGAGGGCGCATAAGTGGGTTATGAGACCAAAGATGACAGATCAATGGTCCAGTGATAATTCCAATTATGGAAACTATGCATTAGGAGGTTAACAACTTAGTCTATCCAGTAGGGAAAAAAAATAATTTCTATGCATAATGTCTAGATGGGTAATATATCCCAACACTAAAGCTATTTCAACCAAGTTGAAATCCATTTTCCTACTTTCCATTAAACCACATCTAGATATTTCATTTGGATAAATACAAATTTCAATATCTTTTAGATCAATTAAAAAAGGAAAATTTATTTTTGTTTATCTTAAATGTGGTATCTAAGTCTATGCACTAATATTCTGCCTCACAATTGTTCACTGTAGTGTGAATCCTGTTTTATTTACCCATATACCCTATTGTTTCTTGACTGAGATCCTATCTGGCCCCGTTGTACCTTTGTGGACAATATTTGCAAAGGTTAAGTCTTCCACATTTCCAACATACACCTCTAATTGTTTGTCCATGTATACTTGTATCAGTGAATGTAGATACACTTCTATGTTGTGTTTGATGTGGCTCTGCACCTCTCTACTACATATGGGGCCTAAACTATGTTCCTTGTATCCCTATAGGTTATCTATAATCTTCCAAAACATCTCTTCCCGGTGTCTTTCTATTCCTTGTAAATGTTGTACAACCTTTTCATACTAAATGAATCTATAGAGGCCCTCTAGTCCTTGGTGGTCTAGGTGCTCTATGTCTTCCTCCACTTAAACCCTCCACCTTAGAAATCATTTATTTTTTAACAACCTCATGTAAAGTGTGAGGCATAGGTATACGAACCCTTCCTTTAATTTATTATTTCAATCCCTTTGCAAATTCATTTACCTTTAACTTCTTCGTATTCAAGTAATGGGCATATCTCAAAAGCTCCATGAATCTAGCTTCATATTCTACCACAGTTCTACCTACTTGCCTTAGTGCATTAAAATTATTAAATTTATTTCCTATAAACTCTTCTAAGTGGTATCATTCTTAGAATTATTCCTCAAATAATTACCAATTTACGTCACAAATATCTAATCCAAGTTGTGGAAACAATGTCTTTCACCATAATAAAAGTGCTTCCATTAAGTTGGAAGATTCTTATGTGTGGTGTGTGACTAGTGGTATAATCATAAAATGAAAATAAATGGTCATGCCCTCTAACCATGATTTAGCCATATCTCCATTACTATCATCATCAAACTTAGTATATTTTACCTTTCTCGATTCTCTATATGGGTTACCTCTAGGTGGAATTGTTGATCCCTCACCAAAAATGTGATTAATACTAGTATATATATTTAATTGTCTTCTCATTGCATCAACCATTCCTTGAAATGATTACTTGTTAATATATCCCTATCTTTGTGGAGAAGGTTGCAGTGGTTTGAGAATATATAGGAATGTAATGTAAAAATAGTTGCACAAACGTATTCAGATATTTCCATAATAACTCATTCGCCAAACTCGTAAATATTATTGGGGAATTAGACAAACCAAAAGGTACCATAACAAATTCATATCCAAACCATGTTCTTGTAATATAGAGATGATCATTTTTGAATATTTTCTTCCTAAATTCTCAACTAATTATATCCATACCATAAATCAATTTTAGAAAATATCGTGGGCACTTTCATTTCATCAAAAAGACAATAAATTTGAGGTAATGGATCTTGGTTTCTAATAGTATATTAGTTCGGTTGTTTGTAAACAATATAAATTCTCAACGACCTATATTTCTTTAATACAAAAATCATTGATTCTCCCCCAGGTGAATACAAAAACTATGTTGTCCAAGTTCACTAGAATTGTTACATTAGCAAGTTCCTACCCCCGCACCAAGGCTCACATTACACACTTAGTTGGACTCTTATTCTTAGCACTGAAAAGATGTGCAATGTTGAAATCTATTCAATACTAAGAGGGGGGTGAACACACATAATTTTTATGTTGAAAACCAACCGGGAGAAAACCACAGAATGGTCTTTTATAATGAAAAATATTACATTTGAGGAAGCATCAACTTCTTGTGTTTACCAGCACCAACTGGAATGAGGCACCGACCTCCTGGTTTTACAGGCACTAACCTAAACAAATCCAAAATCCCTATGTTCTCCAACACCAACTAGAAGGTGACTATGACCCCGTGGTCCTTCCCCCATCCTACCACCCATATATCAAACTAATATATTTTCCTTCTTTACTTATGATATGTTCACACTTCATATCTTAAGATGTTTGTTCTGTTGTGTGCACCTTCTGTATGTAGTAGTATTGTTGACATATCGCTACATACATCACTTGAATTTGCATTCCACTCAATACTTCATTTTAGCTGATATCGCACTTCATGTGTTGTGTGCTACTTCAACTGATTCTGTAGCATCCGCCAAGGTTCAATATTTTTTTCTGCTACTGCTCTTCTGCTCTCATCACCTGATGTTGTGCATCAAATGATAACTTGTTGTCCTAATATTGCGCAACAATATTAGATGGTACTATGCACTTTCTAAGATGTGTCCTTTTGGTTTAAGTGCCATAGTCCTTCAGATAATATTCGACCTGCTGTGCGTCATATGATTCGTTTTTTTGGTTTAATGCACTTGCCTCATATCTAGGGGTAATTTTAAGGACCCATACTTGTTTAAAAGTGTATAAACCATGCCGAATATTACCAATTCTTAAAATGTAAACTATAAAATATTTGGTGATATTTTTCTAAAATTATTTCAATTTCTAAGGATTTTATATAGTTTATATAATAATTTGGTGATTTTTAGAGTGAAAAAAGTTTACCCCATCAAAACTGGGCAAAATGGGGCTTCAAAAAATGCAAATTGGTGAATAATTTTTTGGAAAAAAAATGGAAAAATAGCCCATGGGATAAAGTTTTCCCCTAAAATTATCCTTGCTCATATCATCCCCATCATAATGTGCATGCTTGATTGTGTTGCAGCTATGTATTAGCACATCTGATGGCCTTCTTTACTTCACACACATCAGCTCAATCTTTGTGCATCAACTAAAAGTTTTCCCATCATATGATATACTTCAGGTCTGTCATTCTCTACACTTCTTAAAACATTTGTGACTATCTGCATGTTGCTTGGGATTCTATCATTCATTCCTCCCACACTTGCGCATCTTCTTCGATTCTTCCTTTTTCGTATTTGCGCAGTCGTCATATAATCACAAAATCATTTTGTGCACTATCAACTATCACATTCCTCTACATGTGCGCACTCAACTCTTCGTCTAGATCATGTTGTTTTGATTCCACGATCCCTTGATGCCCCAAAAACTATAAAGACATCTCTTCCATACTTTCTATGAGCTTGTCATCCTTACTATCAAGCTTACTTCAAATCTCCAACTTGCTGGATATTTATACATGTCCTACATGGATTGCATGTCCACAATTTGGTTGTGGCATTCTTTCTTCCTTGTTTCATAGGTTATGATTCTTCCACATGTCATCTTCTGCGCTACTAATGTGTCATATCTTGTGGGTATTGCGCATACATGGTCTTCGACTTAGTCGGACTTTAACCCTTTCGGTACCATCAATTGTGGGTCTTACACACTTGATGTATCATCGAATATCGAATTTGTGCATATATTATCTTCAACCTCCACACCCTTCTTGGAACTTGTGTGCTCTTCAACAACTGAAAGCTTCTCCTGATTGGTGAGACTTGCATGCTTTCAGGACTTCCATAACTGCTTGACCATTTCTTGTCACAGGATGCTTGCACAAACCCAAACCTTGTCCAATCAATTCTTGACTTGCTTGCACACTGCCAATCAATTCTTCTCTTAGCTGTGTTTCACACTCGAACTTTTTCCCAACCAAATCTTGGTTTTAACCTTGAAGGAGTGTGACTTGGGGGACTAGATGTTTGCGCATGTGCCACATGTTTTAAGATGCATTCCTTATGTATTTATTCAAACTCGATATGCTTGATGTACTTCTGGAATATTCTTTTTCAGACTGGATGCACTTTTGGATATACTTCTTCATGCTGGCATCCATATGCTTCTCCATCTTGCTTACACATATAATTCTTCCAAGTGGCTTCCATATACTTCTTCAAATTTCCATAGAAATGTTGAATCTTCTGTGACATACTTTGACATATTTTTTTACATTAGTTGACATCATAGTTGTCATCAATGACAACCAAGGTTCAATAGTATAAGAGATTTTGTATCTATACTTCAAATGATGTCATTGGTTTCATAGTTTTCTATAAGATCCATGGAACGCATCTCTCATCCTCAACATATGAATTTTTTTGTGTACTCATAACAACAAAACCCAAGGAATTATCAACCCTAGGGTGTTAAGGAAACCAAATTTGGATGTGACCCATATTCACAATTGGTCCCTTGATAATGGGTGGACTATCCACTAACACCAATTTCATTAAATTTGGACATATTAGGAAAATTTTGGACTAAGAAAGTGTGAATTTAGAGTTTGCAACTGTCAATATCAACCTTTCTAAAGTGAAAAATTAGGTTATGAATGTGGCAATATTGGCTTTGAAATATGTGTTTTTCTATTCGAATAGTGTGTTTTTTGACAACTTATGGGTCCTAAAATTGCAGTTTTTTATTCTGAAACTATGAATTTCAATTCAAAAATTGTGCATTTCAAATAAAAAATGCAAATTTTGATTTGAAAAGTGTGAATTTCAAATCAAAAAATGAAAATTTTGATTTGAAAAGTGTGAATTTCAAATAAAAAAATGCAAATTTAGATTTGAAAAGTGTGAATTTCAAATAAAAAATAGCAAATTTTGATTTGAAAAAGTGTGAATTTCAAATAAAAAATGCAAATTTTGATTTGAAAAGTGCAATTTTCATTTGGAAATATGCAATATTCAAAGGTGAAAAGTGCAATGTCTATAATATTCAGTCCTTGTTTGAATAGAAAGTTTATCATATATTTTTTCTTTTTTGATACAGTATCAAGAATATCTAGCTTTTTACATATATAATTTTAGTAGTTTCCAAACGAGGCAGGAATTCTCTGTGTAATCTATATAGGGAAAGCTTACTTACACAATAGTAACCAGTAAATGGTGTATTTTGCATAACATTGGTAATTTTCCTCAAATTCCTAGAGGCTCGTGGACGTTCCAGATGCTCGACATTTGCTCGCCCATCCAAGTTGATAGATAGACTAGAAGGATTGTAAAAAAATATAGATTTGTTGGGATAAGATCACATCAAATGATATCCGTAGGAACATCCATCCCACTCTCAGCACTATGCCTCATATGTTCTCGTTGTGCCTTAACTGCTACAAGGCCCTTCTCGTTTATTCTAATTTTTTCTCCTGTCCATCCTAGCCTTGCTGACCATGCCCATATGATGTCATTTACATCGATCATCATATTTTCTTCTGCACCAAAAACCCATTGTTGCTTTCTATTTAAGCATTTTCTGTATAAGACCTTCAGATCCTTCAATGCTCTTATTGGATTTGACCATTGCACGTCTACTTTGTAAGACCCAAGAGTACTAGCATCAAAATCCTGATAAATATTACCAATCGCCCTACCCAATCATATTGCACAATCTGGCTCTGGTGATTGCACAATGACCATTTTCCCTTTACAACATCCAATCTTGGAATGAATTCATCTCTAGGCTTGTTGCATGCTGGTCCAACATACCAATCCTGCAAAGAAGGAATATTTTCCTTCAAATAGGCATCCATAGATTCATGTTCATATCTTCTAGATTCACTACTATGAACATCATGGCTTGTTGATGGCCAAAGTTAGTTGCTGACTAACCAACACTCTCAAAGGGACTATCCAAAGATTTATATACAACCTACCAATAATTTAACTTGAAATGCCAAAACCATTCACCTCCCTTCTCAATCCCTCAATTCCAGAATGAAATATATGTTTCTATTCCTTTCTTAATTTCCTCAACATCTTAAGGTATTTTTTATTGCAGATTTAATAACCTAGGCTGCCCCATCGACAATTCTGCACTACCATATGGAAATGACCGCTACAGATGAATAGGAGATGACCAAGATTCATCCTGAAGTGTTTCCCTCTATTGGATGACTGGAATGCTATCTATGAGATGAAATTTAAGAAACTGGCATTTTTTGATACCGATGATTTTGGCATTTCCATCTAAAAGTTGGGGTTTCACAAAACTCTTAAAATTGTAAAGTTCATCAATTAGATAAGGGACATAGATATTGTGATATTCACATGTCCTATATGTATCCATAACTTCCGAGAGTGAAAATATATCCTTGCGCATTATCTTTATTGATAACCTTCCATAAGTTCCATCTATGTCTTCATTGGTGTGTCCAACCAAGAGGAATCCAACTTCAACTATCTCGAACACTCTCATTGTTGTTAAAAGAGATAAAAATGCAAATACAAAGCGGTTTTTTCTCTCTTGAACAATTATCCATTTGAAACAACAATATGGGTGGTAGTTTTCTATATGGAATGCATTGATTAGTACCATCAACACACAATATATCATGTTGTATTACATCTTGTCTGTATATCACACACTTTTCATATGACTCTGATTGCAATAGAGCATCATGCAATTGGTGCTTAGATGTTTTGCATTTGTAGAGAAAAATCACCATATTTATAAACCACTGGTTCTTCAAGACTCTTCAAGCGTTTAGCCATTGATGTCACACTGAAATTCGATCCCATATCTAAAATGAGAGGCTGAAATGGCCAAAACCCCCAGTCTTGTTCCCATGAGTCAACATTACAGTCAATGATATTGGAATATTCATAACATTACTAAAATATTTTTCCTTCTTACCCATCCTTGGAATGGAAGTCTTTAACTTATCCATTTTGTCATGAACAATACTCAAAAAAGTATTGGGAATTTTTTGTGAAGATAATATGTGAGAATAATATACTTGGCGACAACTTGCGATATATTTATTATGAGCTACCTAATGTCCTCACAACCTTTCCACCTCAGATAGATCAGTGGTCCCCTTAATCCTATCATGTATTGTAATGCACTCATTACACCTTGCAAAGGCGTTTGATTTAGAAATTTTAACATCTCGAAAATATTCTCACATCACCTTGCTAAAGGAGGATTGTGATACTGGAGAAAAACCAATACTTTCAATTTCTTCATTTGCCATTTTTCGTAGCAAACCATGGGACATATTAGATGGAAATAATTTCAAGGTTGTCCTTGTTCTATATTCATTAATTCATCGTGTAAGATGTTGATATTTGTCTGAATTATCTTCTACAATTTTATTAATAGTAGCTACCAGTGCAACAGTGTTCACCCTAGATTTTTCCAAGCCAATGTTACCATGCACAACTCTCACATCACCATTCAAGAACATGCTTTTACAATTGTAGAAAGTGATCTTTTTTATCCCATGGAATTTATATCATGCATTTTGATAGAGGTCTATTGTGTCTAATCTCATTGTAAACATGCTTATTTTTCTGTCATCTCCTTCTTTGGCCACAAGAGCATTTGATCCCATAGAATTTATAACATACTGTTTTCTTGAATTTCCATTCATACTAGGGAATTTATTCACACATTCAACTATCAATTGAAGTGAAATTTTTGAGATACAAATATTTGAGCAACAATTTCAGTGATAATTTTTGAAAGGAATGCACCCTGATCAATTCCAAGCCTGTAAGGTACCGATCTTGAATTTCTTTCAGAAATTTTAGTTCCATCTTTCCGCTTCATGGAATTGTGTGGCATTGTTCCATTACCTTTAACACCTATATATTTACAATGGGGAGTACCTGGAAGGACCATCTGTTGCTTGGTTTTTCACCCAAGCATATGCTGATGAGCACCTACTAACTTGTAGTATCAGTTTAGATTAAACAGTAAAAGTAAATAAATGTAAACAGTAAATCTTGATCTAACATATGCAAATAAATAACTCTAGATTAAAAACATTAAACAAAATAGATCCATGAGAGACATAAATAAAAACTTGAATATTTTCTATTACCTCAAAGGGTGAGGATGGTTGAGCTTGAGCAGCTACAATGGTGAGGTGCTCCAAAGCTCCAATGATCTCTTCTTCTCCAAGATGCTAATGGGGGTCTCCAAACTCAAAAAGGAGGCAGGGGCTCTCAAGAAAGAATTTGGCAGCATAAGGATCGGATGAATGTGCATCAATAGTGAGGAGCCCCTATAATCTTTATATAGTTTTTTGGTGATGGAGAATACCATTGTGGTTTAAGGAAACCAATGGTATTGATAAAAATGGTTTAGGTTTATTTTTCCTCTTTTTCCCTCTTTT
The DNA here is from genome assembly GCA_027924585.1 of Larix kaempferi. Classification (NCBI taxonomy): domain Eukaryota; kingdom Viridiplantae; phylum Streptophyta; class Pinopsida; order Pinales; family Pinaceae; genus Larix; species Larix kaempferi. Next base: position 4,970,871 of record BSBM01000100.1, on the reverse strand, counting down.
TCCTTTTTTGAATATATTTTATATTTTTATTCCCTTTTAATTTTGGGAATTTTGGATCCTTTTTGAGGGTTTTTTGTATTTTTTAATGAAAATTACATATTTTGAGAGGAAAAAGATGGATTTTGGTCTTTTTGGTGACCTTTTGAAGGTTTTAGAGGCTCAAATGGTGGAAAAAGTGGACAAATGGGTCATGGGAATAGGGAAATGAACTGCTAAGCACTTTTTGGGTGTTAATAGATTGCCCCCTTATGTGCGAGGGTAGGAGCTCATCATATGGCTAATAGACATCATAGTTTCTTTGTCTTTTTCCTTGGGTTTGGAGGAGAGAAAAGACCGACGGAGACCAGAACACCGGGCCCATGCAAACGACACAAACTAAAAATACATGTCCTCAAAATGAATGAGGAATAATCTCAGATAATGGACGAGGCGGGCATACCCATGCTCGTATCAAGACATATAAATAACAATGAGGCCCAAAAAGGGGGACCTGAACAATACATATAAACATGTTGTGTCCATCATAATGGTCCAGAGGGGACACAATGCTGGGACATACTCATGGTCATACCAAGACTTATTTGAAGGACTGATACACTCAAAAAGAGCCACAACCATTCTGAGTAAGGTGTCAGAAGGGTTGATGAACTGCTGAATATAAATGTGTCCAACAACTGTAGGGACTCAATAACTATGAGTCAACTTCTGAAGAGTATATGGAACTGTATACTCGAGGGAGTTTAAAATTGGGGTACTTCTGAATATTGTCACCAAGCGCAACCCAAATATCCATAGGAACATGTAGCTGGTTGTTTCCTCAAGTATACTTACAAATGTGCTAGAGTCAGGTCATATCCGGGGTCTTCAACTAATAACTGAAACAACCGATACCCTATACGAATCTCAATGATGAGATCAAGGTGTTGATGTCGAGCATGTGAGAAACAATCATTTGGAGAGGCACTAAGGACTCCTCTCAAAATGATCCATAGGCATTGACTGCTGATGGTGATGAGTCCAAGGCACAGGGACCTCTAGGTCTATCCTCTGGAATAGGTTGGTTGGCGTCGACCGAGGGAGACCTTGCAACTACCAAGGAAATGATGTTTCCTTGATAGGAGCACGAGGTGTACAACCGAGAGGGGATAGTACTGAAGTTGGGACTATCATACTGTGGGGATGGGGAACAACTGAGGTCTCAGAGTGGGGGGTGCTCAAACTTCCTTTGTTCAGAGCATGATGGCATGGATGACTTGGCAGCATATGAAACTAAATTTTAGGTATGGGAATCATAGCTTAAGGGATCAGGGGTAAGTACTTAAGTGGGAGTGACTTTGGGGGATAAACTGATGTCTGGTATCAAGGAACTCTCGAGGTGGTATATCGCAGAATACTCTGAACAAAGGAAACCAAATTGGGGCAGCTGTCATAATAGTGTGATTATAATGCTTTGTTGTGGCGCCGACAGGCACTGTTGGGGCCTTCTTCATTGTTTAAAGGAGCTCGAAGAAGGGATAAAAGTGTGCTCAAAATGGTACTGTTGTGTGGATTTGTACGAGCCCAGGACAGTTCATGCTCGTGGTTGCTTTCAGTTTTAGAGAGTCTAAAATCAATAAGTAGACTCCGAGGGGGTTCTTTTTTGTGTGTTAGTCTTCAAGGCCTAAAAAAAGTATAAATGGATGCAATGAAGAACTATTCTAGCCGATGTGACTAGAGTATTCCTTTTTTGTAATTAGTCTACAAGGTCTGGAAAAGGGGTGAACTTATACCAAGCAAACACCCTTTTAGATAGGTTTAACAAGCATGAAAGGAAACAAGATTGCTCAGCTATATTTTCATTGTTTTAGGATTCAGAAAAGAGCTTAACAGAAACTCCCTAAGTGACTTTTTCATAAAGCAATTGTTCGGCTCAAAAAAGGGTAAAATTATACCGAACAAAAGTAATGGTGAGGCAAGGAGGAAGTGTTCAATCAAGGGATATGCATTGGGATTAAGCATAGTGATAGGTGGGGGGAACACTGATGGGGCCTCCTTGTGGGTTGATGAATGATATCAAAACAACGCCATAATTGCAGTATGGATGGAGCGAAGGGCTCATGTATAAGTTGTGATGCACAAATTTTGTAAAATCTGACAGTTGTCGATATGGCATGCAAATCGAGGCGGCAAGGTGTGAGGACACAATGTCAAAAAGGATTTTTGGTGAGAGTAAGAAATGATATCGAGCATCATCACGAGCGTGGAAAACTGAATTTGGCAATATAAAATTTGTCAAAAATGGACAACGGCCGCTATGTCACACAAACCGAGGCGACGAGGGTGTGTGAAAAAATGCCCAAAAATGGGACTCGTGAAATCGGGAAACTGAATAGACCACCATGAAGTTATCGCCACGCTGAATCCAATGGTATCAATAGTTTGGAAAACGGACGTCGTATGGCTCCGGAATGGCTGATTGAAAATTAGTCAAATGTCTATAAATAGTAAGTGCACCCATAGTGACATGTGTCATTTTCACGGTTGAGTTTGATAGGAGATTTGAGTTGGTCAAAGCAATTTCTTCATTTGTGGGAGAACCGACCATTAGATTTTTGTTCCGTGAGTTCCAGGTAATCCTATTAGCCCTAAGATTTAACTTTATTTGCTTTTGGGGGGGAGCTGAGTCTTGGGGGTGGCGTATGGGTCACATTGGGTAACCAAAGTGGTTTATCGCGGCTCTTGAGAATTTTTGCGCGATCTGGATCACGGCTCTGGGATTCCACAAGTGTGATGTGGATCACGGTTGTGGGCCTCCAAAGGCGCGATGTGGATCGCAGCTATGGGCTTGCACAGGCACGATGTGGATCATGACTATGGAATTACACAGGTATGATTTGGATCACGGCTGTGGGAACCACAGCCGTGATCTGGATCGTTTGCTGGGGAAATTTTCATGGCATTTTCCTAATTTTTAATATTTTCTTGTTGACTTGGAAGGATGCTCAGGAGGCCAAGGATGTCATGGTGGGAAAGAGAGATTCTAGAGGCTCAGATGGAGATCATCCAAGATGACCCTCATGTGCAGGCAGCGTTGGCTTTGGGCGGATTGCTGAAGTTCACTCAGATTCCTCTTATGCGTTCAACAAATTTGTTGTTGAACAAGTTGATTGATTTCTGGGATATGGGTATGCAGGATTTTATGGTTCAAGGTGAGAGACTGGATCTCACCTTGACTGATGTTTATTTTCTGACTGGGATGCCCCGGTGAGATAGGGAATATGCAGCCCAGGATACCAGTTGATGTTGATATAGAGGATCTCCTTGAGAGGTTTTGTCATCCGGGGTCTGAGGTGCATGCCAGTGCTTTTCTTGTTCGGGACATGCGGGATCCAGTGATACGGGTGGTTGCGGCCTACGTACTACGGGTACTTGGGGCACATGCACCCCACTGATTGTCGGTGGGTAGGTGTTGATGGCTCATCGAGTGATGAATGGGACTTACTATGGCTAGGGGAAGATGTTCCTTGCTTGTGTTCAGCGTGAGATGAACAAGGTGAGGCTATAGGGGGGGGAGTTCAGCTATGTTTCATTTTTGTGTTGCTTCTTTTTCGAGCGGGTTCCTACATTGCGGCCTCATGTGCCGGTTCGCAACGGTTTGATTAGTGAGCCATAGATGGTGCGATGGGGAGAGATGATGCCCTAGAGTGGTGGCCGTGCACCTGGACAGTTCTTTACTAGAGAGATGTACGAGCAGTGGGAACATATGCCAGTTCTATTCGATGACTACCCGTACTAGGGTATGGATTTTCGGGGGGATATAGAGATGACCCATGACCCAGGTCAGGCCTGGGGGCCAGATTGTACGTATTTGTTTTTGTTTCTCTATCATATCATGTTTGTATGTTTTGTTATGATAAGAGAAAGAGGTGATTTCATGATGCCGATGTCGCCTATTGTTGGTTATTTGCATACGTGGGTCCGCAGCCTCCACAAGATCATTAGGGCCGTAGGGGTCATGTGGTGGTGGTGGTACCTCCACTAGTGGTAGCACTCGACCTCCTGCATGAGGAGTTGTACGCCATTGAGATGATGATACAGAGGGTATACGTGAGACCATCGACAAGCTATTGGATGGTGTGCCAGATGATGGTTGGAGAGAGTTGGACCAACGTGTGTTAGACCGTTGTTACGATGCTCCGCGTGAGTGGAGATTGATTTTGCGACGGATAGCTTTGTTGGCAGTGGAGAGGAGGGTTAGGGACCAGTATGATCTGGAGGAGGAGCCAAAAGATGCGGTGGGCCATGATGACGAGGATTAGGTTCTCTTTTGCTTGCCCCCAAATGCTAATGAGCATATGGGGACGCTTTTTGTGGATATGTATTTATGTACGGCTAATGTACTTTTTGTATATTCGGGTGCTGAGGGCACTCTTGACATTATGACTATATGATGATATATACATTTATGCACATGGATGCATTTTTTGATTATATAGTCGTGTATGCATGTGGATGCACATCTCATTACTTTTCTGTGTTGTTGCACGTGGATGCAATTGTTGTTGCTTTGTATGCCCGTGGAGGCACGTTCTATGCACGTGGATGCAATACTATGTTTTTGTATGCCCGTGGAGGCACATTCTATGCACGTGGATGCAATACCATGATGGCTTATTTTGTTGGGTTATTTTGTTTTTGATTCCTATGTCATGCATGTTTTTGATGTCCTGCATGGTTTGGTTGACGTGCCAATCTAGAATGTTGTTAGCCATTTGGTCTGCTACACTATTGAGATTTCATGGGACATGAGTGAATGAGATGTACTCAAAGTGTCTAATCATCTGTTTAGTGCGTAGATATTTTCTAAAGAGACAAAGTTCGTGTACCTGGTAACAGTTGTTGAATTGGGAAACAAGAAGCTGGGAGTCGAGGAAGACTTGAAGGTGACTTATGCCGATCTAGAGGGCAGCGGTTAGGATACCAGTCATAGCATCGTACTCAACTTGGTTATTGGTAGAAGTGCATATACACACTCCGTCGAGGTGGATCAACTCGTGTGTGGGGGAATAGAGTACCCAAGTTGCGGATGCGAGATTTGGAGACCAGCGACTTGCATCATCAGCGAAGCCAACATAGTAAAGTGGAACAGGATCCATTTGTGGTCATGCAGGAAAAAATGAAAATGTAAGGTTTTTGAAAGTTTATGGAAAAAATGAATTGAAACTGTACAATATGGACCGTGGTGTCCGGAATATTTTTATGGATAAAAGCGTTTAAGGTACAACCCATTACAAGGGTTTCGCATGGGGTTACCTTCTGAGTCATTCAAAATGTATTCCCCATGTCCAAGGAAAGTATGTATGATGTACGGGCCTTGCCACATGGATTCAAATTTTCCTTTGCCCTTTTTGTCATGGGCTTGATCGTAAACAAGGACAAGGTATCCTTCACTAAATGCTCGTGGGTGACCATGTTTATCATAATTGAATTTGGATCGGTTCTTTGCGGCTTCAATTGTTTGGAGGGCTGCGCGGCGATCTTCATTGGCTTGTTCTAAAAGAAGTAAGAATTGTTCTATTGGTGAAGTATCCAGGAGGAGTTCGATCATGATATGCAATGTCGGGATCTGACACTCAATTGGGAGGACAAATTCTACGCCATGAACCAAATGGAAAGGGGTGAAACCAGTGGTGGTTTTAGTGGACACGCGGTAAGCCCACAGTGCAGGTAAGAACATGTGATGCCAGTTGGACTTATGTCGGTCGACAGTGCACTGGAGGATGGTCTTCAAGATTTTGTTAATAGCTTCGGCTTGGTCATTCCCTTGGGGGTAGTAGGAGGAAGAGAAATGATGTTCAAATTTAAGGAGGGTTGACAATTCTCACCAAACAG